>LPNX010588839.1:309739-391517 GCA_001517045.1 Pseudotsuga menziesii | reverse complement strand
AATGTGGAAGACCAGTGATGCTCCTGTTATGTGTCGATGCACTATTGTTCTAGGTATGGTGGTGTGGCAGAATACAGATGGAATCTTCCTTGGATAAGGGAAGTATGCACTAAAGATCCTGAAGAGGTTCGGGATGATGAACTGCATGACCACACCTATGGCATCAAACCTGAAGCTATTGAGTGATGCTTCTTCAGAGATGGTTGATGCTACGATGTATTGTCAGATGATTGGGTCATTGATGTATCTGACGAACACGAGACCAGATATTTGCTTTGCTGTGAACACCTTGAGACAGTACTTGACAGATCCGAGAAGTGTTCACTTGATTGTTGCAAAGCATATTCTGAGGTACCTGAAGGGTACAATTGATTATGGGCTCAAGTATGATGCGAATCAGAAGATTAACCTGGAGGGTTATGTTGATTCATATTGGGCAGGCAGTGCCATCGACAGGAAGAGTACTTCAGGATGTTGCTTCAGTATGGGATCAGGTGTGATCTCTTGGTTTAGCAGGAAGCAATCCTGTGTGGCACTGAGTACAGCTGAAGCAGAGTATGTTGCAGCTTGTTCAGCTAGTTGGGAGGCAGTATGGCTGTGGAAGCTACTGTCTGATATATTTGATCTCCAGCTGGATGCTACCTGTATACATTGTGACAACCAGAGTTGCGTGAAGTTGTCAGAGAATCCAGTGTTCCATGACAGGTCGAAGCAAATTGAGATCAAATATCACTATATCAGGGATATGGTGTAGAGAGGAGCAATGAAGCTCCTGTATGTTGCGACGGAGGAACAGATAGCTGATGTATTGACGAAGCCATTGGCTAGGATGAAGTTTGAGTACTTTAGAGAGAGACTTGGTGTTCTCCAGATTGAGGCTTCCTCCCAAAGACAGTGATGAGATCCAGATCCATTCTGACATGGTGAGAGGATTGGTTCCTTCCATGGTCAGATGTAAGGGCTGAGATATTCCGTCATGGTGAGAGGATTGGTTCCTTCCATGGTCAGATGTAAGGGCTGAGATATTCCGTCATGGTGAGAGGATTGGTTCCTTCCATGACTGATATGAGTACTGAGATCCATAGCCATTCTGATGAGTAGATCAGATGTAAGGGCTGTGCCATTCTGTTCATGGCTAAAGGATTTAGTTCCTTCCATGTCAGATGTAAGTGCAAAAATCTCTCTTCAGTGTGGTTGAGAGTCTTCCATCCTTGGATGGGATTGAGCCATTCTGACGAGCAGGTCAGATGTAAGGGCTGTGCCATTCTGTTCATGGCTAAAGGATTTAGTTCCTTCCATGTCAGATGTAATTGCAGAAATCTCTCTTCAGTGTGGTTGAGAGTCTTCCATCATTGGATGGGATTGAGCCATTCTGACGAGTAGGTCAAATGTAAGGGCTGAGCCATTCTGGTCATGGCTAAAGGATTAAGTTCCTCCCATGACAGATATGAGTGCTGGCCATTCTGTCGAGTAGGATAGATGTAAGGGCAATTGCCACTCTCCTGGAGAGTGGAGGCATATGGTCAGTTACAATGTAGCTCAGTCAGGGACTGGGGGCCATTCTGACAAGGGTGTAGGATTCAGTTCCTACCAGGTCAGATGTGAGTGCACAAATCTTTCATCATTGTGAGCGGATATGGTTCCTGCCTGGATGAGAGTCTCCCATCATTGTGAGCAGATTTGGTTCCAGCCTGGATGGGATTGTGCCTTTCTGACGAGTAGGTCAGATATAAGTGCAGGAAATCTTTCATCATTGTGAGCGGATGTGGATCCAGCCTGGATGAGAGTCTCCCATCATTGTGAGCGGATGTGGTTCCATCCTGGATGGGATTGTGCCTTTCTGACGAGTAGGTCAGATATAAGTGCAGAGCCATTTCACAGATGTTAGTGATGTGATGTCCTATCATGCTGGTGAATGTGAGTGCTGGGCCTTTCTGATGTGATTGTAGTTTACTACATGATCAGATGTGAGTGTTGGGCGTGCCTTTCTGATGAGCAGGTCAGATGTAAGTGCGGGGCGAAGACCTACATGAGAGTAGGCCTACAACCAGCATGAAATAGGGCTGGATCTGTAGAACTTCCTATGACGAGATAGTACACACTTGATGATGACCTGTGGAGATCCAGATCGAGCTATGATCCAGATCCAGTTATGATGACTCCGAGAGATCTAGATCGAGTGATGATCCAGATCCAGCAGTAGAGATCCAAATCGAGTGATGATCCAGATCCTGTCCAGAGAGATGATCCAGATCGAGTGATGATCCAGATCCAGTCCAGTGATGTTGATCCAGATCGAGTGATGATCTAGATCCAGTGATGCCATTTTATGATGATCCATATCGAGAAATGATCCAGATCCAGATGACCTGAAGACGAAGATGACTTGAAGATGAAGATGACTCGAAGACGAAGATGATCTAGTTGATGCAGAGAAGAAGACCAGTGCTGAAAATTGTGTCGAAAGAATACCTTCCTAGTTAAGAGGGAGTGTTGATGTACATGTAACTTCGGAATGTATTCTTCTATGTATTTCATGTATTGTAACCCGATGTTTATTCCGAGATGTTTCTATTATGTATTTGAGTCATGTGGTCATGCCCCGATGTTCCGATCGGGAGGATTAATAATGTAATCAAGTCATATCAAGTCATTAGGTAAGTCCCCACAGTTATGGGGCACTTGAGTTATTATACACTAATTAAGGTGTAGGCTCGAGTAATAATTATTAGGTCGAGCCTATGTGTGAAATGGAAACTTAAGTAAACATACTAATATAAATAGAGAGTGTGTGTCTCTCTATTTATCACTTGTGACTTAGCTCTCTTGATCTCTCAAGTGTGGCGCACTTTTGGAGAAGGAAATTCTTGGGCTTGACAGAAGACAGAAGGCTGTTGTTGTGAAGGGAGGTCATCTTACTGTTTTGGGTTCACATCTTGTGGTGATACTATCTTAGAGGAAGTTGAGGGGTTTTCTCCATTTATGGTTTCCCCTCCTAAAAGCTTTGTGTCTCTTGTCTCTTGTGATGTGCTTATGTTATTGATGTGCTTGTTATTCTCTCAGTGAAAAGATCTTATCATAATGCTAGCTTAAATGTTGAAAAAAACTAACATTTGGGCTCGGTCGTTAGAAACCCTAAGTCGGTTAGAAGGAATTTTATGCCGGTTTTGTAGTTCGTTAACTGAAAACACTAGCGTGGGTAGTGGTTTGGATGGAAGCGTCATGTGCAGTAGAATGACAATAATACCCGCAGAGAATAAAATGTGTAGTCGGCTTAATGTAATTTTTCTCCCGCGAACTGCATGAGTCCTTGTTGATTTTAGTCCGGCTGGGCTTTTTATGGTTAAAATGTTTGGTGTTGGAAAACCTAGGTGACTAGCATGATCTTGATGCATTCAACCCTTTTCTTTGTTTTCTATGCAATAGACCAAATTGCTGAATGCTGCACCTTGCATTTGATATACATGCTTTTCCTTCACGGATTGCTATCATGGGAGAAACGACACATTGCATAGTAATGTAGATTTAATGCTAGCTCAAATATGGTTGATAAATTTTTTAGTATCACGCAGCAATAGCAGATTGCTCATTGTATTGCACAGGATTGAGTTTGCTTCATGCTAGATATAGATAAGGTCAAAGAATACTACACATTGGTTTCAGTAGTTCTGGTAGTCAGGGCATTTTAGGGCTGTACCATGCATGCATTTGTGGCACTGATCACTATCATATTAGACATAGGAAGAATAGCACATTGCACAGTAATGCATACTAGTTTGATTATTCAGCCCCAAGGGCTTATATTCTGGCTTCCTAGACTAGTTGCTGTCATAATACACATAGAAAGAATAAAATGTTGCACGGTGTCTTGTAAATGTCTGCACCTTGAATTTCTAAAAGTTACAATGTTATATATGGCAGGAAGAATTTGAATCCACCATCTCCAAGAGGTAGAAGAAGAAGGCCCCTATGGTCGAAGAAGGACCAGAAGTACAAGAGGCCACAAAGACCGAGTACATATATGAAGACACTCAATGTGTTTCTGGTGTGGAGCCCGAATACAAATGGGGTGAAGTATATAGATTGATTTCCCACAGGGAGGTCCTTGACATGGGCCTCGAAGAAGAAGCCATCTATGCTAACATAGAGAAATCTGCTCTCATGAAAGTTGCCACCAGACCAGAGCTGTTCCCATGCTCTGAGGTAATTGGATGGATTCTGCCCCGAGTAGACACCACTACAATGATCATGGGAAATGTTGAAGGACAGGGCTACGCTGCATTTAGCCCTGGATATGTGGCGTTGGCTTATCACCTACCAGAAGCCCAGGTTTTCTTGTCAGAAGATTGGATGAAAAGCATCAAAATGGACCTGGTGGAAACTCTTAGGAGAATGATGTTGCAGGGGAAACATTATCGACACAGACCAACCAGTGAGTATGATACAACAAGCTTGAGGGCTCCCTACAGGTTTACCGCTCTGATGCTTAACAGGATCTTTGGGAGAGCTCATGGCAGACTCTTCAAATTTGAATGGATACCAATTATCTTTCATGTGGCAACCCAAGGCATAGTCTTCAATTGGGCCAGCATGGTGTCTAGTAGTCTTTCTTCTTGTGTGACCTCAGCCTTGGAGGGAGAGTCCAAGAAAAGATCGGAGTTTTACATGAGTTTGATATTAATAGACTGCATATTGTGCAATCAGGCTTTCCCCGGTCTCAAGTGCATCTGGGACAGGGAAAGGATGCCTGTTTATGCCGCTTATAGACCATTGTGGGCTCACGAGTACCATAGCCATTATAGAGAGTTCTGTGAGCACTTCATTATGCCTCTGTACACACTCATTTTTAGGAAGGAGTGTGACTGTATGTCGAAAGAAGCCATGCAAGTGATAACAGAATACGCGGACTATTTCTTAACTGAAAATGGCATGTACTTCCGAATGTATGGAGGATCAAGAACACCTTCACTGCTTCCCAAATATGCAGCGGATTACATAGTCCACAGGGAGGCGGTCAGACAAGTGTTCATTGATGGAATAGGCAGTTTCCTGTTTGAACACAAGAAGACTGCCTACCGTCCTTTGCCATTCAAGCTAGGAAGCTACAAATTCACCAAGGTGAAACAAGCTGCTGAATTCATAGAAGAATTGGAGAAATTCCATTTTGGGGAGATGCCCTTCCGCAGAAATGACACCCAAGGAAAGGTTATTGAGCATTGCAAAGAACACAAGGTGCACTTCGAGTACACCCACCATTTTGATAAGGACGAATCTGTCTTCAGAAATGCCCCAAACATGACAATGCTAATGAGAAGATTCAAGAAAAAGATCACCACCAAAGGTGGAAAAGGGGACGAACAGGCAAAGGCTGAAGAAGAATCCAAAAAGCGAAATGAAGAAGCCCAGAGGTTGGAAAAAGAAGCTACAGAAAGGCTTCATACAGAAGAAGAAAGAAAAGCTGCTCAGGAAGCAACCGAGAAAGCAGAGGAAGCAAAGAGAAAGCTCGATGAGGAGCTTCAAAGGCAAGAAGCCGAAAGGATAAAATTGGCTCAGCAGTCAACTTCTGAAAGAGCAGCAGGGCAGACTCAGGAGGTAGAGAACCCCGAAGTACAGACCCCTCAAGTACTGGCTGCCAGCATACCCAGGTTTCCCACACTCGGGCTGGTCCCTTTTGTGCAGGAAAAAGGAAAGGAAATCCCTAATTTCAACATCATATATTATGATAGGGAAACAAAACGAATAATAAAGAGGACAGAAAAGAAAGTGGAGGCGGAAGGTCTACCTGGTAAAATGATAACAGATACTACTGTTATGCTAGGGACAGACCTAGATCCGAGATTCACCCTGAGAGCCAGATCTGTCTTTCTTCATGCATCAGAGGACAATATAGACAAGATCATGAAGGACTTAGAACAGTACAAGAAATCCTCCGCGCAGTTGAAAGACACACTGAGGAACGAGAGAGAAGAGAGCAACAGGTTGAAGCAGAAATTTGAACACTTATAGAGGGAAATCAAGACTGCTGAGGCTGAGTTGCAGACCCTACATGAAGAGAGACAGGCTCAGGAGACTACGCAAGAACGCCTTAAGCAAGTGCAAGCAGAAGATCAAGAGTTGAAGAAGGAGAAGGAGCAGCTACTGACAAAGGTGGAGGACCTAGAAGACCAGCTGAAGATCCTCCTGAATGCAAATGATATGCACACTCAAGAACTGAGAAAGGAACACTAGGAGCAGATCTCTTCTTTGACCACTGCTTTGGAAGTAGCCAGAGAATAGCAAGTCGATCTTCAGCCTCTCAAGCAACATGTATTGGCTCAGAAAACTAAGATGCTGCAGCTGCAAACTGCTGTTGAAAAAGAAAGGTGTAAAGTGTTGCAGATCGACGGACGATTGGAGGAGATCCTGGAAACTACATCCTTCTTTGTGGACAGGTCCCAGGACGTCCTAGAGGTCCTGACTGTATGAATGGCAAGGTTGGAGAACAACGAGGAAACCCCAACAGAGCTACAGGCAAAAGACCAGCAGGCCCTCAAATGGGACTATAACCTTGTGGAGTTTGCTATAAATACTGCTGAAGACTTCAAGAAGGCAGTAAAGAAGACAAGGGGATTATGCACCGAATTCTTCATAAGACTTCTCAATACATTCAACCGGTTCCAGATAAAAGCAGAGGAGAGGCTTGAAGCTTTTCCAGATCACGATGCGTTTGTAGAGCTATTGCAGAAGAGATTCCAGGAGGAAGAAGCTAAGGTATAGGATATCAGAGCCATGGATGATATGATCTTGAGAAGCCAAGTAGATCACCCAGCTATCAGTATACTACTTCTGGAAGATCAGCTCCGTTTGAGTACGTCCAGGGTTGAGGAAATCAAGAAACAAGTTGAGAAATTCGAGATAAATATCCAGTTTTTAGAACCGTGTACTTTTGAAGGCATTGCTAGTGAAGCTGCAGCGTGGAAGAAGTTTTTAGACAGTTAAGCGGGCCCCTCCACGTGAAGGGCTAGTCACTTTTTGTATTTATAACAAATTTTGTAAAAAGAAAACTTTTGAGGACAGGTTAAGCGTTGGGAGACGAGAGGTTGGGAAGCCCAAAGGTCACTTTGGGCAGCCCAACAGTCTGATCTTTTTTGTATAAATGTAAAAGACTTAGAAGCAAAAAAAGACTTTTTCCCAGTGAGACTGGTGAATACATGTTGTAAGAAGAACTATTTCCTTTTGCAATATAAAATTACAGTTTGCCTGTTGGAGAAAGCTTAGTGGAATATTCAAATGTTGTGCTATGGATTTGTTGAAGAGGAACTATTTCGTTTTCAGCTTTATGTCCATTAACTGTGAGACCATTATAACTCATTGAACCTATGTTCTTATATGAATGTTTTCCAGTTTATTTCATGAAGATTTCCACTATGAGTAATGTATGCTGCTTAGGAAACAGTTGGCTATCTGATTGTTGAAATATCTTTAATCTTTCATGTGTTGTAGAGAAAATATCAGCTATCTGTAATTTCTGTTTATAATGCATGAATGATCGGCATTACTCATAAATAAATCATATTCTGGCTCCCCGGGGATAGGTGCATAGATAGGTAGTTAGATGGAGAGTTAGTTTGTTTCATTCTTGCATATGTGATGCAGATGCGTGTGAGCCTAAGACGAGAGGTAAGAACCTGCGTATCACATTGTGACGCTCTCCACATCCTCATCATCCTGCATTGTTAATTAGGCCATTGCATTTCATACATTAAGTCAAAAATACAAAAACTCGGTGGACCGGGCCGCAACCGGTAAAACCCTTGTTCTGTTACTTTGACCTACGGTGGCCGGACCGCAAACCGGACGGATTCCCTATACCAAACAGTCAATGGGTTAGTTGGGAACATTTATTGGGGAGAATCCCTTACTGTTGTCTCCTGCGAATTTCCAGGCCCCAACATGACCATAGAAAAATTATCAGGGGATTGGAAGAGAATTGGGCAGAAGAACGTATGACCCAGAGAATTCGGGAAGAAGAACTACAGAGCAATTTGAGAGAGCTGAAAAATTTTCAATTCATGCAGAAGGAAAAAGAGCAGATGTATGCTCTCTCTCAAGAACTCCTGGGCACCAGGATTCCTTCTTCCTGTTACCCCGTTTTTCTGTTTGAATAGTTTGTTTGGTTTAAATTGAAAGCTGTGAAAGAAGGGAGGTCATTTGAAATAACGACCTCAGCAAAGTTTTTGGAAACATTTTTTGGAAGTAATTTTGAGGATCAAAATTTTCTGTGTGAACTATACTTGCATGAGATGGCTTTCCCTCTAGACCACCATTCAAATCCTATCCCTTTTTCAAGGGATGTTCAGCTTAGGGCTTTCGCTTCTTTTATGATCAATCATGCTCAGTGGGAAAGGTCTTTTCAAACCTTTTCTCACAATGAAGCTTACTCTAACCTATGGGTTCACAGTGAGCCTCAGAATCCTGGTATTCTTCTTGCTCAATATAAGAGCTTGCTTTCATGTCCTATTCATACTCAACACATAATGGGACTTCAGGAGGAAGTGATCTCTACTTGCACCAACTATATTTCCATACACCAGCAAGCAACATTGGAAGGGAGTAAGCACAGATGGCAGGTTGCCTCTCCTATACTCAAAAGCCAAGACCCCTATTGTTTTAGGAATTTTGAACAGGCACTTTCCAGGGTCAAGGGCTATGTTGGATGTATCAGGGAATGTGGGGTTAATTGGTTGGGTTTGAAATTTAAATTTCCCCTCATCTGGTGGCCAGCAAAACTATATAGAGTGGAATTATCACTAACTAAGGCAGAGGAGTAGCGATGCTGGAGGTATTGGATTGCTCATAGAGGGTTCTTAGAGAAAGAAGGGGTGCCTCAGTTCCCCTACAAGTTTTCCTCTCTTCACGAAAAGAGCTCAGTATAAGATTTAGATTCTGAATGATGCAGGTTGTTACATGAGGACATGCAACAGGATAGTTGGAGGGAGACGCCGAGCCTAGAAATGGCCTCTTTTAACCACCCTTAATTACCTCTTCTTTCCCTATCCTACCCCATTCAACATACCAACCAGACATGTTATCCCCACTCTACTTTTCAAAATACCAAGGTATGACTGGTCATTGCTTTATTTTATTAATACTTATGATTGTGATAATTAAAGCTGTGTATCTCTCAATGTGCTAACATATTATGGTTTATAAAGGTAGTTTGAGATAAGTGGACTGCAGGAAGATTGGGTTGAACAAGTCTCGAAAAGGATGGATATTTACTACTCAAGTTGATCCTCAGCCATCCTATCATTACCCAAGGCATGTGGTTCTAGTGCGATATCCCGGACAATGCTGTGACAAGGTAGCTATAACAGAATGCGCTAGATTTGGAGATCTATAGTACATTGCTGCTCGGGTGTAGTCGTAATCAGAAAATATCACTACTCCTTGGATGATTAACAGTTTTCCTGTGCTTTCTATTTTCTTATCATGCCACGTTTGTAACAACTATCATCATTTAGGGCGCCTGAAGATCATAGATCTTCATGTCTACCCCATAATAGGATCAGATGTTATGATCCACATGGTATAAATATGGAGAATTGTTTCGACCCAGGGGGGTTGCTGAAGATATAATTCATTCACTGTATTAGCTGTGAGGAGGAATTGTGTAACCACTCTGTCTTTTAATACAAGGATTCACTTCTGATTTAAGGGTTTTTATGCTTGTTCATCCAGCGTCTCTGTGTGAAGGCTGGGCCTACCTTCCACAGAGATTGTTGAGTTAAATTAGGACTTTTTAATTCATTTGTCGTGTGATGTTATGTTGATTCCATTTATTTCATAAGAAGTTGTAGTAAGTATTGATTTACAGTGTGTTGTGATTGCATTCCTTGAAGATCTGTAGTGGTATAGTGTGACAGTCGACTAAGTAGGTAATTACCTTTTATGCAATTCGTGTGGCAACTGTAACAGCTCTATTCATCTTGAGATCTTTAGTTGTCGTTCCATGAATCCATGCAACTTGTTTTTATTGTTATGATTACCGAATCTCATTCTTGCACTTCAGTTTCTTAGAGTAGCCGAGTCAATCTTTGCATTTGAATTCCTAGATCAATATTCAATTTACACTTGTGGTTTTCTAGAGTAATTAGATTGAATAGGTGAATTAATTATTCAGGGATGTGAATAGGATTTCCTTTCATCTGCAATTGTAATTTGGATATTATGTTTATCTTTCCATTCTTAGCATAGCAGAAGGTAATTGTGATTGTAGCATTTAGAAGATAAATGGGATTACACAGATTCTTGGGATGAGCATAGTGAAACAGAGGATAGTATTGTTCAATTGTAGTGACTTTGTGTTTAAGCATATATTGTGCATTTTATCCTTGAAATACAACACTTTCCCGAGTTGACAATAAATATTGTACACTCTGTATGTTGGTAGCAATCTACTTGCATATAGGGTGCTCAAGAGTCTTTTTATATATATAATTTGAGAGATTGGACTTCAATCATATAGCTTAACAATTTTATTTTTATTTTGTAAAGCTGCATAAATTTAGGTTTCATATCCCACATCCTCAATAGTTAATATTAGGCTTTGCACATTGTTGACATTTGTTGCTAATTGGAAAATAATGAGAGTAATGTCCCTTATATTTAAAAAAAACTTATGTTATTTTCTTTCTTATTATTATTTTCGAAGAAAGCTTTGTGACATGTCCACCTTTTTTCATGATATTTGGATTGATGGCAACTCAACAATGAGAAGCTAGTAACCTTGAGGGATTCAACTAGATCTCAACTTGTGACTTATGATCTCTTTATTGACATCATGCCTTTTGAAGATGGTTTAACTTATAGATATAATCCTTAGGGTATTTTTCTCTCTTATTGCGTCGAAGAGGCGCATTCTACAACCCACTAGGGGGGAGATGTGTAAGTCCTTTCATGCTCATCCTAGAGCTGACGCGTGTCCTTTATAAAAAACAATAAATTTTATAAAAAAATATCATGTCAGCTCAAATTAGATTTAAAATAATTTTTAGAACCACATATATAAGACTAGAAATTAAAACCATAAACATTCCCTTCACATTTCCTCAACATTTTCACTCTAACAAATGGGTTTTCATCTCGATAGATAGATTCGATTCCTTTCGGCGCTTGGTAGATCCTTTTAACATAGATCTATGCTAGTTATATGTGAAGCAGTGTAAGTGCTAACCAAAACGCCCTGCACCGGCAATAATCTGACGTACCAATTATTGTTGAAATTATAATTTGTAGTGTTTAGATCACAATTACGACCATATGAATAGTTTTAAAATCAAGTATTTTGTCTAGGATCAAGGATTACAATTTCTATAATTGTGAAATTGCGGAAATAGCAATTTCCAAGAAATAATTTGACAAAGTTTTAAAAAATACTTGCGAAAGAAGCGGGGCTTTTTAGTTGTCTTTTATCCTACGCAATTATATGTTTATGATGGAGTCAGATTTCTCGAAAGATGCTTGTGAATATGAGATGCAACTCAGCCATGAATAAACTGATAAGGATTAAATCCTTTTTGCCAAAGATGCTTGTGAATATGAGATGCAACTCAGCCATGAATAAACTGATAAGGATCAAATCCTTTTGCCACCTCTTCTTATTAGGAAAAAGTTTAATAGTGAAATTAATCATTTCCATCTCAAAAATAATAATTCACCAATTTCATCTTTTTGCAAGACTTCTCCTCGACCCTATCACGCTGAGTTTTTTTGGACGTCCTCCTAGCCCTCTTTCTCGGCTTTCACCATTCCATTGACCTTCTTTGTGATTTACACCGACTCCATTAGACGCCTTTTCACGTGGAAACTAACCCGCATGCACGTGACCTACAATATAACTTTCAGGTCATTCAAACCTTGAACGTAGACCAACCACATACATTTGTCACTAGCGACAAGGAACAATACTACGTGACACACATACACCAACAAACACACAACCTACCATATCAAATTTTCTAGTGCCTTTTTCCATGTCATCACGACACATCATTTTGTGCCACTTATTCCTATGCCATGTCAACATTTTGTATAATCGACTTGCCTCTTCAACGTTTATAGAGTCAGTGGCCATGCCATTCTACCACATCTATTTGCCATGCCAACATTTATACATTGAACTTTGTCCTTCCAAGTAATTTTGTGTTTTTTCTTCGAGTATGTATATGTTTTTTTTGGTTGGATAGGGTAACTGCTTTCTAGAAATTCAATTCTCTCTTTCTTAGTTTATTTTAAGGAATCCATGCTTAATCTTATATATATATATATAGCTATCTAATCTAGATTAGAGAAATTTGTACACATGCAAAACTCTATTAGCTATAAAACAACAAAACCTGATAAAGTATCATTCGGTTTTGGAAATAAAAAATACCATAAGTTTGTAAGTTATTAGTGTTATTCAAAATCATGGATGTAGAACCATAACCTTCTAACCTTAGAACTAAATCAAAGATAAAACCAAAAAAAATGTAAAAGGAAAAGCCCTATTTTTTCTCATCGTCATCAGAGATATAAACATATAGAACCTTTTGAATGGACACTGATGGAATGTCTTCTAGAGTAGCACTCATCTCAACGAATTCAAACCATTTTGTTTCCCAAGAAACAAGTTTGACTTTGGCATTAATCCAACGAATATGCTTTGGAGCAAGATCTGTTTCCATTCCTCCGAATGGTCCATCAATACTTTCCCTAGAAGGGTTTCCTTCTAACAATATAGTCATAATGTCTCGGTATATTTAGTCTCCCTTGTTCTAGAAATGCATGCATTTAGAATCCACTTTCCCATGTCTTGTTGAACTTGTGCAACAAAAACCTACTCCTATTCTAGTCGCACCCACTCTTTTGCTCTCGAAATTTCCTCTCAATTGTGGGAGGGGTATGCTAGTCATATAGTCGGGTTGAGGCTTCAACCTCCTCCTTGAATTGTGGGTAGTGACAACATCCTCTACCTTTCCTACCACCATAACCGTTGATATATTTTCCATCCCGAGTCATACCTAAACCTACAGTTTGCAACACTGACCAAATTTCCCAGAAGATCACCTTAACCTCCATGCACCAGGGTCGAGAGTTTGACACCACCTACCATTAATTGCATTAAAGATGAATAACTGAATATGACTTCCACCAATAACACTTGGAAGTGAAATATTAAAGAGCTCAAAATTTTACATGGTGAAATGTTTATGGATTCTTTGAACTTTCACTTAAACTGTAAATGTAAACAACATTTACTCAAGTAATTCTGGAGAGAGTGTGCGGCTAAATAAACATGTATTCAGCCATAAAATATTGATTTATATAACTTGTTCAGACATAGAAAAGAACTATTTCCATAAATACAACCTTATAAATTTACAAGGATGTTTCACCTTTTACAAAGCTTCGACACTTATAACTTTCCAAAATCACACAGAGCTTGAGCTCTTGAAATCTCCATAGAGTTTTTCCTTCTTTTCCAATATTCATTTCTCTTTTTAATATTTGCTATAGATTTACAAACTTCTTCTTCTTTATATAGACAAGCTAAATAGCTTCTCTGTGAAGCTACCAACTTAAGCATTGAAGTCTATAATAACTATCCACTTAGAAACTTAAGTTCATAAATTTAATTGGAGTGGTTTACATTACAAAGACGTGAACTCTTCAACCTGTTAGGGAGAGTGACAGAGCATGATAAGCTACATATAAAATGGTAATGGATTTTAAGAAGTATTTTATATTTCCATATAGCTTCCTTATCTTCTTTCTCTTTATTTCTTTAGTATCCTTCTTGATGAGGCTCAGGAATTGGAGTGCTTCTTTCTCGATGCTATGTATCTTCCACTATTTGTCCCTATTACCTGCAAAAATTCAGATCTGAGAGGGAGGCCGAGGGTGGGAATAGAAGGAACTGGGAGTTTCCTCCTTTTCCACTTCTGTCCACCCATTTCTCTACCCTCATTGCTTCATATCATATCATTACTTCCCAGTCCTTAGACCTGACAGGGAGGCTGACGATGACAATTGGGCGCTTCCTTTCATTCGGTGTAAGAAAACCTGAGACATGAGAGAGGTCGAGGGTGATAATGTAATTAGGTGCTGCATACATTTGTTGGACACTTGGATGGGATGTCACTGGGCCTGACATATGTTCAATTAGGCTTTCTGTATTGCATATTGTTTTTAAAATTTATTTGGGTATATATATATATATATATATATATATATATATATATATTTGTACTGGGGGAATCGGTAACTAGGTGGTTCTGGTACTCGCGTGACACGACGTCCATTCCCGTCGACTGCCACTATAACCCCATGTCCGTCCACACAACTCGCAAGAATGGGGCACGGATAAGTCGGGGTGAGATTTGAACTTGAGACCTCCTTTACAACATTCCTTCATTTACACGACACTTTCCAGTCAGTCTACACCCCTGTGGGAAAATTCAATATAGTAATCATTATACCACTGGTATTTTTAAATATTTTTTCACATATTTTTGGAGTACATGGGAATTGAACCCCTCCCTGCATTGTCTTAAAGAACTAGCCTTACAATCACTCACCAAGTGAGCTACTTTCACAGCCTTTCTTTGCGTATATTTAATTTTGTTCTTCTGATTATTAAGTTTAAATGGTAGATGGATTTAATGTATTTTTTTATTTTTCATGTGGTAATTACAGATGATAAATAAGAATAGAAGTGATGAATTCATTCATTCCAATGTCTATTTATTAGGTATGTACTTCTTATGGGCTTCCCTTTTACCATAATTACAGTTATTTTATTTATCTGGGTTGATTCTTTTGGAAATCCCATATTTGTTTTAGGGTTTGATTTTCCTATTTATCACAAATACTTGTGAACATAGTTTTTTATTTCTATTCTTGGATGGATTTAGATATTTTTATAAAATGACATATTTGTTTGTGTTGATTTATTTTAGGGTTCGATTAACTCTCAATATTTCATCCATTTTTATCTTAAAAAAATTCAGTTACCTACTATACCCTTCATTTTCGTCCGAAATACATAACTTGATGATTAAATTGATTTAGTATCATATAGTAGGTCATAATATATTTCTATATGTTCATTCCATATATAGTAGTTGTTTGGTTCGATGGGTTCTGTAGTTTCAGACTATACTTATTGGAAATATATTGATCTATGAATACTTAGTGTTGGTGGGAATACTTATTGGTAATATATCAATCTATGAATACTTTCCTTTGTTTATTGTCACTACTTTCACTAGAATCCTTATGTTTTTTGGTATTTTGCTTAACTGATTCTTCACTTGAAGATTTGATCTCATGTTTGGAAAACTCCAGTTTCCTTCCCTTACATTTCTAAGGTGTAGTTTTTTCCATACTAAGTTTCGGTTCCTTATTTTTTTCTTTTTAAACACTGTTTAGTTTAGACAACAAAATATTGTTTAACTCTTCCTCTGCTTTCAGAAAATGTTCGTTATCTTCTTTAACTCGTTTTAGTTATGCTCTTAATTCCTTAATGGTTTGTTGTAATTAATATGGGTTGTTGTTTCTAATTTCATTTAGATATACCCATATTTAACCATCCCTAAGGTTACCTTCTTCATTTTTAACTAGATTCCTAGGGTAGGATTCCTTTTCCACGGACATTCCCACATCTGGCATAATTTCTTGCAAAAAACAAGGTTATTCTTCTCTTCTTGTTTGTAACAGAGTCAAACCACAACAAGATAAAGTTAGTTTTATATTTTTATCAGTTTCCATGTTGGGTTCATTCAATCCAAAGGTTGTAACCATGCTCTAATACCATTCTATCAAAAACCTATAAAGTCCAAAATAAAATTAAATAAAAAATTATTTTCTTTTATTCTATTATTAAACTATGTTGTCGTAACATGTACATATTGGTTGCAACATGAAATAATTTGTCATCAAGAGTAAAATGCGTGTAAAATAACTTATATTGATTTTTATGTTATATGGACAAGTTATGCATCATATGGCATTGCAAATGGGTGACGATGACCCTATAGCAACTCATTAAGGTGATGTTTTCACCGCTTTTATGCTTATTTCAAAATTGATTTTGCTAGGGACCTAAGCCTAAAAACTATGGCTTAGTCCTAGCACTACCCTCCACTATGAGTTGGCAAGGGTAATGAAAGTTATATTAAAGGTTTAAAGTATGAGAGACCTAGCTCAAGATTTGGTTAACTATTTTGGTTAATGGTTTGTAATTTTTTGGGGACTATGGTGATAAACACCATAGTCGTTACCCTACCCACAAATATGGTGTTTATCGCCATAGTCCCCAAAACATTACAAAACATTAACCGAAGCAATTAACTAAAGCTTGTGCTAGGTCTCTCATACTTTAAAACATGGTCATGTCAAATTTTTTGAAGGGACGTATAAGGGTGCCATTGCGTAAGTTTGTTTGATATGGAACAATTAAGTCTCCCATGGTTGCGAGTTGACAACGCAGCCAGGCGCATTAATGGAAAATTTTAATGCATGCAATGGGGACCAAGAGGGATCTCACCCCTCTATTTGTCACGATATCCTGCATGGTTTTTTATGAGGGTTTTAATGTGGTGTTTACTATGTGTGAGAGTTTCATTTTCGCATTATTTTTTTGTATGTAATTGGTTGATGGGAGATAGCTCAGCCATTCATGGCTGCACTACACATTTTTTCCCCATACTTAACAAAGTTGGTTAATATAATTTCTCTTCTTTCTTCTGAGTTTTAATTGGAGGTTTTTATCAGTGGTATCATCACCATTATGGCCTCGGCCTTTCTGGTTCGTTGTGTTTAGACAAGGGACAAGTCTCTCTTGAGGAGAAGGCCAAGTGGCATGGAGGTTACTAAACATCAATGATGAGTTGGAGGAAGACTATGGGAGTGAATTCTACCCTATAGGACATTAGGAGGATTATAAAAAATGTCATGAGGAATGGAAATTACTTTTGATCATTTGTGAATTTTCCTTTGGCATTTTGGAGAGCGTTAGCTTGTCCATTGCACGGTGAGTGCACACTTACCCTTCTAGTGAGCCAATTTTGAGAGAGTGAGATTCTCATCTAAGTTGGATATGGGGGAGGCCACCTTGAAATCTCATTTTTATATTCATGGAGTGTTTTTTCTTCAGATAGGATGCTTCTACTATTTGTGATTCATCTCTCCTCCCATTCTCTCAATTCCCACTTCCATATTTCCATGTTTTCTATGAAGATGCACTTGTATGGTGGTTGCACCCCATTGAGTTCAGTTGATTCCAAAGAATGGGTGAATGATTCATGGATCTTTAATATCTCTCCTTATTCTCTATAATTCGAAATCAGAAGAGATACATATGCAAATGTCCATATTTCCAAGCTTTGTTGTGACTAGTTTCCATGTGATGATTTCCCACTTCAATGGATTTGTATACATGATGTGTATGGTGAATTGGATCAATGTTATATGATTTTAGTGAGATATTTAAATGCTTTAAATGTTATATATTCATCTTTGTTTGTTTTTAACCATTTATGAGTCGAAATTGAGACTTTATATGTCATTTCCTATAAGCAAATATCACTGAAATTATGCATTCGAATATGAGGCTTTAATACTTTGTTGTAGAACTATTAACCAAAAAAAATGACATTAAATTAAGTATAATTACAATACCCATACTTTGTTTTATAATTTGGGAGGGTTCCATTCGATTTGGAGAGCCATTTCTTCCAACACCCTAGGGGGGATTGCATCATAATTTGCTAGTAATTTTACCCTTTTTTCCATCACGCCAAAATCAAGTTGCATATGATTATGAAATTTCATAAAAATATTAGAAAGTACATTAAATATTTATAATACTCCCCACATCATTTCCTACCTAATTCAAGACCCTCTTATGCCATTGAAACCCCCTAGAGTCAAGAGTAGTTAAGACAAGTTTTCCAAAATTTAGCCTTTGTTGGGAATTTCTGAATTGGGACATTACAAGTGGTATCAAATAATGATATTGGCACCTGATATAACTATTTATTATTTTTTTCTGATTTTGACCTCCCTCCCTTAGAAACTGATATTGGAGACCTTAATAGTGAAAAGGAAGGAAGTAGAGAAGTTAGTTGTTTTTACAAGAAGATTAAGACAAAACTAGATCTAGGAGATATGGATGACAAGGAAAAAAATGAGGAACTTAATACATTAATTAAATCAGCTCTTTAAGGAATGACCAAATATTTTATGAAAGGATTCTAATTGTTTGCTAGCTAACTTGGGAGCAATTCAGCACCTGGGAGTAGTAGTAGTAACCCCATGATGAAAGGAAGACCCATGGGGAAGCCATATTTTCGAAGAATGGATCTCATAACAGACCCCATGATTTCAAAAATTAGAATGGAGCTGAAATACCTAAGTTTTTAGAGTCCAAATAAGGTCCTTACAACACCTATGATGTTAGAGAAGCAGCAAATGATTGGCAACAATTAAGTGATGAATGTAGCAAAGACCTACCTTTTGATCAGTTCATTGGAGCTTCTCTTTAGTTCAAGAAAGGAGGAAATGGGAGTAGAGAACCTCCTATTAATAATGAGTTAAAAAACACCATAGGAAAAGTATCTATTCCTTCCTTTGATGGTTCCTCACAAATTCCTACTAGTGCTTGGTTGCAGAGATTAAGTGTATATTTTCAATTAAATCCTATGGTTGAAGAAGACTCATTGAAAATGGCTATTCTGTATCTTGAAGGGGAAGCTAGTGATTGGTGATTCCATGGTATTATATCCTTGGGACATGATCATATTTTATCTTATGAGGGTTTCTCCAATGCATTGATGGAGATATTTGAGAGGAAAGATCCTCAGCTTCCTTTCAAAGAACTAGGGCAATTGAAGCAAGTAGAACTCTTGAAGCATATATGTTATAGTTTGAAACAATTTCAGTAATGGTCTAATGTAATGCCCCATATTTATCACTCGGACCTATTACAGTGTATTTACTTATTATCTGTGGATTCAACTATATTTTGGCATGTTATATGTGATTATTTACTGATGTTATGATGTTATCAAGATTATGCTCTGATTATGATATTATGATGTTATCATGCTTATATAATTTATGCTTTGATTATGATGTTACGACGATTAACATGCCTATGTAGATGCTTTGATTATGATGTTATGATGATTATAATTTATATGAAATTATTGTGCTTATGCAATTACCATGCGAAGGTCGTCATCAGATTCATTTATTTCATAACAAAAACATATATTTGATTGTAATCCTTGATATGATGTGATATGTATGATGTGGTACATGGGCACCCATCCATGATGTGATTTATTTTATGATTTTATGTGATGAAAGGAAATAATGTTGATAATATGAACCGGTTGTTGATTTAATATTGTTATGAATGCCTGTTTGCATAGTACTAACCTGTAGGATACATGCGCTATGTGATAGCCAAGTGTGTGATGCAAAGTATGACTCAATACATATCTTGAAGAGAGCCTTAATTTCCAAGTGATGGTACGATGACATGTACTGATAAACTCGATAGCAACGCAGTATGGTTTGATGGGATATATACCAAGTATGTTGAGAGGGATGGATGTATTTCCCACCCTATGTCACTTTTATACCCAAGGTCGTGGGATGGAAGTGCTGAGACACGCTCCCCAAGTTGTTGTGATGACGATGATCGGATTCCTGCTAGGAGAGGCTAGGTCCGCTAGTTAGCTGATGCTACCACTCTCAGGTTCTATGTGGGAAGGTCAGTACAGCAGGCATCCACTTTGTACTAGCAGAGGAAGGATAGGGAGGATGTGGACATACGTTAGGATGGTTTGACATATTAGTTATTATTGTTGAGTGTTGGACATTTATGATACCGGAGTAGTGATGGTAGGTACCAATCTTAATTGACTGATTAATAAGAACATAACTGTTAAATAACTCTGGATGTCAAAGAAATCATATTATATCTCTATATTTGTCTTGTTGCATGAAATATTATTTGTATCAGCTAGAATTTAGGTGTTTTGGTTATAGTACATGTGCAACTTGTGCATGTACTGGCCATGCATGCACACCTCACACCTGCACGCTAGTATGAAATATTAATTGAAAATATTAAATAGTTGGATGGGTTAACTAAGCAATTGTGATTTATTTAAACCTGTAATGTACCTTATTTATAATAAAAAAATCAATGTGCAGGGGGAACTTAACAATAAACATAAACATGTCGATGTTATCATTTCAAATCAATTAATAATAATACTGCAATTAATCATTTATTGATTAAATAATTATTATTTTATTTCGTTGTCATTATCTATTATTATTATTGTATATTATTAGTGTTTATTATTAAGTACTTATTATTAAGTTATTAATAACATATACTAATTTACAATATTATTATTACCATTATTTTCCCATTCAACATAAAACATTAAACAAACGATATTGGTTTAATTTTATGACAGTTGGTTATGTTTTAAATTAACACGTTCAATTCGATAGGATAAGCATGTAGTAATTTCCCACCATTTATCGGGGGTGAAGAATTGTACAAATCAAGAAAATCTATTTATGTGCAAACAAATGTCTTAAATAATTGGAACGGGTTGGACTGCCCAAGAAAGAACTAAATAATACTTATTATTTTAAATAAGAAGGGAGGCGATGGAAGAAGGGAGGTGGTGGAAGAAGAGAGGCAGTGGAAGAAGGAAGGGGAAGGAGGTATAAAGAGGGGGATCGAATGGTTGAAGAGGGGGATTTTTGGGGAGAGTATCTTGCAGAGAAGTTTTGCAGAAGAAGGAGGAGAGAAGGTGCTGGAACAGAGGGGAAGAAAACTGGAGGAGGGGGTTAACTCCAGAGGAAGAATTACACTCATAAGACAGGGAAGTTGCTATCGGGTTTATCAGCTCAGGGGCTAGGAAACCCGTCAGTTTCCTAGGGCCAACAGGTTCAACACTTGTCGGGAGGGTGGATCATCCGGATTGGCATCAAGGCTCAGACGAGGCTTAGATAAGGGAGAGGCAAGGCTACAGGAGCAGGATTCAGGGACTATATTCAGCTTAAGTTTAGGTATTTTTCGGTGTAACCCTCTCGTTATTGCATAAATAAATGAATCCTGAAATTAGAATAAAAATTCATGTCATTTTGCTGTTACATTTTAGGACTTAGTGCTCTGCCCGGCAAGCAGAGCACTACAGAATGGTATCAGAGCACTAGGCTCAAACACTGAGACCTTCAGGCCTATTTACACCTAAAAAAAAAAAAAACCTTTACATGTACAAACAAAACATAGAGTTAGTTAGCGTATAGAGAGAGAGAGAGAGAGCGAAATGAAAACTTTGCATTTTGTAGATACTCAAATAAATAACGAGTATGAATGATGTCTAAAACAATATACAATTACTGTAATTTTTCACTATTCAATAACCATGAAAATAGTTTTGTACAAAAAATCTATGATATTTGTATAAATATTTTGTAGGAAAAATCTATGATATTTGTATTGAGGGACATAACTCTTTGGAGGGTTCTGGTTGAACTATTCTTTGGAGAGTTATGATTTAACTACATGAAACCAAATATATGCATACAGGTCCATAAAGAGCCCTGATAGTTTTCAAAAGGGCCAGATTAACACATTGAATAAATATTACCATTGAAATTAGAACTACGTTCTTATAAATGACCACTATTTCAAAAATGGAATTAAAAACAAAATAAAATAAAAATGCCTACCTGAATTACGGTTGTGCCAATTTCTAAAAATTTCTACCACTCTCACATGCAACAATACTCTGATCATTACGAACAACAGTAAATAGATATTAATGGCCTAATATCTATGGCAAAACGCCCTTACTCCATCAACCATGCACACTGCATAACTATATGTATTTAAGCAATTATGCTCACATTAAAGCTAGCGTTTTAAGGTAGTAATAGATATTATAGATAAAAGAAACAACGTCGATAAAACCAATTTTCATGTGCATCATCACCGTTTAAGTAACCTATAAGCAATCCCTTCCAAAGACTGTGTTGGAACTCGCGATCTAATTAAATCCTACCAGGGTTGCACTTTCACTAGCTCTACCCTATCAACTTCTTTGTAAAAAAAAAAACACTGATCGAAGCACTAAAGTTATGTGACTTCCAAATAACTACTGCAATCATAGCCATGGTCATGCAGGTGGAGTCTCCCAGTAGGTCCGATATCCATGGCCTTTGGGGCCTCATGGTGCATCCACAAACGATAGAGTTGTTAGACTAAAACAAGGACAGACCCTGCATCTAGTTGGAATTTGGGGTTAATTATACTAGAAGTTAACTTTTTGAAACCCCTCAAAATACCTCAACATACCTAGAAAACTTGACCAGTACTTCAAATTAAGGTAGAGAAGAAAGAAGCCGTAAAGTTATTCTTTTGAGCTGTAGTGTCATATTGATTAGGCTTTACATTAAAAAAAAAAAAAAAAAAAAAAAAACACCATGGCTAGTTTAAATTGCATATAATATACCACCCTGGATCCCAGCCAAAAGTAGTGCTACATCAGTATGATATCACCATATAGATATTTTCACATATGAAGTTGCCACTGATAAGTCCTAGACTATACTAGATGGGAAGCCTCCCATTCATCCTGCTAGAGGTCAGTTAGCCATCAGAAACCCACAAGAGGATATAAAGAGCTTAACCCTTGTTCTACAACTAGCACAACCTTATCAGGTCGCTGGTGAACAAGCCATCTTTGAGTGGAGAGGGTGAGTGGAAAGGGTCCACACAAATTGAAAAACACCAACAAACAACCATGAAACAAAAACCAGAGAATCAACAGTAAACAATTGAGTTATAAACATTAAATAAATCTAACAAGAGTCAAATACGCCCATGTCCACCGCAGTCAACCAATGAGAGAAGGTACATCTCATCATCAAGCGAGTGAGGAAATTAAGACACACTAAACCCTAGACTTGGAACATTTATGCCAACGACCTTCGGCTTCTGACCTTCGACGGCCAATTTACAAATCATCTGATGTCCATCGATCATGTTCATGGGATCCTCTAGTGCACGCTTGATTGCATCCACCGACTTGAAAATAAAGAGTGCAAAGTGACTGCTTATCAAACCCTATCAGCCCCTCTTCGATCTCACCGTACTAAGAGGCTCAGCAGACGATCTGCCGCCATGTCCATTGGTACATTCCTGATGTAGATTTTCTGGGTAGATTTTCCTGATGTACTCTCCTTCGTTTCCCCACATCACTGCCCCTCCACTCCTAGATACTCCTGCAGCCACGATGTAAAACCCCAGCGAGTCGATCTCTCCCTCCACTATCATGAATTAATCCCACATCGTGAAAGACCATATTCTGTCTATCCATGCTCACCATTTGACTGAAGGGCATCAATCCAATGA
Organism: Pseudotsuga menziesii; assembly: GCA_001517045.1. NCBI lineage: Eukaryota > Viridiplantae > Streptophyta > Pinopsida > Pinales > Pinaceae > Pseudotsuga > Pseudotsuga menziesii. The sequence continues at coordinate 368,041 of LPNX010588839.1, read as the reverse complement.
CTCAGCGAGCTCGGATTTGTGCCAACAAGTGGGTTGGTCCAGGCTTGAAGCGACTAATTTCTCTCTCAATGGTCACAGTGCACTATGCCTCCCCCACCGTCTCTTGGTTAGGTATCCCGACACTGAAACCTAACATGAAATTGGAGGAAGGGCTCAGAGGGCCGCCATACAAGAGAAAGGATATCACCCGGTGTAAGCCAAACCCTTGCGATGGAACTTAGCTCGAGTTGTAGGTTGTAGAGCTTCTCCATCTAGAAATGATTATAAAAAAAAATGAGATATTGGCATGCGGGTGTGGAAGGAGTATCAATTTTTTAAAATCCATCCTTATTTAGCTGAGGACTCCTGGATCACTAGCACGTGAGCTTCATGCAGGGGGAACCTCATGCATGTGCCTGCATGGCTTACATGCACCATACCTTCGCGTGAGTAAGGTAGGGAAGCCTTCTGGAAGGTGGATATAATTTTATGTAACTTTAGCGTGCTAGTATGTATTAATAAACTATAGATGATGATGGCACTTAGATGAATGTTCGTATCAAGTTGGTATGTGAGACATGACCTTTGCTAACATGTTGGCATCTCCCACGTAATAAATTTTTAATTGATTTGTCATATAGAAAATGGATAAATAAGGATATGTCATGAGTTTAGATATTTATTTTATAATTTGTTATCTTATTTAACGATATGTCACGAGTTAGATATTTATTTTATAATTTGTTATCTTAAGAAATAAGATAACCAACAAAGATGTAGTTTATTTTATTTTATTGTATTTTATATTTATTTGTTTTTGGCTTCTTAAGAGTAGCCATCACCTTTACAGATATGAGTTTATAGGTTAATTTTTAAGTAACTTTAATCTATGTTATTGGAATTTCAAGTATTAAACTTAAGACATTACCGAGACTTTGACTGATAGTCGAAGAGGCGAGATGGATGTGAAATAAGAAAAACAAGACACTGTTGAGACTAGCATTAGGAGATGGACGTTAAGGCACAGATTAAAACCCAATATGAAATCATTTAATGCAAGTGACTATGCAAGTTTTACGCAACTATTGACAATTTGTCTCTATGCATAAATATAAGCATTGCATAACTAAATTTTATCTCCGCAATTATTAGATTGAGATAATAATGGCATAATGTTGTTGAATATGTCAGGAATTATCATGGTTCAAAGAACGCAGAGATCGAGGTCGAGGTCGAGGGTGAGGTCGAGGTCAACCACCCTCACCGCCACCAGAGACCCTAGTTCAACCACCCTCACCACCACCACAGACCCCACCACCGACACCGCCAAGGACAACCTCCAGTCCTGAGATGGGGGTGATATTGAGATCCTTGGAAACCATCATGGCCACACTAAACAGACAGTAGGAGAGGATCATAGAGGTAGAAACCACACAGGTGAGCCGAGAAAACTCTGAGAGGGCACAGGGCCCAAGGCAAGAACCGCTTTAGGATATTTCTAGAGAGCTGCAAAAGATCAAAATTCCCAAGTTCTCCGGAGGACGACCGGGTAAGCATGCCGAAGCATGGCTCGAGGGTATGAAGAGGTGCTTCACACTAAATGAGTATACCTCAAGTTCCAAGGCTAGAATGGCCATATTCCAACTAAAGGGCGATGCCCTAAATTGGTGGTCCGACCTCAAGAAACAATTGCATCTTACTCCGTTGTCTGTTTCATGGGAGTTATTCGAGGAGAGGTTCAACATGAAGTATCTTCCGGCTTATTATAGGGAACAACAGGCAGGTTCCTTTCATGCTTTGGTACAGGGAAACATGACAGTGGAAGAGTATGAAGCTAGATTCATGGAACTGGTAAAGTATGTCCCATACTTGGACTCGGATGATCGACAGGTGGAGCGATTTGTGTATGGACTCAACTACAAGATTAGGGCCGCAGTACGGATGTGGAAGCCATATTCAGTTTCCATGGCAATTGAGTATGCTCGCTATGCTAAGGATATGTCATATGCAAAGGGAGGAAGCAAGTTGATAGGATCCAATCAGTATGTTATAGGGAAGGCCCCACGACTGTACTTCAAAGGAGGACAATCCATACTTCCTCCTTATGGTAACAGGTTCACCCCGAGAGGTAACACTTCAATTAACTCAGTATCGTAGGCTTCGTCAACAAACCATGGGAACCGAGGACGAACACAGGGCAATTCCTATAGAGGATCGGGAGGTTTTAGAGGATCTAGGGGAAGGAACACATCCCAGAGGACTCCTCCTAGCAACATGCAAGCACCGCCTAATGTCTCTTGTTGGGGATGTGGAGGTCCTCATTTTCAGCGGGATTGTCCTAAGGGGAAGACCAATAGTAGGCAGAAGGAACGAAAAGCATCTATGGGAAATTATGATAAAACTCATTGGATTCATGCAACTGTTCACAACTACGAGGCAGAACATCAATCCATCGTAGTATAATCCACTGGTAAAGTAAACAATGTCAAACTTAAAATTTTATTTGATCTTGGTGCAACAGATAGTTTTATTTCACCATATGCATTAGATAAATGTGGGTTGGCAACCTGCGAGCATGATGATTTTGAATCGGTTGAGATGGCTTCAGGGGTTAAACAGGCAGTAGGTATTAAGGTAAGGGGGTGTCAAATTGACTTAGGAGTATGCACCACTAAGATGGATGCTTATGTCACCAATTTGGGCACCTATGACCTCATTGTCAGCATGGATTGGTTAGAATTCCATAGAGATTTCATGGATTGTTATGGGAAGAAATTCTTGTGCCTTGATGACGAGGGTCGAGCAATTCAAATCCAGGGTCGAAAGAGGAAAATATCCCTCCATTTCATCTCCGCAGTGAAAGCAGAAAGGTTTTTAAGACAAGGATGTCAGTTGTTTGTAGTTGAGACAGTGAGTGATAGTAAAGGACCTTCCTTGAATTCTTACCCAGTATTATCTGAGTTCAAGGATGTCTTTCCAGAAGAACTTCCACAACTACCTCCAGAACAAGAGCTTGATTTCACGATCGAACTGAGACCCGGTACGGAGCCGATCTCAAAGACTCCTTATATAATGACAACCCCTGAGCTTCGAGAGTTACAGATCCAGTTAAAAGAGTTGCTAGACTTGGGACTAATTAGACCTAGTATCTAATGATGGGGAGCACCAGTGATCTTTGTTAAAAAGAAGGATGGATCTTTGCGACTGTGCATATATTATAGGGATTTGAACAAAGCCACAGTGAAGAACATGTATCCTATACCAAGAATTGATGAGCTATTTGATCAGATGAAAGGCGCATCAGTCTTCTCTAAGATTGATTTGCGGTCGGGGTATCACCAGCTCAGGATTAAAGAAAATGACATTTCTAAGACTTCTTTTCGAACTTGATTTGGGCATTATGAGTTCGTAGTAGTACCATTTGGTTTGACCAATGCTCTAGTAGTATTCATGAGCCTCATGAATAGTGTCTTTCGGAATTACTTGGACCACTTTGTTCAGGTATTCTTAGATGACATTCTTATAAATTCTAAGAAAGAGAAGGAGCACGAGGAGCACTTGCGGTTAGTCTTAACTTGCTTAAGGGAACATAAACTATTTGGTAAATTGTCAAAGTGTTCTTTCTTCCAAAAGGAGATTCACTACTTAGGGCATATCATCTCAGGAGAAGGGATCTTAGTGGACCCAGAAAAGGTGAATGCCATCGAGGATTGGCCAATTCCGAATAATGCGCATGAGGTGCGTAGCTTCATGGGATTAGCAGGGTATTACCGAATATTTGTGGAAGGATTCTCCAAGATTGCAAAACCCATCACCACCTTGCAGCAGAAGGGAATCCGATATGAGTGGACCAATGAATGTGATGCTGCTTTTGCTGAATTAAAGAGATTGTTGATGAGTGCACCAATCTTATGGGTACCAGACATGGATAAAGACTTCATGGTATGTACTGATGCCTTGAAGCAAGGGTTAGGAGCAGTTCTAATGCAGGAAGGCGGGGTAATAGCTTATGCATCTCGTAAGTTGAAGCCTCATGAGGAGCAATATTCCACACATGATCTAGAATTGGCAGCAGTAATGCTGGCACTAAAATTATGGAGACACTACCTAGTTGGCAGAAGTTTCACACTTAAAACAGATCATCAGAGTTGGCGGTATATTTTTACACAAAGGGATCTAAATGCTAGGCAACGACGATGGAGTGATTTTATGAGTGAGTATGACTTTGGTATCTCATATATCAAAGGAAAGGAGAATGTGGTGGCAGACACTCTAAGCTGAAGGCCGAGGATTTTCTCCTTAATCCCCTTGAGAGTGGATTTGAAGGAGAAAGTGCTCAAACAACTCTTGGGAGATGGTTGGTATATAAAGGTAACCTCAGATATTCAGAGTGGGAAGAAGTGTGAGTCGAATTATTATGGGTACCATATTGAGGAAGATGGGTTGCTGCGGTACCAAGGGAGGATGTATATCCCTAAAGAAGGTGATTTCAGGGAAGCAATCCTTAGAGAGGCCCATAGGGCACATTATTGTGCACATCCTGGAGTGAAGAAGATGTATGCAGACATGAAGAAGCTCTTCTTCTGGGCCGGTATAAATAGCGATGTAGTGGATTTTGTTTCGAAATGCCTAGAATGTCAGCAAGTCAAGGAAAATCATCGACACCCAGCCGGTCTCTTATAGCCTCATGATATTCCTGAGACTAAATGGGAAGTCATTTCCATGGAATTGGTTGTCGGATTGCCCCTCACATCCTCAAGACATAATGCTATACTCGTGGTGGTCGACAAACTGACCAAAAGTGCCCACTTCATTCCAGTGAGAGACACTTATGATGTGACATATGTAGCAAGGGAATTCATCAATGAAATTGTACGCCTTCAGGGATTTCCAAAGAAGATAATTTCTGACCAAGACCCTAAGTTTACATCCAGATTTTGGACAAGCATGCAGTCAGCATTAGGGACCCAGCTGAAATTAATCTCAGCTTATCATCCTGAGACAGATGGGCATATAGAGAGGGTGAATCAGGTGATGGAGGACATGCTTAGGATGTATGTTATGGATCAGCAGACATAGTGGGAGAAATATCTTCCTCTAGTAGAGTTTTCATATAACAACAGTCATCACAGCTCCATTGGTATGCCTCCATACCAAGCATTGTATGGGAGACCTTGCAGGACACCACTCAGTTGGGACAGGTTGGAGGATCATTTTTTAGTCAGGCCTGAGTTGCTTCAGGAGATGGAAGAGCAAGTGGTACAGATCAGGAAGTCGCTTAAAGAAGCACAGGATAGACAAAAGAGTTATGCTGATGCACACAGAACTGATAGAAGTTATGAGGTAGGGGATCGCGTATTTGTACGCATCCGAATGAATAAAATTACCATTTGGTTTGGAAGGGGAACCAAGTTGTCACCTCACTTTATAGGGCCATTCGAGATTCTTGAAAGAATCGGATCGATAGCTTATCGTCTTGCACTGTCACCCCACTTGTATAGGACTCATAATGTATTTCATGTTTCAGTATTGCGACATTACATAGCCGATGAGTCTCAGAAGATTCATTGGAAGGACTTGCAGGTCTCGGACGAGGGAACCTTCACAGCTGAACCATTACATATACTGGATCATAGGGTTCGACAGCTCTGTAGTCGACACGTGGACCAAGTTAAGGTCCAGTGGGACAAGTATAGCCCAGGATCTGCTACCTGGGAGGACACAGAGACTATGCGTCGAGATTTTTCCTCACTATTTTGACCATAACTTCGAGACGAAGTTTCTTGAAGGGTGGGTTTATGTAATGCCCCATATTTTGACTCCGACATATTTATCACTCAGACTTATTATAGTGTATTTACTTATTATCTGTGGACTCAACTATACTTCATAAAATATATTTTGGCATGTTATATGTGATTATTTACTGATGTTATGATGTTATCAGGATTATGCTCTGATTATGATATTATGATGTTATCATGCTTATATAATTTATGATTTGATTATGATGTTACGATGATTAACATGCCTATGTAGATGCTTTGATTATGATGTTATGATGATTATCATTTATATGAAATTATTGTGCTTATGCGATTACCATGCGGTAGTCGTCATCAGATTCATTTAATTCATAACAAAAACATATATTTGATTGTAATCCTTGATATGATGTGATATGTATGATGTGGTACATGGGCACCCATCCATGATGCGATTTATTTTATGATTTTATGTGATGAAAGGAATAATGTTGATAATATGAACCAGCTATTGATTTAATATTGTTATGAATGCCTGTTTGCATAGTACTAACCTGCAGGATATAGGGGCTATGTGATAGCCAAGTGTGTGATGCAAAGTATGACTCAATACATATCTTGAAGAGAGCCTTAATTTCCAAGTGATGGTACGATGACATGTACCGATAAACTCGATAGAAACGCAGTATGGTTTGATGGGGTATATACCCAGTATGTTGAGAGGGATGGATGTATTTCCCACCCTATGTCACTTTGATACCCGAGGTCGTGGGAGGGAAGTGTTGAGACATGCTCCCCAAGTTGTTGTGATGGTGATGGTCAGATACCTACTAGGATAGGCTAGGTTCACTAGTTAGCCGATGCTACCGCTCTCAGGTTCTGTGTGGGAAGGTCAGTACAGCAGGCATCCACTTTGTACTAGCAGAGGAAGGATAGGGAGGATGCAGACATAGGTTAGGATGGTTTGAAATATTAGTTATTATTGTTGAGTGATGGACATTTATGATACCGGATTAGTGATGGTAGGTACCAATCTAAATGGACTGATTAATAAGAACATAACTGTTAAATAACTCTGGATGTCAAAGAAATCATATTATATCTGTATATTTGTCTTGTTGGGTGAAATATTATTTGTATCAACTAGAATTTAGGTGTTTTGGTTATAGTACATGTGCAGCCTGTGCATGTACTAGCCATGCATGCACACCTCACACATGCACGCTAGTATGAAATATTAATTGAAAAACATTAAATAGTTGGATGGGTTAACTAAGCAATTGTGATTTATTTAAACCTCTAAATGTACCTTATTTATAAAAAAAATCAATGTGCAGGGGGACTTAACAATAAACATAAACATGTCGATGTTATCATTTCAAATCAATTAATAATAATACTGCAATTAATCATTTATTGATTAAATAATTATTATTTTATTTTGTTGTCATTATCTATTATTATTATTGTATGTTATTAGTGTTTATTATTAAGTACTTATTATTAAGTTATTAATAACATATACTAATTTACAATATTATTATTATTCAACATAAAACATTAAACAAACGATATTGGTGTAATTTTATGATAGTTGGTTATGTTTTAAATTAACATGTTCAATTCCATAGGATAAGCATGTAGTAATTTCCCATCATTCATCGGGGGTGAAGAATTGTACAAATCAAGAAAATCTATTTACGTGCAAACAAATGTCTTAAATAATCGGAACGGGTTCGATTTCCCAAGATAGAACTAAATAATACTTATTATTTTAAATAAGAAGGGATGCGGTGGAAGAAGGGAGGCGGTGGAAGAAGAGAGGTAGTGGAAGAAGGGAAGGGAAGGAGGTATAAGGAGGGGGATCGAATGGTTGAAGAGGGGGATTTTTGGGGAGAGTATCTTGGAGAGAACTTTTGCAGAAGAAGGAGGAGAGAGGGTGCTGGAACAGAGGAGAATAAAATTGGAGGAGGGGGTTAACTCCAGAGGAAGAATTACACTCCTAAAATAGGGAAGTTGCTATCGGGTTTATCGGCACGTGGGCTCGGGGGATAGGAAACCCGTTGGTTTCCTAGGGCCAGCAGGTTCAATGCTGGTCGGCAGGGTGGATCATCCGGATTGGAATCAAGGCTCAGACGAGGCTCAGACAAGGGAGAGGCAAGGCTACATGAGAAGGATTCAGGGACTATCTTCAGCCTAAGTTCAGGTATTTTTCGATGTAATGCTCTCGTTATTGCATAAATAAATGAATCCTTAAATCATAATAAAAATTCATGTCATTTTGGTATTACATTTTAGGAGTTAGTGCTCTGCCTAGTAGGCAGAGCACTACATCTAATGTATATATGGATAGGATGGTTTTATTGTTTTCTAAAGGATTGACATAACCTTTTATAGTGCTAATGAAATCCCACAAGCCAACCACATTGAAGGATGCCATGAATTTGACAAGGGATTTGCAAAATTTCTTGGCACGAATCAAATATCTTCCCAAGAAAAAATTCCCTTCCAAGTTCAAGGAAGGTAAGAAACCATGGCAAAGGGACTCCTCTACCAAAGAAAATAAAACAGGACCAAGCAAAGATTAACTTAGAAGAAAGAAGCTATGTTTTACATGCCAACAACCTAGGGTTCCGGGACATAGACACTAGTACAAAATGAGGAATTAACTACTACATGACTAAAAAATCTAGTCACCACAAGTTTTTCAAGTGATTTACTACTAAATATGATCAATTTTGATTGAACCAACTATAAACAACTAAAATGAACGACTAATTTAGTGACAAGTTAACATATATGAATCGATAATAATTGACAGAGTTAAAAATGACTAATATAAATGACAAATTTAGTCATGGCATAAAAAATGACTAGCTAGAAGAATATGAATTAGTCATTTATATTAGTCATTTTTAATTGTGTCGTGGAAAATTGCAATTTTGACAATGAAGTGTTACGATTTAGTATTTTTTGTAAATTTTCTACCTTCTATCTCCAACCATGTGTAGGTTAACAATTATGAATCCAAAATGGAATTTGTGGGGTTAGGAATATCTAGTGTTTTTTCCAAGTGGTCGGGATAGTGTTAGGGCTTTTTGGATTATTGCAGACGATGTGCTTTAGATGTTCATATTTCTTTCCAGATATAATATTGGGATCACAAATCCCATATGATATATATGTTGGAAAACCCTTTTTCTGTAATGGTTCCATGCACTTCGGTCTTCAGAGATCCAATAAAGAAATTGCACGAAATTGTTGTTGACTATCTTTATCCTTGTTGCACCATTCAAGCAAACTGTTAAGCACCAAAAGAAAATTAGGTTCCTACACTTACAAATTAGGACATAGAACTAGTACCATATCGACACCTAGAAGCATCATAACTAGTTGTTGATCCTTCAATGTGTGAGTCCCCAGTCCAATACTAAGGTTCTTTTTTAACTTCAATATAACTACCATGATCTGTGACCATTGAATTAGTTGCACCAGTCGACGTAGCTTCACCAGGATCATCTCCTTTAAACGTTGCAGCATTCGATCCATTATTTGAACTGGTGGAAGAACAAAGAACAATATTCTAACCAATCAAAGACTTGATTATAAACTGGGGTGCTTACCTAGAGCCAGTTAGCTCAGATCCATACGAAGTAAATGTAGAGGCCCCATCTTAGAGTTTTAGGTAAATATTTCAATTCCTCCTCTTCTAGGGTTGACATCACATAATATGATATGTATAATGCAGTGATGTCTTTTCCTTATCACCATCAAGGTAAACCTCCTTTTTGCATCAGTGTCTAGGTAAATTTTGGATATGACGTCACCACCCACCTGATTCATGATGTACACAACTATTCTCCAACATCCTTGATCCAAGTTTATTATATATACTACTATAACAAAAATAGCATTAAAACAAATATTATATTTATATAAAACACAAATTAATTATATTTTATATTAATATAATTTTATAAAACTAAACAAGTTTCAGATTAATCTTATTTTGTAAAACTAAACAAGTTTTATAATAATTATTAAACTAAATATAAAATAAAACAAGTTAACAAAATATATATAACTATAATAAAAAAATAAAAAATATATATGAAAACATAATTTCTAAAAAAAACTATATGCAAGTGCACCTATCGACCCACCAGCTCTCGACCCACCTCTATTTGATGACATTCATGGCCTATTTTTCAAAATCCATGGAGATTTCATCCTCCAATTCCACAAATGACTACTCAACCGGCCCGTAGGCACCAAATAACCTATCCCAATAGATTGTTACTGCCAAATATTTTTGGTTACTGAAGGTAAGGAGGGTTTGGTGGGTTATGAGAGGAAGCATAAGAAGAATTAGAAGAAACTATGGAGACATTGCAAAGGATATTTTCAGGGATGACCATATGCTCGATTCATTTGAGTAGGTCTACATTTATTCCCTTTGTCTTCTCAAAATACTCAAACACGATACCTATTTCTCTAATTCCCTCTCAATACATCCATTCGTTCTCTCCTGGAAGATGTTTACAAAATTTGGAAATGTAACTTTTGTTGATGTTATTGCGCCCTAGAAAACTATTCCTAGATGAAAACATATATTACATTTACATTTTTTTAGTTTACAGTTTTTTTTCAAGATTCTCTGATTTTTAAAGTGGGATTATAAGGGGTTTGGAAATTGTACGAGCACCTGATCATGCCCTTCATTTGAAATCGAATGGAGAAGTTTCAAAGAATAGAGTAGAGCACACACAATTGTGTAGTAAGGGGAAATACGTGTTGGAGTCTTAAGGGGAGTTGTTGCAGATATACAGAGGATTTTGTCCCAAATGAAGGAGAAAATCATGGATAAATTGGCGGTTGTTCTTGTTCTAGAAGAAGCTCTGGACAATGCAAGACAATCATTGGAATCAATTATTAAGGATGTAACTCAGGCTTCCCAGGGATTGACCAAGGAAACTATGCACATAATTAAGATCCGGATTGCTTAAACTTTGCCATTTCTTTCTCCCAATCGGACTGGAAAGGTAAGTTTGAATTATGTCAGTTCCCTTTGCCATATATATTTGAGTAACTAACATAGACCCAACTAACCCGGGGTCTGTTATGCAACTCAAGATTCTACACATTATATGTGTATTTAAATGGGCATGTCTTAGTGTCCATGCAATGTATACAATGCACGTTGCACACACAGACATGTGCATCCACGAAGAGTCGATGAATCATCCCACTGTCACTTGGACTGTATATTCTAGATAGCACCTTGCTTCTATGGATGCAACCGGTTGGTTTTATTGCAAAACTTTATCATACCCGTTAATCACATCTCTTATATTGATGTATTGGACTATATTATCGTGTTTTTAGAATTTTTTGATCTAGGATTTGTGTCATTAGATTCTCTAGTTGGAAGCATCATTATCCATTGCATATAGTTGTTATAGTTGACAACTATTTACCACTCCCCCGTGCTAGTCCTTGATTGTTGCAATATGGTGGTAGTTCAGGAGTCTATTTATTTTGATTAAGCTACAACAACTATGAAATCCCTCATGTTCTTCCTGTAAATGAATTCCTTCTTGACATCACTTGCAATAAGATTAAAGATATTGTTGTTCTCTTTTGTGCAATAAAATTTTCGGAGATAGAAAATAACAAAAGGAAAGGAGAAATGATCAGTTCTCTGATGATTTATGAAATTAACCTCCCAAAATTTCTCTTCCTAGGAAATGAGAGGAGCTTAAAAAGAAAGAAAATATCTACATGAAGTAGGGTTCTACATTAAACAAATGATAGGAAGAGAGAATCTACACATTTTATGTATGCATCATTTGACAATTCCATTAATTTTTCAACCAATCTTGAATTTCTTCCATGTGATATGTCCAGTGGATTTGTTTACACTTGAATTGTAAGAAAACTCATCTTGTGACAAATCAAGGTCCCACTGTTTCAAGTACCAAGTTACCAACTATACTCTCCCACAAATTTCTGAGACTTCTATTTACCAACTCTATTTTCGCGTCAGTTTGTGGTTGTTAGGTGGAGCCATGTACTAAATCTTTCTATCTAACTTTTGCAATAAAGTCCAAAAAAATGACATAGAAACTTGGTGATAGTATCTTTGTCACAAGTAATTGTATTTTTCTTGGGCATACCATGCAAGCACACAACTTCTTTTCAAAATAGTTCAACTATTTTTCTAGGATAAGATATTTGATGTCATAGAGTGAAACGGTTCATTTTAGAGAATCTGTTGGAAATGAAAAAAATAGAATTTTCACCTCATCGTGTTTAAGACAATCCTAGGTTAAAATCCCTATTGATGTCAAACCAAGGCCCAACAAAATCCATATTGAAAATATTGTTGTAATTTGGGTAGTCCAGGAGTATGTTTATTTGATTTGGCATTGGTTGTTGTCAAATCCCTCCTGTTCTTCCTGTATATTAACTCCATTACTAATTTCACTTGCAATAGGATTTAAGATTTTACTATTCTCTTAAGCACTGGAAATTATCCAAAGACAAAAATAATAAAAGAAAGGGAGACATGGCAGGTTCCTTGATAACTTTTGAGATTACTGAAAAAAATTCCTCTAGTTAATTGGTGAGAGGAGATTACAACCAAAGAAACCTATACATAAAGCATTGGACCATATTAAACGAATAACAGGAAGATATAATCTACCCATTAGACATGTGCAACAATTGAAAGTTGATAGTTCCACTAATTTTGAAACTGGTTTTGGATTTCTTGCTTAAATAACTCGAAGTAGTACAAGTATGAAATATGGATTTGTCTAATTGGAATTGTAAGAAAACTTAGCTTATGGCAAGAAAAGGATCCATAATCCATTGTGTCACGTACCAACTATGTTCTGCAACAAATTTATTGAAACTTTTGTTTACTACCTTTGCTCGCTTTGTTCGAATTTGTGCAACTTTAGAAACTATTCTTATTGTACTTGTATTGTACCTCCTTGTACCTCCTATAGGAGATTATACTGTTTTAATTATTCATTGTAAATATTGGAATGAAAATTATTGGCACATGCAAGCATGCACCCCATAGAAAAGAATTGGCACCCTCAACCTATAGGGTGCGACCATGCATGTACCCTCAACAAAAGAATTGTGTATGAAAACAACTGCAATGCTTCTCCTAGAGGCATATTCACTACTACACCCTCATCCATGCTGCCATATCTACTCTATATATTTGTTGAGTGCACCATGACTGAAGAAGAATCAATTTCAGAGAAACAATGTATGGCTAACACTAGGTCCTGGGATGACACACTTGGTTCACCCTAAGGTTTGTTAAACACTTGAGGCTTCTACTAGCGATATTATAGAACCCTTAGAGGAATGTGAAACTTGGAACAACAAGAATTAATGTAAAATGGGAACACACAATAGCATAATATGCATCAATACAACAGGTAATCTACAAGAAAATTTGTGAAACATAATTTAGTCTGTTTGTTTTCTGCACTTTTTCAGTTTGGTATCCTCAGTCACCATTCCATATTTGTGACTGAAAGGACATAATAGACTCTATGATTTGGTGCTAGGTAATCTTAAACTGGATAAAAATGTAGGACTTTGGGATCATATTTTCATCCAGCATTTATGCTCTATATATCTTACTTTTTTCATATCAACCTGTTGTATGAAAATTTGATTTTAAAACCATGATGCAAACTGAAATCCATTTTACTAAAAGTATGAGAACCAAAACTATATGCTAGTGAAAGTGGATATGCTAGTTATCCCTGGATTGTGTAGAAAGGGAAATCTTGTGTAACTTCTCTTTGGATTCTGGTTGGGACAATCTTGTTGTAATTCTATATTTGATCTACAATGAAAATTGTAATATATGTTGTTTTTCCAAAAGAAAAAAATCAACTGACCACACAATATTTATATGTTTTTTTTTTAAATTACTTTTATGATATTTATTTTCTATTGATCCCAGGAGCTAGTGATAGATATTGCAGTAAACGTTTGAAGGAATAGTTACCATAGCTCTATGTAATGCTATTTTCCGAAAGTAATATAATTTCCTTAGTTCAATTCTATTGTTACTATCGCAGAGGAAACTTTTAAAAACGTACCCTCTCGTGAAATGTTAATTTTCAGAGACAAAGCCCAATATTGTTTCATACCATTTCTTTTTCTTTCCATACATTTTCTCTCAAGTGTGTTATAGTTGACTGCCATGCAAATCTAGATGCTAGATGTTTTGAATGTGTACATGCTTAGGCATGATAGTGACAACATTTTTTTTGAAATTGGAAATGATCTGATATTTTTTCACCTCTTATATTATAATGCTAAATATCTGATTTGTTAATTTGTACATGTAGAATGGCAACTCTACTCATTTAATGCAAATTTTTTATGATTAATCCAAATCGAGGCCGTAAGAACGTAATTCTTCATGCATGCTTGATGAGGCTTATGCTATTGGGGTTGTTTTTCTTTCAAAGTATGCAGAACAAAGAGATCGTTTGATGTTAAAATTTAGTGTTAAGGAATTGTACTGATTTCTCTTTATAAAGTTCATGTTTTGTAATAATTTATGCACATACAAGGGCCTAAATCATGTTTCATTTCCAAACTGAAGATGATTTGTTTTCGTGAGTGCATATTCCTAGAATTAGGGCCTAAATCCTCGCGAAGGAAACTTTAATATCTTGTTGAGAGATTACATATACCCCATTTGCAAGGTCAAATGATCTTATTTTTTCCAACATAAGATTTTAGTCCATGCTTTTGATTAAAATACCTTGTTATTGTCCCATTATTTGTTCTATTGGAATCAAAACCTGATTTATAGCTCTCCATCTTAGGATATCTCTTAATATTTAAAGATCAAGTTTATATTTGGAATTATTCATGAGCTATCTCTTTTTAAAATATTCTTATGGAGGATATTTGTTTTTCAAACATCTGTTTCATACTCCCAAGGAATTATCATAAGCATGGGGTCCTTTTGGTCATGTTTTTAAATTCAAATCCTAATACTGTATACCATTCCTATAGGTTTTGATGTCTATTTGGTATTTTTTGTGCTTGAAATTTAAATAGAAGTTGTAGGAGAACCTTGAGCGTTAATCCTTAGGTAAACAAGGAATTGTCTGGCACATTGGCACTTGACAATTTTGTAGACAAATGATTATTAATATGTATACTAAAAATCCAAGTGTAGATTCCACACAATATGTAAAGAAACCTATTGATCTCATTTGTTCTTGTTTGACCATGTGTATGCTAAGGTCCATTTGCCATTGTCCTCTTGGCCTAGTTTGTTGTATTGATGAAGTTCTCAATCATGTTTTCATTTCCAAACCAAGAATTATCTATAACTTAGTTCCATAGGTTAGTTCCAAGGTTGTGTGGATTATCCAACATGCTTAGGATCATCATACCCACAAATCTTGAACTAGATGGTGCATTTTATTCTAATAAGCAAACCAACTAATTTGAATATTTGAACTTGTCTTCTAGTCGTTGTGGTGTTCTGGGAATTTTCAACATTTTCCTTATAAACTAAGCACAAATACTCTCATGGTTTCAAATAAAAAAATGAAAAAATCTATTTTTAATACTTGAACTTTTGCACATGAAGAACCATGGTCTATTTGAGGGAAATGTTTTGCCTCTATACTACGCTATATGTACCAAAAGTTTTTCTTTGACTTCAAAAACATAACTGGTGCATGTTGATGTTTTTGAAAAACATGGATGGCATATCATAACTCATAGTGGTCACAACAATTTGATATCTCACTTCAATCACTCCTACAACCTAGATTGAGTGTGTGCATAAAGGAATTTAAGCTAAAAAACAAATCCAACTATGAATAAGATGACACACATATTTTCTTCTACTAGGCCCACAAAGTAGCATGGAGTAGATACCCATAGTTTACAACCATTGTTGGCTTGTACCCAATAGTACACTACAAGCACTTGCAATAACAAATGACAATAAGTAAATGTGCTTGGTCACAACCATTGTCACTTACTATGATCAGAAAAACACTACCATTATGAAATGCACTTAAAACAAGGTCAATGCAAACATAATGTATGCATTTTAAGTGTTGACTTTGTTCTACGTTTTGCATTGTCTATTTCCCCATTCTTCTCTTCTATTGTTTCAACAAGCATACAAATGATTTAG
The DNA here is from genome assembly GCA_001517045.1 of Pseudotsuga menziesii. NCBI lineage: Eukaryota > Viridiplantae > Streptophyta > Pinopsida > Pinales > Pinaceae > Pseudotsuga > Pseudotsuga menziesii. The sequence goes on along the minus strand of LPNX010588839.1, from coordinate 352,087 downwards.
GAAAACAAACGGATGGAAAAAATGTGATTTTATTTGGTTTTATTCTAATTAAAACTCAATGCAACCTATAAAGAGTTTTACGATCAAGATCACCAACAATTAGCTTTTCCTGGACACCCAATGATACATGTTCAATAATGTCATGTGCATGGCCCTATAATATGTTACATTTTGCATATTGGCTTATCATAAAAATTGAATTTCTTCCTTTGATTTTGTATCATTGCTATGTGAGCTATCCAAATGAAAAAAAAATTAATACTAAATGGTATTAGACTTATAACTTGTAGTATCAAATGTTACTAGACTTAGAACTTAAAAAAAACATTGTTTATTTGTCTTCAATGATACTAAAATAAGAAAATTCAGAGTGTGCTACAACTTGCATAACAAGATTACTTTCTACCTTCTATGAGACTCGTGGTTCCTTTCATATTGTTTATTGAAACCAATACTCACCAACCCTATTTTAAATAGTTTAGATACATCCTTTTATACCTTCTTAAAACAAGTATATATTCTCAAACTTTGTTAAAATAAATAGATACATCTTGTTACTATCTGTAATCAACATTTTTTATTCACAACTACCTTGTGCACACTTACTCTTTCACTCTGTGATTATAGGCACATTTTTTAGTGAAACATGTGTGTACCAAGATTTTTGTGTTGTATGCATCCACGTTTAATGTGAAATTACTTCACTGAATATTGATCATGCAATCTAGTTGTTTGCATTCATGATTCTAGGTTTAACATGGTGAATTCCAATCTAACTAAATATTAATATTGAAATATAATATAAAATGGGCCAATATGGTTGTGAAGAGAATCAGAGGACATATAATTCCACTAGATGGGAAGGGAAAAGGGGGGCTTGTGAAAAAATAAATCCAGCATTGCAAAGTTGTGATTTGTTCTAATATGTAGCTTCCTAGGGACTTGTTGCACATTAGTTTCTCATTTTCTATCTTACTTCATGAGATATGATAACTTCACATTATTTTCTATTATACAACTATGTGAAATTCCATTCATCATTCATCATCATTTGAAATGTCTTCTATTACTGTAACACATTGTGGATTTCACTCTCTTTGTTGTTACCACTTTTGGGTTGATGTCGCTAACTGATTCCTTATTTATGGATTGTTCACATGCATAAGAATAGTTTGTGATATAGATACTTTTCACCTCCTTATAGCTTGAAGATCATCCACTGACTTGGGGACTCTTGTTGGAGCACATGTGGTTAATTAGGAACGATCTACACACCTTTTGATGAACGTTGGATGGTAGCTCATAATATATTGTCTCCTCACACTTACTAGCATAAATTACTAATGTCATTCAAAAAAATAGTGAAGGAACCGTTCTAGTATTAGCATACCCTTAACCTAGGGCATAATTCATTAAAGGACAAAAAATTCCTCCTTTTATTGTCTTGTTGGAAGCATTCACCTTATAAATGGATGATGGAACCATAAATTGCATAGATGTTTATGTTATGCAGATTGTATTTCTATATAAGCAAGTTTAGGGCCAATATTCAAATACCCTAGCGATCAAGAGTAACACCAATTTCTAAGGGAATACTAGAGGGTGCATTCATAGCTAGCATCAAAATTATCATATTCAGATCCAACATAGTGGAATATTGTACCAATCAAACACTATCTAAGGCTTGTAAGCACCAACATTTCCTTTCAACCTTGTATATTCTTATTTTTAGGATGTGTTTTCAATTTTGTGTAGCGGTTGGTACAGTATGAAGATAAGCATTTCCAGTCACCATCTTATCTACATTTGATCCCTGAATTGATTAATGATGCTACTATCGGTATTCCCTCTAACAAGGAGTAGTGAGTAAAGAACCCATGCTAGCAGATATGTATTAAGCTTAAAATTTACAGGACTGTATTTTATTGTATTTGACATTGGAGAAACATTTTATGTTAAGCATCTTATTTTAAACAAAGGAAATTTTGTACATGGGAAATCCATGTGCTTGTGTACTATGGCAGGAAATGTCATTGTGTGACTTACATTCTCTTATGTGAAACTGCAATTTTAAAACCCTTAAACATCAGTTGCTTCCCATAGTGGGTTATAAGTGACCTCTGAAATAAATTTAGGTGAGTGCTGGTGAAATGTAGATTATGTTACTATGTTTATAATACTCCTAACTCGAGCTTTCTAGTAATATTTCTCTAATATGATTACAAGTTTACAACTCTTACAGGTGTTGATCTTGGTGACAAGTCAATCAAAAGGAGAACTAATTAAAGACTCTCTTTCCCATGTTAAGCATTGTGTTGGGGGTGGTGCATCTCAAGGAAATTCAGATGATAATGATAATGATTTAAAAGTGGTAGAAGAATTTGTTTCAATGAATCTTTGCTTCCATGTAAGTAAAATGACGGAGATGTTGAGTACTAGATTGATATGGAGCTTTCCATGTGAACACATTGAGATTGTAAATTTGATTTTATTAATATTTTTTATGAATATCCCTTTCTACAGTTCTTATATCCCATGTTGTGATTTATTAGGTATCTAGTAGTGTTTGTTTGTGAGTTATTAATTGCACCTTACAGAATCAAATCCTCAATTAGATCATATACACATCAAATGTTTGAAATTTAAAGTGTTGTAATGGAAGAGTTACTACAAATTAGGAAAATACAAAATGATTTCAGAAGCATTGAAAGACCATGTAGAAACTAAAGAAGAATTATAAGGGAGAGTTTAGAAACTCAAGGTTCATGTTCCTTTCTATGTATCATCTATGTATCTTTCGAAATATTTAAGTGAACATTCGTATATTGTATCAGGAATTACAACTTTCTAGTGAAATGACATTTTCTTCTAAGAACTAGCTCTAGAAACCATTTTGAATGTAACTATCACTCGATGCTTTTGATATCTTGTAATTATGCATGTGGGGTTGTTTCATTGTATTTTGTGTTTCTCTTTTTATGTTGATAGATATCATTTCCATAATATTCATATGGATTTGGGTGAATGACAACTAAGTGGATCATGTATAAAAGTTGTTAGGAGGTGTTGAAGCCCCAATTGTATATGTGTCTGATAAGGGTGTTTAAGGCTCACAACACATGGAGAAAACCCAACCAAAGGCTTCAAACAATCCCACATAGGTATGTTCTATCCTCGAGCTGTTTGGTATGGTAATCCCTCACGGATACTTTTGTAGCCTCCACTGGCTTATGGATGGATTTGATCTAGAGTGGATCTGTTTTCCAAAATGGAAAACAAAGAGTTGAGAAAAGAAAAAGGAAAACTTAAACATAACTAGGAAAAATATCTTAATCTAAATATGAACTACTCTGAAAAGGTGTTGAAGGATTATAGGTAATTTTGTGCTGTGTGAAGAACAAGCAAATCGTCAAATTGACAAAAATGTAAATAAGATGAAACTGTAGTTACTAAGATTACAATTGTTTAATAAAAATTAAATAACAGTAAATCAGAATTAAACCATTCAAGATAACCTACAAGTGCTCAAGTTAGTTGAAAAACCAACTTATAAGCCATAAAACTTTTACTGTTGAAACATTTGCAGAAATAGATAGAGACAGTTCATAAAAGAAATTTCATGAAGCCTTATCAATGTATTGATAATTAATAGAGATAAATAAAAGTTAAATAAACACATTAATTGATTACAAATGAACCACAGTACTATTTTATCATTTGGAACAAGAAACTAAAACCTCTCAAAGAAATTTGATAGATCAAGTATAAGAGATAAAATTGCAACATTGTATTTATTAAGAATTCTCTATAACAAATTACACAAAATCTTGCAAAAAATGAAGTGTAGTTCAATCCCTTGTATTAGTCTCCCCTTTCCAAAAGTCAAAATTTCAAGAGCCCTTAATACACTCAATATCTTTCACTTAAATAAAATATTACAAACAATAAAATTCCTCCTAAAGGGGATCCAAAACCTAAACAAAGATAATATCCTAGGAAATCTTTCTAGACCCTTCAAATTTGTAATAGCTCCTCAATATGAAGATAAGTGGTCAATTCTATGCCTAATTGAGCATTACACTTATAAATTTCGACCTAAGTCTTAGCCAACTTATGCCAAACTCGGATGTAGACATGAATTTTTCTTTGTACTGCAAATGGCTATTTGATTAATTGATCCACATCATGTATGCTGATGTGTTCAAGTTCCTTGATTTTCTCCTCTTGGTCATTCCTTCGTTTCTCTACCTACTTGATCATCAGTCCAGGTGGACATGCCTTTTCAATAAGCATCATGGTAGGAAAGGATAATTCAGTCATGATATTATCAACTTCCACAGATAGCCTAAGCTTTCTTTATAGCTTTAGCTACTGTATCATCCAGGTATTCCCAAGCTCTTAGAATAGTTCTGGCTCTTTTAAACTAAAAAGTAGTGAGAAGAGTGATATTATCAGGTCTCTCCTTCATGTACCTCTACCAATCAGTTACTTCATCATAAGCTTTTGAGGCTTGCTATCTTTTCTCAATTAGGTCTTCCAAGAAAACAGACATCTTGTCAAACACTGTGTGAGTCTCAAATATATCAGCTAGAGTGTTTAACAAATCACATACCAAATAAAAGTGTTCCCCGTTAGTTCTAATAGCAATCTCCTTAAACTCTTCTTGGGAAAATTTGGAAAATGAGGATGAAGCTGCACTTGCAGTTGGGTCTTCATTTTTCCTTTCTAACATTGCAACTTTTTGAACCAAGGTGTCATTATCATTCTTTTTCTTTTGCAGCTCTTCACTGAGAGTAGCATTCTTCACTTGAAGTTCATCCTGCTTGGCCCCATGTTGTTTCTTGAGAAACTCTAGTGTTTCTTTAAAACTGACGATTTCTTCCTTTTGTTTATAAAATTCTCTGCTTAAAGAATTAACAACATCCATATTTGCACCTATGAAAGCTCCTAGAACAGAAGCTGCATCTGTAGCATAAGCTTGTGGGTCACTTGATGGCTGCATCCATTCAACTTCATTTACCATAGACATGTCCATGTAATTTTGATCTTTGCCCCTCTTCTTGCCCCTCCTTACCTCTGATTTAGCAGCTTTGCTATATCTATATTCACCCAAGGATACCATAAAGTCTTCATTGAAATCATCTCTGGATTCATCAATAGGGGGTATGCTAATGCCTCTAGAAATAAAAGATCAAATTTGAGTTGTGGTTTGAGAAGGTATAGCCATAGTGATATGAGAAGTGGTAGGGGAGGAAGTAACATTCTGGGAAAGAGTGACTTCAAGAGTTGAAGAAATGTCATGAACAGAAGCTTACACAAAAGGAATTTGCACAGTAGTAGCCTTAAGAAATGATGATGGTGACACTATTGCAATTTTCTCAGACATAGGGGATGATACTGAGCTAAATGAAGGGATATGCAAAGGGGTTTTGAAAACTGGAGGCACAACAGATGAAGGAATAGGAATATCCATAGGAGAAGGTGTAATTGATTTAGGTAAGATAGTGTTATTTTGATAGAGTTCAGTCATGAAAGGTGTCACGATAGAACCATCAGAAAATGATGATAAAACCAATATTGATGAAAGAAGTATTTCAGAAGAAGAGGGAACAAACTAACAAGAATATTGAGATTCAGGAAGAGGGGATGATACATTACCATTGCTACCATTGGTGAGATTTTGGAAATCAATACCAATATCAATAGTAATAGGTACAGGAGAACTTCTTCCCTCCTCTTCCTCTGAATGAGTCAGGTCAATAGTAGGAACAGAACTGGAAATATCTGCTTTCTTTAAAGGTTGTTCTTCAACTTGAGTTTGTTCAGGTAGAGTATTTTCAACAATAGAGGATACTTGCGCAACTTCAGCTGACTGAGAGGTTGCAATTTCTTGTGTATCTAGCGCCGAAGTCATTATGTTTAGCTTCTTCTTTATCTGCTTAGAAGTCTACAAATAGTATTTAACCTGTTGTTCCACATATGTCTGGGGAACTTCTCCCATCGGAGCTTTCCCTTTGTCCAAACCTGAGCTAGTTTCTACAGATGTAGTTTTGGATACTAGAGCCTCTTTTGTTGTAGCTTGAGCTTCTCTTTCTTCCTTGAATTTTTCCATCCTTTCCAGGATGTCCAACTCCATAGACCTGTTATGTTTTACCTTGTCCCTAATCTCTTTCTGATATTGCAGGATATGAATTTTCTCTTCTTTTCTCTTAGCCCTTGCTAGGAGTTGATAAAATGTATCTACTCCCTGATAAATAAAACCATTTGAAGTTTCGTCATGAATAACCTGTTTTGAAGTGATTCTACTTTAAGTGTAAATCAACGATCCCCTTGGGATCATGCTTCCTTTTGCTTGAAAAACCAAGTTTAAGTGACATGATGTGGTCACCCAGCTCTGATTCCCAAGTTGAAGTGGGTACACTCAAGGATCCAAGGGTAATGGGAAACCTGGGCCAAACTTTCCTCTTTGGTGTAGCACATTTCTTGTAGATCCCCTCTGTAACTGTCTGAAATGAGATCTCTTCTAAGACCAAACTATCTGGCACAACCTTGGGAAACATGTGAGTAGCGTTGCTGCCATAAAACCTGATATAGGTGAAGGATTTACACACATACTGTAATGTCCCTGGTTTTGACCCCGTTTGCATGACGTATATATTGTAATTAATCGTGGTGAGGAGCTCAAGTAAAAATCCCCACCATCGATTTGGTTATGTGTGTGTTTCGGCAATGGGGCTAGTTGTCGATGGTTTATTGTGCCATTTGGCACATTATAATTCAGCATCATGTAAATACGCACATCAATTAAAACTAAAACCACAACCAGCTACGACAGTGCAACGTTGAATGAAAAGGACATGGTTCCAAAGGATAAGGGGTGGGGGGATGTCAAACCTTGGTCTATGGGGGAAAAACCCATGTGTTGCCACCTTGTTTTGCTTTGCCATCTTCCTTGTCTCATATTGCTTTGTTTTGTTAGTTGGGGAATTATTCTTGAATGGATGGTGGTGGTTGAGGCAGTTATTGTACTTGGGAGTGGGGTGGCAGGACTGTCAGTCCCTTGCCCATGTGCCCACTCCACCCACGACTGCATTCACTATCCCCACTCTTCCACGACTTTTCTCTCCCATGTTTTCGAACCTGCACGATTATGGTCTATTGGTCCTCCCGATTGCTTGTTAATCCTCATGTAGGATTTGGTCTGTTTATGTCTCACACAGAGACGGGATTGGCTTCTTCCTGTGCACCGTTGTTCTGTTCATCCGCGTGCTTAGACCATTGTCTATTCACCTCATGCAGAGAGATGTGCTGTTCATCCTCACGCAGGATGGGATTCTTGTTCTGTGCTCCTCACGCACCAATCGCGGATCCTTTCTGATTGTGCACGCAGCGAGCAAGTGAAACGAACTCTAGGGCACGATTTCCACTAGTATGTGTCGTAGCCGTGGCTTTAATCCATGTTTTCTGCTTGCTATTAGTTTAACCCGTGATTCGGGTATGCTGTTGGCTTCACCCACGATTTGGGTTGCTGTGATTCTTCCCACGATTTCTGAGTGCTGTTGAGAGTCCTTCTTTCTTCCATTTCGGACTGTGCATGTGTGTTTCCTTCTTCCCTGTTTTGGGACTGCATATAGTTTCCATCGTTTCATTGTGTGTTGGGCTGTTGAATTGCCCTGGTTTTGGTTTGCTGAGGATGCAATCATCTTTTGGGTGTTGTGGTTGAGTTGTTTTGGCGACGTTAGGGCCAAGAACAACTCAGCAGTGTGGTTGGACTTGAGCTTTGTTCACCATTTGGTTGGGACTATCAGTCGGTTGTCTTTCCCTTCTTCACAGGGTTGTGAAGGGATTGTTTCACTGTGTGTATGCAGTGGTTGGTCCCTTGGAGTGTGCTGGCTTGGACGATTTGTTGATGGCCTGATAAACCCGGCGGTGTTGGTTTGGCTGATTGTGTCCCCTAGCTATGTGTAAGCCTGTATTAACCCTTATCCTTGGAGGAATCATGCCCAGCTCGGGGGTGGTAGCGTTGCTGAGAGATTGATGAGCACTCTGGCCTATGGTTGGGTGGAACGTTGCAGCGACGTAGCTGGTTGCGGGCGAGTTCTTCATTGAACGATAAGTGTTGTTGGTTGCTTCATCTCTGCAATTTATATAATGTTTCGTGAGAAATGATGAACATGATTAATGCTGGAATGTATGTTTGTTTCTGCTGTATGATTAAAGAATTATGCATTGAGTAACTGTGCATGTAAAATGATGGATTGTGCATCCTGTTATGCATCATGTTAAGATTTTAATTTCAGCATTGATCTCTTTTGTTTATGTTCATGGGGCTGGTTGCCCAGCTGCATTGGTGTTCGTCGCATCCTCTTCGTCGGTCTGAGGGTCGGGGATGTGACAGTATGGTATTAGAGCTCAAGGTTGCAACAATGGGCCTCTATGGGCTATGAAGGATGCAGTGACATAAGGTAGAATTACCTTCTTACAGCAGCAAAGATCAAAAAGAAAATCTTGCCGAAGTGTTAGACAGTCGGAAGAGTTAATGGAATTTACTTCCGCTGTGGCGGAAGGATTTGGCATTTGATAGTCCACCGTTGTGGCTGTCGAAAGGACTAAACCGCCGATGCAACAGTGGATCTGATTGCTGACGAAGGGAAAATTTCAAAAATTTGGTTTAAGTGTTGAACCACCGGAAGACTTGTGGAATTGACTTCCGTTGTGGCGGAAGAATTAGTGAAATGGACTTCCGCCGTTGCGGAAGGCTAGGCGGAAGTGCGTCCGATGGAGCACAGTTGGGGGAAAATTTTTGGGAAAATTTCTAAGTGTCCGATGTCCGTCGGAAGAAAATAGTGGATCGACGTCCGACGTTGCGGATGAAGAAGCGATTAAGCATCTGACAGAAAATGGTTCGACTGCCGACATGTGTTATATTTCGCGGCAAGAAGAAAGACAAAATTTTGAAAAATTTGTCTGAGTGTTCCCCAATCGGAACAATTGGAGATGTGAACTTCCGCTGTTGCGGAAGCGAAAGCATTACGGCTTCCGACTAGAAAGACCATCGACAGCCGACGCGGTAAAAGAAAGTTTAAAATTTTTCTAAGTAACAAAAATATTAGCCGTCGGAAGAAGAAAGTAATTGAGCGTCCGCCGTTGCGGAAGCGAAAGCGCTAAGATTTCCAAAGTGCAAAGACCCCGACGCCCGAGGTTAAAATTTCTTTAAAGAAAAGAGCAGCCAATCGGAAGAGAAAGTGTTTCGTGAGACGCCGTTGCGGAAGAGAAAGCACTAAGTCTTCCGATAAGGAAGACCTCCGACTGCCGACGCCGCGATCAGAAGTAGATAGCGTTTCATGACCCGCCATTGCGGAAGAGAAATGGTTCCGAGAGATAATTCTGCGGAAGAGAAAATGGTTCCGAGAGCCGATTCTGCGGAAGAGAAATGGTTCCAAGAGCCGATTTTGTAGAAGAGAAAATGGTTCCGAGAGCCGATTCTGTGGAAGAGAAAATGGTTCCGAGAGCCGATTCTACGGAAGAGAAAATGGTTCCGAGAGCCAATTATATGGAAGAGAAAATGGTTTGAGAGCTGATTCTGCGGAAGAATAATTGGGGAAGAGACCCGATTGAACAAAGGAAAATTCAGTTGTTTTTTGGAGGAATTTTCAGTGGGTTTTCAGTGGATTTTCATGGGCTGAAAAGGAGAAAGTGGCAGCGATATTATGTGCCAGATTGCGTGAAAACCAATGATTTACAACAAAAAAAAGTATGAGGGTGTTGCCCTCAACCCACCCTGCAGTGGCGCAGGGAAGCCACAAGGGGGAAAGCCCCCCTTGACCCCCTTCGTCCCTTGAGACAGTCGTTCTTGTGAAATGAAAATTCTAAGTTTTGAGAAAATTAGTTAAATCCAAAATTCATAAAAGATGAATGGTGCATCGGAAATGAGGTGGCTGAAGTTAGCATTCTAGACCAAAATACAGTTATGTGTTTTGCCTGAGACTTGGTGAAAGTCTTCATTCTTAGAAGTGGTGCGGTTTTCACATCCGGGGTCGGAATGAAGCATGTGGATAGGCATTGGAAAGCTTATCTGGTAGGGAACAAGGATAAGTGACCAGAATCTGATCATGAAGCAGCAAAGTGCTAATGATGGCCGCTGCTATCAAATGGACAAATCTGGACAGTTGCATGCCCAGGGGTAGCAAGGACTATAAATTCAACCAGCTGCTGTGTGGAAAAGTAGTTCCATGCAAGGACGAAAGACTTGAAAAGAGAAGTTTCCTTAAAACTCTGTCTTGCTGATTATAACTACATTTCCTAAGTTTATGCTTGAAATGCATGAAGATATGTATTGCATGCATAGGATATTGCATGTTGGTAAGAATATTGGAAATTATATACTTATACTGAACCACTAATGATAGTCATTGCTTTGATGTTGGCATTATTGGCAAAACCAACGATGACATGGACTCGAATGAATATGTTGCTGATGCTGAGGAATGAGACCAGCAACCCAATGGAGAAGGGGTAAAGCAACAAGTCCAGGATAAAAGTTGGTGAGCCAATTCTGCAATCTCCTGCAAAGGACCAACCAAATTGGTCATGTCAAGGGTGTAAGTAAGACCCATGCAGGTAAGAGTTTGCTTATGACAAATTCCATGGATTGGTACAGGTAAGAGACCTCATACCATGTGAATATTGGAATGTAGAAAGGTGTCATTTCTATATATGTTGATGACATTGATTATATTAATGCATCCTATGTGAAGTTGACATGGTTAGGCCATGCATGGTATGTTGAATGCATTGAGATGAGTGCATGTGATATTATGAATGACTAATGGCTGAAATGATGAATTGATGACAATTCAGGAAACCATTTCAGAGGTTGTTATGAATGCAGGATAGTCATGATCAATTGGCTTCCATAAATGCTCTATGGGAGAGCAAGGTGGTATAAGTGATACGCCTGTGAAGTAAGGAGTATCTAAACATTTCATTTAATTGCATGAATGATATGACTACACCTTGAAATGTTAATATGATAATGATTGCATAAAGTAAATGAGCTTGAGAATATTGATGTGACTAATAGCTAGAAGTATTTGAATTTTATAAATTCTGAAAATGCTTCAGTGATGGTTGTAGCAATGAAAAGGTTATATGCATCCAGACTTACCAAGTGTTTGGTTGATTGAAGATTATGTTTCAGGTATATTATTTCGAGCATGGCAGTGTGAGGTAAGACCTTGACCAATGCCAGAATCTACCATGTGAAAAATCTTATTAAATTTGAATTGTGAATTTCAAATTTGAGAAATTGCTGACAACTACTAGTCACTACTGGCTTGCATAAGCTTTTGTTTGGATGTTTGAAGATTATGTTTTAGGTAGATTATTTCGAGCATGGCAGTGTGAGTTAAGACCCTGACCAATGCCAGAATCTACCATGTGAAAAAGCTTATTAAATTTGAATTGTGAATTTCAAATTTGAGAAATTGCTGACAACCACTAGCCACTGTTGGCTTGCATAAGATTGTGTTTGGTTGATTGAAGCTCAGGTTTCAGGTAGATTATTTCGAGCATGGCATTGAGAGGTAAGACCCTGACCAATGCCAGAATATACCATGTAAAAGAGCCAAACTTTATGAGAAGAGTCTCATGGTTGTGAAATTAGTTGGTTGTTAAATTTGAATTGTGAATTTCGAATTTAAGGAATTGTTGATGACTACTAATCATTGTTGGCTTGTATAGGATTGTGTCAGGAGGGACGCATGGTAAGTGGGTATTCGTGTTATGATAGTAAGCATAGAATTATAATGGGCATAGTAGTGCTACTTACAAGAAACCCACAATTGAGCAAGTCAATTTCTGTAGTAGATAGAATTGCAAATTCTTATTGAATTTGATTGCTAATGTCATTGCTTGGTTATGGAACGATCAATTTGGATTGTAGCATCAAGTGATGATTGACTGTTTGGATATTTGATGAATGTGTCGGGGGTACACACTACAGGTAGACCATGTGCGATGGCCTATAGAAGCCAAACTTCATGGGAATGTTTTCCCTTATCTTGGAAATGGGTTTCGGGTGAAACGCCATTAGACATTTTGAGAAATGTCTCATTTGTATTGCATGTTTGGGTAATAACATGAGTGAGATGGTATGGGTTATGTCGGTAAGACATGTGTGAATATGAAATGTAACAAGGAGTTGGGATGGCAAACTGAGGGGCCGTTAACTCAGGGAAGGAGCCTCCATTCCTCCTTAACAAAGGCATACTGCGACGACAAATGGATAAGTGTTCTGTGACCCTTGCTATGAATATGCATGTTTAATCATTAAATTCCATATGCAGAACATGTTTGATTTTATTTCCATGATGACTGAACGCTTGAGTATGAATAGGGCCTAGATGGCACACACCGGAGAAGGGTGCACACTTTCCCGATGTTGAGTCATGAAAGGGTTTTCAATATTGATTACACCCTAGGGAGTGGGCGCACTCCTGGTGTCTCAATACTTCATAGTGAATGATGAGAAATGTGATTATAGTTTTTGAGCAATAACGCTGATGAGTTTGCTTGCATTGCTTGTGTTGCTTGTGTTGACAGGCTAAAGGTAAAAGGCAAAAGGTAAAATGGTAAATGGTTGTTGTGAGGGGTTGCGTAGTAAGGGTTATTGTTGATATAAGTGTATGATGGGCTGTTATATGCCTGGGGATCCATAGTAGATCCTAGACCTAGAAATGGTCATGATAAAGTTCCAAGCCTAGTCGACATGAGGATGTACTGGCTGGACATTAATTATTTGATGTTGAGGAGAAGCCTGTGTACTGACCTAACATCTAAGTCCATAGGCGATCCCAAGGCTTGCAAAGCGAAGCAGGATCCTGTGGACGAAAGAGGAAACACACAATACAGATAAGTATTGGATTATTTTGCTTATAAATATACATGTGTATATGATTTGGATATGATGTTTTAAGCTCTTGTTCTAGAGATAAAACTAATGAGAATAAACTAAACATGTGAATTCATTCAATGTTTGGATATAGGTGTCGCTAGAAGCGAGGACTACGAGAGCATCCTAGGGGTGCATGTGGACATGTGGCTGTCCTGGAAAACTTGGAATGAGCGATAATGAAAAAGGTGCTAGTAAGACAAGGGAGTCCTAGCAGCCGATACAAACCATGTGGAGAGACTCCATGGTTTAGGGGTCTGGAATAGATCAAAGACACTAAGTGTCATGACCAAGAAGGATTGGTCCAACATTCACGGTGAAGTGAAAGAGGCTGAGAGCATGAAAATCCACTACGATGGTGTGGGTTCCAGGATGGAACCAAATAAAGAGGGAAAAAAAAACTCTTACTGCTCTCTCTTGCCTTTTGATTATATATATACATATACATTTATGCATTGTGAAAACAAAAGATTGTTGAATGCATGAATGACTGAGAATGAAATGTGTGTATTTGCTTAAGTAAATTTGTGAATGCTGGAATGGTTAATTCCCTGCCCAAGAAGGGACATGAATGAGCTCATGTGACTGTTGGGGAAGGCATGAAAAATATGAAAGTTTCCTTGATGAAACTTGGACTATCATGCCAATTGGGTAATTAAATGACTAATTTTAATGTCTATATTATGCTTGGTCTGATAGAATTTCAATGGTGCATTGCACAGGTGGGAAATGTGAAACCAGGTGGTGCACATTGACCATGGCAATAGATCAAAAGTTGCTGGACTTGGCTGGAAGTCTCATTCAAGTGATTTCAAAGACCCAAGAAAATATTGGGGAGATGCTAAAGATACAAAGAAGGCAGAATGAAATGAACCACCAGATTTTGCAAGACTCTATTGGTTTGCAAAAGGAGGTGAAAATCCTTCTGGGAGCAATCGGCAAGGGAAAGGAAGGTGGATCAGCAATGGGACAATTGTCCAAGAGACCCATTGAGAAACAGTCTAGGCATGAAGACTCAAAGGAAATTGAGCAGGTAAAGATGAAGCAGCCAGTGAGATGCTGGAAATGCGGATGGACATCATTTACGCCGGGACTTCCCAATGAGGGAACACGATGAGGGAAATAGCCGCAAAGTTCCTAGACTTTGGGATCAGCTGGAAGCTAAGAACCAGTAGGAGAAGTCCATGGAAGCTGAAAGGCTTGGTCGTGCACGTTCAGGGTAAATGATTGAACGTGGGACAGATCTGCAATTTTGAAATTTTGATGTGCAATTGTATATGTATTGTATATATATGTAATGGAACATTGAGGACAGTGTTACTCCAAGGCGGAGGGGAATGTAATGTCCCCGGTTTTGACCCCATTTGCATGATGTATATATTGTAATTAATCGTGGTGAGGAGCTCAAGGAAAAATCCCCACCATCGATTTGGTTGTGTGTGTGTTTTGGCAATGGGGATAGTTGTTGATGGTTTATCATGCCATTTGGCACATTATAATTCGGCATCATGTAAATACGCACATCAATTAAAACTAAAACCACAACCAGCTATGGTAGTGCAACGTTGAATGAAAAGGGCATGGTTCCAAAGGATAAGGGGTGGGGGGATGTCAAACCTTGGTCTATGGGGAAAAAACCCATGTGTTGCCACCTTGTTTTGCTTTGCCATCTTCCTTGTCTCATCCAACCTCTTCCAACCTATTTATTGCTTTGTTTTGTTAGTTGGGGAATTATTGCTGAATGGCTGCTGGTGGTTGAGGCAGTTATTGTCCTTGGGAGTGGGGTGGTAGGACTATCAGTCCCTTACCCACGTTCCCACTCCACCCACGACTGCATTCAATATCCCCACTCTTCCACAGCTTTTCTCTCCCATGTTTTTGAACCTGCACGATTATGGTCTGTTGGTCCTCCCGATTGCCTGTTAATCCTCACGCAGGATTTGGTCTATTTATGTCTCACACAGAGATGGGTTTGGCTTCCTCCTATGCACCGTTGTTCTGTTCCTTCATGCGCTTAGACCATTATCTGTTTGCCTCATGCAGAGAGATGTGCTGTTCATCCTCACGCAGGATGGGATTCTTGTTCTGTGTTCCTCACGCACCAATCGCAGATATTTTCTGATTATGCACGCAGCGAGCAGGTGAAACGGCCTCCAGGGCATGATTTCCATTGGTATGTGTCGTAGCCGTGGATTTAATCCATGTTTTCTACTTGCTGTTAGTTTAACCCACGATTCGGGTATGCTGTTGGCTTCACCCACGATTTGGGTTGATATGATTCTTCCCACAATTTTTGAGTGCTATTGAGAGTCCTTCTTCCTTCCATTTCGGACTGTGCATGTGTGTTTGCTTCTTCCATGTTTTGGGACTGCATATAGTTGCCATCGTTTCATTGTGTGTTGGGCTGTTGAATTGCCCTGGTTTTGGTTTGCTGAGGATGCAATCATCTTTTGGGTGTTGTGGTTGATTTTTTTTGGCCATGTTAGGGCCAAGAACAACTCAGCAGTGTGGTTGGACTTGAGCTATGTTCACCATTTGGTTGGGAATGTCAGTCGGTTGTCTTTCCCTTCTTCATAGGGTTGTGAAGGGATTGTTTCACTGCATGTATGCAGTGATTGGTCCCTTGGAGTGTGCTGGCTTGGCCGGTTTGTTGATGGCCTGATAAAACCGACGGTGTTGGTTTGGATGATTATGTCCCCTAGATATGTGTAAGCCTGCATTGACCCTTATCCTTGGAGGAATCATGCCCAACTTGGGGGTGGCAGCGTTGCTGAGAGATTGATGAGCACGTGGCCTATGGTTGGGTGGAACGTTGCAGCGACATAGCTGGTTGCGGGCGAGTTCTTCATTGAACGATAATTGCTGCTGGTTACTTCATCTCTGCAATTTATATAATGTTTCGTGAGAAATGATGAACATGATTAATGCTGGAATGTATGTTTGCTTCCGCTGTATGATTAAAGTATTATGCATTGAGTAACTGTGCATGTAAAATGATGGATTGTGCATCCTATTATGCATCATGTTAAGATTTTAATTTAAGCATTGATCTCTTTTGTTTATGTTCATGGGGCTAGTTTCCGGACTGCATTGGTGTTTGTCGCATCCTCTTCATCGGTCTGAGGGTCGGGGACATGACACATACTAGTCTCCCATAGTGGATATGAGAGCTTATGCTTCTTGTGAGAATGCAGGGGCCTCTTTGTTGAAAATTAGAAAACACACCATGCCAAGAAAACTTTCACATATATCATAGAACCTAGTCACATAGTTACCATCCCATAGCTCAGAATGGTAAATATGTATGGGCGGGGCCGGTAATTCCCAACTCCATCCCAAATTAGGGTAATGGAAATCAGCACAGAAGATGTCCACAATGAAGGCAGTAAGATAAAAATTGTGCTTTTTCTTAGCAGTGGCTTTCTGGAACTCTTGTATGGCATTTTTAAGTTCTAGTGACAGGATTGAGGCCCAGGGGAAAGAATCACCTGTAGTTATAATATGATGAGCGATGGAAGCCCATTCCTCTTTAAATAAATAATAGTTGGGGACACCATAAAGCCTGCATAACATCGCTGCAAGTAGGGAGTAAGGCTCCTTAAACCATTCGACGAGGTATAATTTTTATTTTTTCTTGGAAAACTTATGGGGTTCAGACATCCAAGATTTAAACATTTGGTCGAAATTGAATTTGGATTTGGTAGTGTTAACAAGGTTTGCATCAAGGAGCTGTGTATAAGGTTTAAGAGCATAAATCTGGACAAAGGTTTCGGGGTGGAAATTGGATAGCTGAGACCAGAAACTAGTATTGAAAGAATGATCTTTCACATTGGCATGGTCTATGATCCACCTAACAACATCGTTATAAGGTAGGATGGACGACCTTGCAACAATCATATGTATGCCAGAATCTCTAATTCTCTCATCAACAATTTGGTCATTTTGGAAATCTGAGAGGTCGTTGTTATCAAAAATTGAGTAAACCCAGGACCAATCCAGATGAGAAGTTTCAGTTACTCGACTACTAGTATCAAAAAAGACACCGAAATTTGGCCCTTTAGTGAACAGGTCCTTTTGAAGGTTTTTACTACTAGTAAATCTGGGGGTTTTGGATGTCTCCATGTGTACTTTTGAATACTTATACCAAAATCATAACTGAATTATATAGGAATCACAGTAAACAGTTCAAATTTGTGAAAGAATGACTTAGTAACCAACTTGAAATTGCAGTAAACAATGTCATAATCATGCGGTAAAATATGGAGGTAAAATCACGCAGTAGAGTGAATTATAGCAGCAAAGGACAGTGAAAAATCATAAATCAATCCATCTTTTTTGTAATTCCCGAGAAATAATATAGACTGTCAGATGATGGTAAAACGAAAAAGAATGGTTAGGATCAGCTTGGCGGGATGCGGGATCAAAAACAAAATTGCAAGTTTATTAACTGTTCCACAACCTGCATTCCAAAAGTTTCGAGATGCGGAGTGCAGAAGAGAAAAATGGAAAAAATTTATTCAGTCGGCTCCGCACCTCACATTCCACATCTTGTGGGATGCGGGATGAGAAAATATGCAAACCAAAACGCAAATAAATGATGACCCCGCAACCCGCATTCCGCAAGTTGCAGGATGCGGGATGCGGGTTGACTAAAAATAAACACTCATAAAAACTTTCCCACACCCCGCATTTGTGGGATGCGGAATGTGGGTTTTAAAAATGAAATATCAAAATAAAATGTTTCCCACATTCTGCAACTTGCGGGTTGGAAAAAACAATCAAACAAAAACCTAATCTTTTTACATTAAAAACTAAAGAAATTAAACATTGATTTTTTGGAAATTTGGTTAAGTCAATGAATCCCTAAGAGTCAAATAAAAAATCTCACTAAAACCCCTTAAGATTACGAAGATTCTTACCAATTAATCTTCGTATGTATAACTGGGTGCTCGTGTCAAAATGACATGGGATCTGTTGTACCTACAACATGAGGTTGAAACCTTGAATTCATATGGGGTGTTTTGACATCAACACTTTTGTAGAACTCAACCAATGTGTACGGAAGGTTAGAAATTACTAAAATATTCAAATGAAATGCTAACATTGTCTTCTGTAGAGTTTAGAAATCATTATAGCACAAACATGCTAAGAAGTGAAAACATTAATGGTATCAGGTTAAGTTTGATTCTTAATGCAATGGAAGTGTCCAATATGTATGAAGAATTATTCATTGGAGGACATTATAATTGGCCCATATTTCAATTTCATTACATCACATGTAAGCATATTCTCTATTTGCTTGTACAATTGAGTTGGAAACCAAAATATCAATCCTTATGTTGTTGGGTGTGTATTTACAATCAACTTTTAGATGCCAATAAACATGCATACCAATGGTTCCTGGATGCATATAAAATACTACCCCGAGGATGTAACTGAAGTTGAAGTTAAACCGAATGGTTGTTGGTGTCCAAAACATGATGGTGAAAACAAGTTACCTGAGGATTGGAGATTTCCTTATGGATCCATCAATATGAAAAATCAAGATATCAAGAATCAGACTGTAATTTTGAAACAGGAGAAGCAGGACCCTTGGAAAAAGGTAAAGCAGGAGGATGTCTTATTAGAAGGGCATATGACATTGAAAATTGGAATCAAGATAAATCAAGATGGTTTCTAGAAAGTGAGTGGTGTAGGTATTCAAAATTTTGAAGAGACCAATATGTCTAGAGAAATTGATAACTGAAAATGCAAATCCATGCTTCATACGAGTAGTAGTGCAACTGCTAGCAATAGAGTCGATGAAGATGCAATTGTTAACCAAGAAGCAAGTTGGAACCTGGATTTTTCAGAAAATAATGATGCTGAATTTGATTTTTACATCTTTAGTTAATTCATGTCCTCTATGTAAATCTAGCAGGCTCGTTCATTTAGTGTCCCATAAAGAGTCCGAAGTTGTAGTTCTAAGTGATTCAGAACAAGAGAATGGGGATGAACTAAAAATTGGTTCGCCGAGTACATCAACATTTTTGGGTTCATATAATCTTGCTCCAGGTGGATCCTTAATTTAAATTATCAGGAAGTTTTACCAGAGGGTGTATAGGTTTATAATAGTCATAGTCCAGTCATTCCTGCTAGTTAATCTAGACCTCGGAATTCCTTTTTGCAAAAATTCACTCCATGACAATGTGAATCATTCCCTTGAATTATTTGTGGGAAATGGTGGTGATTAAAATTTACCACAAAATAGGTTAATGGGACTAAAAGGATACACTACATATAAGTATAATGTGGGAGTGAAAATGTATCTCCAATAAGAAACTAGAACAATATCTATGACAAAATAAAGTAAAAAGAAAAAATAGAAGTAGCAAGGCCACCTCTAAAACATGTATATAACCATATCCAAGACACAATGAAGAGTGAAGCGGATGAAGTCAAGAACATCTGAGTCTGATAGTCGATGGTGATGGGGGTGAACTAGGCATTGGATTGCTATTATTCCTTTGGAACTCTCTAGGTGTCCAACTATATGATTCTTGTTGAATAAATATGCCAATTGGTTTCGAATTTTAGAAGAAATTTAGCCTCAAGATTTCCCAATAAGTAAAAAACAATAATTCATCTCTTCAAAATTTTCTATTAGTTTATATTCATAGATGTCTATGATTTTTTTAAACATTGTTGAGGTTTCTAGGTTGTTTTCTTTGGATTTTATGAGTTGATGGGTATCAAATACCGTGAAGGATTTTACCAAAGGAAATTAAAAGTAAGTTGACTGTACCTGTCTATATTGCACAAGAAATTGTTGAACTTTGTATTACTGCTGAATTTCCATAAAGTAGAGGACAATGTTGAAAAATATTGATACTATGGTAAACATAAATTAAAATAGGATAATCCTATATTCCTTGCTAAGAAGCCTATACACATCTATCTTCTTGTGATGGTATAATCTTCTTAAAGCAAGCCATATTTAAAATACCATGAACAAAAGAAACATGGATAATGGTTGCTCCATATGTTTGAGATATCATTCAACAATAAATATGAATACTACCCCCTTGTGTATAATGTGACCAAAATATAGAATGGTTAATAAAGGTTTTCAATGTGCATCCTACTCTTTTGATCTATCTGGTTTGTTCATCTTGTGTTCCAAAAGTTGCAAAGAAGAGGAATGAGTACTGATCAACTGCTCTCATTTTTAAGCGTTAGACAGCCATATTCATGATGCAAACAACAATTTAGAAACATTTATTTTGTTACCAGACTCTAAAGACAAAGGTATGATTATCTTGTTTAGTTTCTTGGTTAACTTGGTTTCTTTAAATTTCCTTATGTCTCTATAGCCGATGTCAAATTTAGAATTTAATATATGAACATTTCTTGGCGTGTTTATGTCATTCTTATATTTAATTCCTACTCTCCTGGTTCTATTATAGATCCAACAATAGTTTGAGGAGCTACCACCTGCAGCAATCATTTTCTTACTTGACTCTTTAAAAGTGAGTGCACCTTACTGATTTGCAATAGTCATGCATTATCTTAGCTTGTTATTTTATATAGTTTGAAATAATATGTGCTAGCTTGTTATTTTGTATATTTTCTTATCTTTGTTGGTGAAAACCCACCAACAAAGCCTCGTCGACAGGGGTTGTCACTCTGTCGACGCCCAACCACCATGATCTCCTTGAGCATCGAACCAGACAGGTTTTACCCTGCCCAAAAACATCCATAGAGCAGACGAAGTCTCACCCGAGATGTTCAAGGGAGAGCTATCGGAACCGATTTTTTGACGGTGAGGAGGGAGGATATAGGATCCAACAGGGAGGAAACATAACTATTATATCCAGAATTATGCAGCCATCATTAATTCATTTCCACAACTACATATTGCATAATACACTTGTCACGGTATCGCTAGCGCAACAACATCATTTATAAAACATCTTCAATCATAATGCAACAAAAATGTGATAGAAACAAGATAGATCACAGCAACACCAATAACTAATAGCAGAAATGGAATAGACCACAACAACATCATAACAAGTTAGATCTCAATTTCATAACATATTAGATCACAACAACATCATAACAGATTAGATCGAAATAGGGGAAAAAGTAGAATAAAAGACAAGATTTATGCAACAACTGTCATATCATATCAATTCTATGCAAAGGATCCGAAATGAACAATTCTTCTCCAGAACCGGAGGATGAATACATCAGGGAAAACCCAGATAGATCACAGATACAACAACAAAAATTTCCAAAACCATAGACAAATCACACCAAACCTTAAGCGATAATCATGCTCAAGATAATATTGATCTCGACCTCAATGATGTCTCCCTTGATGATGTCTATTCAATTACAAAACTAGTTCTATATATAGGCTTGCACCTTTACATTGAAGGTCCACTTTTAACTAACTTATAACCGCTAATGACCTATGGTGACAAAATTTAGTCAAATATGATATTAGATATTCAAAAGAGTTATTTTTCCACCCATCGCGCTGATCTGGCCTTGCGCAGTACCCCGTGAGCTTGTGCAGCTTCCGCGACGTTGCATAACTCACTTACCAAAACCCCTTCCAAAAATCTTATCTTGTTTTTTTATATAGTTTGATATCATGTTTACTAGTTGTCTAGATTACAAGATTGTTTCCTTCCTGATTGTAAAATATTTAAAAAATGTTTACTATTTGTACATATTAAAGGACACATTTATTTTCCCTATTAGGAGATAGAACATGTATGCTACTTATTTTCCCATGTTGATTTTAAACTCTTTAAGCCCCCTACAATCAACAAACTATGATTTCTATTTTTAACTTTTAATACATAATCAACATATGAGTAAGATGTATAATGGTGAACACGTATCTCTCATGTGAAATAACCATGCAATATTAGTATCCCATCCTATGTTTATAACTAGGATGTTTCCTAAAACCCAAATATTGACTCCTACATTTGGCTAAATGTGGGAAATTATTCAAGGTAATATTTGAATTTGCAGCAAATAAATGTAAATTTAAAATAATATAGAAAATAATAGGGGGCAATTTTACAGTTAAATTTAGGTCTCTTTATACAGGTTTATCCTTGCCAAAACTCATTTTCTGATACATTTAAAGTTGAAACCACATTCAAAATCAGTTCTAGGACTGTGGATATATCCGAGTCTGGAAATTAAGGAAGGAAAATATAAACCACATTGTTTTCTTTTTCTTTTCCATTTATAATTTTATTGTGTGATCCTAATATATATATGAGTATAGAAATTAAGGAAGGTATAAACCACATTGTTTTCTTCTTTTTGTCCATTTATAATTTTATTCCATGTGCTTGATTAATTCTGTTGTACATATATGGGACTCTACATCCAATAGATAGGTAGAGTAAATTACTACTTTCATGTTTTCAATTTCTTTTTGTTTTGTTTAAACAACAACATTCCAAGTGAGAATTTTGGAAAAAGTTGAACAATTGTGGGATATTTGCTAGTTCTCTTTCGAGGTATAAATGATATTGGGATTAGCACACTCTATTTTTAACTATCATTTTCATTTTATTTATATATCAATATGAACATGGTTTCTTTCCTTAATTGCAAGTTAGTGGTTTTTTAAGTCACCTCTGAATAAAATGATTACATAAGTATTCACACTTCTTAGCAGCAGGCGAACTCAAAGGTATTGTTGCTAATATTTCATGTCATTTCATTTAGATTTATTTAGTGGCTAAGAGTACTTAGGGTTAATTCCCATTCTTCTTGATGTGAAATGGAATTAGTTGTATATTTCCTTTTACTATTTTATGTACATTTTGGGTGCTGAGTTCCTCCATTTTCTCATCCTTTGCTTCTATATAAAATGAAATTCTCCTTTCCATGACATCATACACCACTATCTTCAAGTTACTTATGATTTTTCTATCAAATTTAGATATCTTGGCATGAGTCTCGATGAATCGGTAGATAGTTTAACATTGGATCCATGCTTGTCATTCCTATAAATTTATGGATTTTTGCATTTTGGATCATTCAAACATACAAAATAACGATTATCAAGTTACTATAGATACATAATGTCTTACCTTGTAATAGTCCTTCAAGTCTTTCAAATGCATTTATTAAGTGCAATAAGGACTTGAAGGACTAGTATAGGGTAAGCCATTATGGATCTATAGTAACTTGATAATCATTATCTTGTATGCTTGAATGGTGCAAAATTTGTTTGAATATCATCATTATCAATCAATAACAACTTACTAAAGGGTGCTATATCAATGGTAGAGCACCTTCCTAATTATAATCAGGAGTTTGGTGGTTCGATTCCTACGCGGCCTGTCATAAATTTGTGACTACAGAAATGACTAAATTCACATATATACAACTATTAGTAGCTAATTTCCCATATCTTATAGCATGACTAGCGTTCAGTTGTATTTAGCTTAGTCATTAATATGGTATCATCTATTAGTTTATTTAGTTGTATATTTGGTCATTAATTGTTGCAATCGGTGACTAAATCGGTGACTAACTCAATGACAATCATTAACTATCAATGACTAAATAATTGACTAATAAGTCAACCTATTAATGACTAATTGAAATATGACTAAGTTATTCAAGCTATAATATATTGGAAATTATCTACTATTAGTCACCTACTCAAAAATAGTCGTTTATAGCCAGATTTTAGTCATTTTTTTAGTCATTAATTTCTCATTTTGTACTAGTGATATGTACCAAGAGGAAGGCACACTACATTGAAGTTTTCTATGAATATGAGGAGGAGGAGGAGAAGGAGGATGGAGAACAACTTGCATCCCAAGAGGAAGGGTATGAAACAATAGAAGAAGAAGAACCCACTCCTGATACAGGAAAAATTGCATCCCTCTCGGGTGTACCTATATTCCAAACCTTGAGGCTCAAGGGAAACATACAAGGCCAAAAGGGCACGG
The DNA here is from genome assembly GCA_001517045.1 of Pseudotsuga menziesii. Lineage (NCBI taxonomy): Eukaryota > Viridiplantae > Streptophyta > Pinopsida > Pinales > Pinaceae > Pseudotsuga > Pseudotsuga menziesii. The sequence continues at coordinate 328,156 of LPNX010588839.1, read as the reverse complement.
TTCTAGTGGATGGTGGAGACACTCACAACTGCATAGATGCTACCTAGGTGGAGCGGATAAATTTACAAGCTGAAAATTTTGATAGTTTCACATTCATCATTTCAAGTAACAATTCTATGGAGTGCACTAAATGGATTCCAAAGCTTCCAGTTACTCTAGGAAATCATACTATCATTGAATTTTTTTATGAAGTAAATGTGGCTGATGCAAATGTGGTTTTGGGATTACAATGGTTGTATTCTTTAGGGGACAGTATAGTGAATTATCAAGTCCATGAAATAAGGTTCAAAAATTCGGAAGTGAAACCCAACTTGTTGAGGGGAATGCACACTTACCCAAATCAAGTGGTGTCCTCTCACATCATGAAGTCTATATTGAGGCATGGTGACATAGAATGGGATTCTAAATGTTTGATTACATCTTATAAACATCACTTGAATATTTCCAAGCATTTTAAGGAACAAGAGTAGCTATTGAGTAAGTATGAGAAGGTTTTTGGAGACCTTCCCCCAGGAAGACCACCAGAAAGAGGGGTGGATCATATCATTGAGTTAGAGATAGGAACACAACCTATCAAAATGCATCCCTATAGACACCCCAAAAGGATTCGATATGAGATTAAAAATGGCATTAAAGAACTCTTGGAGTTGGGTCTCATAAGGCCTAGTTACAACTCATTTTCTTCTTCAATTGTTATGGTGAAGAGAAAATATGGAACCTTGAGAATGTGCATTAATTTTAGAGCATTAAACAAGAAGAAAGTAAATAATAGATACCCCATACCAAGGATTTATGAGATCATGTGGATATCCATGGGGCCAAGTTCTTCTCAAATATTGACCTTAGATCGGTTATCATCAAATTCAAATGAGAGTAGAATACATACCAAAGACTGATTTCAGATGCCATTTTGGTCACTTTGAGTTTGTTGTCATGTCCTTGGTCTTGAAAAATGCACCTACCACATTCCAATCATGCATGAACAATATATTCCAGAAGCAAATTCATAAGTTTGTACTAATTTTCTTTGGTGATATTCTTATTTACAGTAAAACTTGGAAGGAACATTTGCATCATCTAGAAGAGGTATTAAAAATTATGCATGATCAATATTTGTTTTCTAAGCTATCAAAATGTGAGTTTGGTTTGACAGATCTCTTGTATCTTGGACACATAACTGGTCAATATGGTGTGAAGGTGGATATGGAGAAAATAAGAGCCATTCTAGTGTGGTCTCATCCCAAAAGTATCACTGAATTAAGAGGATTCATTGGCATTTGCACCTACTATAGAATGCTTATGAAGGGGTTCTCCAAACTCACTTCACCTCTCACTAAATTGACAAAGAAATATGCTTTCCAATGGCATGAAGGGGAAGAAATTTTTTTACAAAGAATGAAGGAGGTAATAAGAAACTGTCCTATTCTGGCCTTGTGTGATTTTTCTAAACCATTTGTCTTGGAATGTGATGCATCAAGAGAAGGAATTGGAGTAGTCCTACAACAAATACAATACTGAATATATTTAGAGAGTATGAAGAAATATAAAAATGATAATATTTTCTCCATTTATGATAAATAAATTCTGACAATCATGCATTCTTTTGTTAGTTTTTCAACATTAAGCTAGTATTATTAGGATCTTTAATTGAGAGAATAACAAGTACAGAAATCAAACAAAAGAGACAATGAACACAGTTCTTTTCCTCGGGGAAACCATAAAGGAGAAACCCCACAACTTCCTCAGAGATAGAATCAGCACCAAAACAGTAAAAGCCTCAAAAAGGTAAGTAATCTCCCAACAGCAGTAATCTTCTTCTTGTCTAGCCCCAATGTCTTCTCCTTCCTCAACTATGTGCTACACTTGAGTGTGGATGAGTTGTGTGATAAATAGAGACTCTAGTTCTCTATTTATACTAATCCCCACATGACTAAAACCCTACCAGGGCCGACCTCTACTAGGAGAGTCTAATAACCCTAGTGCCTCGGAACTGTGGGGACTTTAACCCTTAGACAATTGGAGGGTTACCGACTATGATTTGACATGACTTGTTTACATAATTGATCCTCCCGATCAGAACATCAAGTCATGCCAATATGACTCATATACATTATAGATACATCTCAAAACAAACATCGAGTTACAATACATAAGATACATAGATGAATACATTCTAAAGTTACAAATACATCAACACTCCCTCTTAACTAGGAAGGTATTATTTCAACACAATTTTTAGCACTGGTCTTCTTCTTTGTATCAACTAGACCATCTCATCATCTGCATCTCAAGTCTTCTGAGTATTTAAGTCATCTTCGTATTCAAGTCATCTTCATTCTTAGAATCTAGATTATCTCTCCATCTATATCATCATCGGACATCATCACTCGATCTGAATCATTACTGGTCATCATCACTGGATCTGGATCATCACTCGATCTGGATCATCACTGGGCATCATCACTAGATTTGGATCATCACTGCTAGATCATCATCACTGTATCTTGATCATCACTCGATCTGGATCATCACTGGTAATCATCATCACGGGTGCTATCTCACGATTCTTCTCATCACAGGAAGTTCTACAGAGCTAGCCCCTTTCCATGCTGGTTGTAGAACTAGCCTCCATGTAGGTCTTCTTCAGTGCTTATATCTGACACTAAGTCAGAATGGCCCTCCGAGCACTTACATCTGACCTACTCGTCAGAAAGGCATGCCCAACACTCACATCTGATCATGTAGGAACCAATCCTATAATCATATTAGAAAGGCCCAACACTCACATTCACCAGCATGATAGGAACTCAAACTACTATCATCTGTGAAATGGCTCAGTACTTACAACCACTAGCATGATAGGAACCCAAACTACTATCATCTGTGGAAAGGCATAACACTCACATCCACCAGCATGGTAGGAAATCAAACTACTACCATCTGTGGAAAGGCTCAACACTTACAATCACCAGCATAGTAGGAACTCAAACTACTACCAGGAACATCACTTACAATCACCAGCATGATAGGAACTCAAACTACTATCATCTGTGAAAAGGCTCAGCACTTACAACCACCAGCATGATAGGAACCCAAACTACTATCATCTGTGGAAAGGCCACTACACTTACATCTGATCATGTGGGAACACATCCATCAGTCACATCAAAATGGCTCTCAGTCCTATACTAATGATCCCTTGTACCTCACTAGGTAGCTCCATTCAAAGAATGGTGGTAGCCCTTATATCTGACACTAAGTCAAAATGGCTTAGCACTCATATCTGACATGGGAGGAACCTAATCCTTTAGCCATGACAGAATGGCTTCAGCCCTTACATCTGATCAAGTGGGAACACATCCCTCTATAACATTAGAATGGCCATGCACTCATATTTGATCATGTGAGAGAACATCTCACGGTCATATCAGAATGGCCCTCAGTCCTAGACTGAGTTTTCCTGGTACCTCACTAGGTAGCTCCATTCCAAGAATGGCAATAACCCTTATATCTGATCATGTAGGAACCAATCCTATATTCATATCAGAATGGTTTAGCACTCATATTTGTCATGGAAGGAACCAATCCTCTCACCATGACATAATGGCTCAGCCCTTACATCTGACCTAATCGTCAGAATGGCTATGGATCTTAGCACTCGTATCTGTCATGGGAGGAACCAATCCTCTTACCATGACAGAATGGCTCAGCCCTTGCATCTGACCATGGAAGGAACTAATCCTCTCACCATGTCAGAATGGCTATGGGACTCATCACTTTCCCTTGGAGGAAACCTTCATCTAGAGAACACCAAGCTTCTCCCTGAAGTACTCGAACTTCACTCTAGCCAATGGCTTCATTAATAAATTAGCTATATGTTTCTCCTTCGCAACATACTGGAGCTTCATTGCTCCCTTATGCACCATATCCCTAATATAGTGATACTCGATCTCGACATGATTTGACTTGACATGGAACATTGGATTCTCTGACAACTTCACGCAACTATGGTTGTCACAATGTATACAAGTAGCATCCAACTGAAGATAAAATAAATCAGACAGTAGCTTCCGTAGCCATACTGCCTCACAACTAGCTGAAAAATCTACGAAATACTCTGCTTCAACTGTACTCAGTGCCACACATGATTGCTTCCTACTAAACCAAGAGATCACACCTAATCCCATACTGAAGAAACATCCTAAAGTTCTCTTCCTGTCAATGGCACCACCTACCCAATCTGAATCAACATAACCCTCTAGGTTAATCTTTTGATTCACATCGTACTTGAGCCCATAATCAACTGTACGCTTTAGGTGCATCAAAATATGCTTTGCAGCAATCAAGTGAACATTTCTTGGATATGTCAAGAACTAGCTCAAGGTGTTCACAGCAAAGCAAATGTCTGGTCTCGTGTTCATCAGGTACATCAATGACCTAATCATCTGATGATACATTGTAGCATCAACCGACTCTGATGAAGCATCACTCAATAGCTTTAGGTTTGATTCCATAGGTGTGGCCATAGTCTTGCAGTCCATCATCCCAAACCTCTTCAGGATCTCTACTAAATACTTCCCTTGTCTAGGGAAGATTCCATCTGTACTCTACCACACCTCCATACCTAGAAAGTAATGCATCATACCCAAGTCCTTCATTTTGAACTCAGCAGCAAGTTTTCTCTTCGTATCAATAATCAACCCATCCGTACTTGTCACAAATAGATCATCTACATATAGTAGAAGCATCACTGGGTTGCCATCTTCAACCTTGTAGTAAAGGTTGGAATCTGCTTTACTCTTGGTAAAGCCCAAACTGGATAGAAAACTGTCAACTCTTCCGTACCAGGTCCTGGGTGACTGTTTCAAATCGTACAGGGCTTTCTTCAATCTGCATACATGAGACTCTATGCCATGTGTCTCAAAACTGAGTGGTTGTTCTACATACACTTCCTCTTCCACTACACCATTCAGGAAAGAAGTCTTGACATCCATCTGGTGTATCTTCCATTTCATCACTGCATCCAGAGCAAGTATTGATCTGATGGAAGTGTATCTAGCTACATGAGCAAAGGTTTCTTCATAATCTATTCCTTCTTTCTAAGAGAAACCTCGAGTCTAGTTTATATGAAGATTCCCCACTACCTTTTATTGGATATTGGTAGTCATATCCTAGTTTCACCTTGTGAGGTGATTCATATTCTGACAGTCTTATAAAGGATTCCTTGAATCCAGTCATATGTTTGGAAGCCCCACTGTCTATAAGACAATCATCACTACCATGAGTAATGTTACCTGTGAGAGTGGAAATCAAGACATATTCATCCTCGCTTGAAGAATCTTCACTTTCATATCTGGATCTCTTCTTGGATGGTTCATCATCCTCTACAGCATGAGCATGGTGTCTTCTTTTGTTCCCCTTATTCTTATGAGAGTGGTTCTTGTTCTTAGGACAGTATTTTGCAAAGTGTCCTTTTTCATCACATGTATAAAATCTCAATCTAGATAGGTCCTTTCTATTGTTATCCTTAGAATGAGAGTTCTTACCTTTGGAGTAATGAGGATTTCTTCTTCCCCTCTTGGAGTGAACTATGAGGGCTTGATCTTCACTTCCCATCTTCTCTTCTTGGGCTGCTATCTGAGCTTCTTCTTAAGAGCATTCTTCCCATAGTCTGCTGAACTTGACTGACTTCTTTCTTGCACATATTCCTTGGATGAAAGAATCCCATGACCTAGGGAGTCCATTCAGTGTTGTCATCACAATCTCTGCATTCTCCACTTCTTCATCTATAGCTTCTAATTGTTCCTTGATCTGAGAAACCCTTGTGAAGTAGGACTAGATAGTCTCTGCATTCTGAATCTTCACATTCTTCAGTTGACTCCTCAAAGTCATCTTTCAGTTTATGTTCTTCTCTTAAAACAACTTGGTTAGGGCATCAAACATAGCTTTAGGTGTCTTGAGAGAGGACACATGTGGGATAAGGTGATCCTTGATAGAATCAGCAATGATCCTCTTTTCCATAAAAATCTTTTTCTTATGTAAGGCCTTTGCCTCATCTCCCTCTGGAACTGGAACCTCCTCATGGATGTAGGAGTCTAACTCATTCTCTTCCAGGACCAGGGAGATCCTATACTTCCAGGCTCGGAAGTTATCAGCTCCCTCAAGCTTTTCATCAAGCTTGGTATGATGACACATATTAAACTAGGAACCTCAAATGGAAATAGAAAAGATTTTATATCTTACCAGGTCAAGATGTCGGATCTGAAACTTGAGCTGAAATCCTGCAGAGCTGGTTCAAGAGAAAATTAGGGTTTTTATTTTCCGGAGTTCTGTCCACCCAAATGCTTTGAAATTTGTTCCTAACTTTGATTTTGGGGAGGAGATCAATCCAGGCCTAGGCTCACTGAAAAATTCCTCTTCTGTGAAAAGCCCTAATTTTTGGCAGTAATGTTGGGTCCAAAACTGAAAAACCTTAGAATTGGATTTTGCTTCGACAGAAAGATGCGCCCTAAGAAGTAGAGTTATTCCACCTTACTTTTACTGAAAATATGTGGATGAATATCCAAAAACTAGGAATCCCTAGTTCCCGCAGCTGCACGGTGTCTTCTTCTCAGGTTAGCTCTAATACCATGTTAGTTTTTCAACATTAAGCTAACATTATTAGGATCTTTAATTGAGAGAATAACAAATATAGCAATCAAACATAAGAGACAATGAACATAGTGTTTTTCCTCAGGGAAACCATAAAGGAGAAAACCCTGCAACTTCCTCAGAGATAGAATCAACACTAAAATAGTAAAATCCCTAAAACAGTAAGTGATCTCCCAACAGTAGTAATCTTCTTCTTGTCTAGCCCTAGTGTCTTCTCCTTCCTCAACTATGCGCTACACTTGAGCGTGGATGAGTTGTGTGATAAATAGAGACTCCAATTCTCTATTTATACTAATCCCAACATGACTAAAACCCTACCAGGGCCAACCTATACTAGGAGAGTCTAATAACCCTAGTGCCCCGAAACTGCGGTGACTTTTACCCTTATACAATCGGAGGGTTACCCACTATGACTTGACATGACTTGTTTACATAATTGATCCTCCCGATCAGAACATCGGGGCATGACAATATGACTCAATTACATTATAGATACATCCCGCAATAAACATCAGGTTACAATACATAAGATACATAGATGAATACATTCTGAAGTTACAAATACATCGACAGCTTTGATCAAGTTTAGGAAATACTTGAAGGGAAACAAATTTGTGGTCAAAACTGACCATAACAACTTAAGGTACTTCCTCACTCAAAAGGATATAAATGAAAGGAAACAAAAGTGGGTGAGTAAGATTCAAGCATTTGACTTTGATATTGAATATATGAAGGGAAACAATAATTTTGTAGCTGATGCCTTATCTAGAAGACCTTCTATTTCTCTAATGGATGTAGTAGAAAATTGGAAAATCACATTAGAGGTAGAGTGTGCCAAGGATAAATTTTCTTGTGAAATTTTTGATGGAACTAACCATGATGATAGCTATACGTTTCTGGAAGGAATCATCTACTACAAATATGGAATCTATTTGGTCCCTAATTCAAGTTTGAAGGATGAAATTTTAAAGAAATATCATGATTCTCCTCTAGCACTTCACCCTGGTTTCTTCGAAACATACTGAATGTTGAGGGAAATATTCTCATGGAAAGGGTTGAATAATGATGTTCTGAAGTATGTTAATGAATTCCCCACATGTCATGAAAATAAATTGGAGCAAACACATCCATTTGGCCTCTTACATCCCTTTCCTATTCCCGTACAAAAATGGGAGAGCATTTCCATGGACTTCATCACTGGTTTGCCCAAATTATTTGGTAAGGATTGCATATTTGTGGGGGTGGATAGGCTCACTAAATAATATTATTTCTTTGTTGTTACTACCAATTTTACTTCTACACAAGTGGTTGAACTATTTTTTTAAAGAAGTTGTTAGATTGCATGGGCTTCCTAAGAGCATTGTTAGTGACATCGACAACATATTTTTGAGTGCATTTTAACAAGAACTCTTCAAAATGGTGGGGAAACATTTGACACCTAGAACAAGATATCATCCACAAACTGATGTAAAAACATAGAGGTTGAATCAATGGTTGTAAGGCTACTTGAGGAACTATGCTAGTGGGAAGCAAGAAACATGGATAAAATGGTTTCATTTGGGTGAATTTTGTTACAATACTACTTTCCATATTTGCATTGGCATGTATCCTTTTAAAAACATTTATGGTTATGATGCATAAAGTTTATGGAACAAATTTTTGGTGATAGTAGAGATACAAAGTATAAGTATTGGATTGAATAAAGTCAAGAAATTTTTAAGGTTTTGAGAGATAACTTGCAGGTTGCTCAAAATCAGCAGAAACAATATCCAGACCAACATAGAATGGAGAGATAATTCCAAGTGAATGGATTGGTGTATTTGAGGTTGAATCCCTACAAAAAAACCACCATAAAGGTTAAAGTCTTAGAATATATCAAACGAAGGTTTTAGGGTCCCTACAAAGTGATTCGAAAAGCTGTAGAAGTGGCCTATCAGTTGAAGCTTCCCGAGGGAAGCAAAATTCACAATGTATGTCATGTTTATTGTATAAAGAAGGTTATAGGGAAGAATATTTCAGTTTCAAATACTTTTCCACCTTTGTGTGATGAAGGCAAACGTGTTCTCATTCCAAAAAAGATCTTAAGAACAAGGGAAAGAAGGCTACAAAATAGAACAATAAAAGAATATCTGGTACAATGTAAGGATTTTCCTAGTGAAGAATCCACCTGGGAATATGAAAATAAAATTCAGCATCCAAACATGGCATTGCTTGAGGAAAATAAGTATTTTTGGGGGAGGACTGTCATGTCCCCATACCAATAGGTCTACAATTTGACAATGTTTCACACCTACTAGCTCCCTAGGTTGGGTGAGGAGGCATTAAACATTTCAATAATGGATCTATGAGACACAAGAGAAATTCATTTTATCATTTACACATTAATTTCACTCATAAAAATAATAAATATGGATAAAATAAAGTGGCATTTCTTCATAAGGACATTTTGAGGACCATGGAGGCTGTGGGTGGCTAGCTTCTTCCTTACACATGTCATGAATTAACCCCAAATTCGAAATTATGAGGGATGGAATGTTATTAGAAGGTGAATATTTGTCAAATGAAATATCTTGATCCCAAGGATTCGAATTTGTGAGTAGGAGTAACTCCCCATAGAAAAGGAAGAGTCTAGGAAGAAACTAGGTGCCATGTGGAGCTCGATTCCCTGCGTTTTATGACAACAATGATGGATGATTCATGACAAGTAAAAAATGATTGCAGACCTAATTTCATATACATGAAAATATGAAATTTCAAGGATAAAAATATCCTCCAATAGGGTGGACGTGGGACTAGGTGGCAGCCATTTGAATTTGGAGGAAGATGAAGGGTTGAGGAGAAGGACAAGTTGCATGGAGGTTACTAAAAAACAAGGATGAGTTGGAGGAATACTATGGGAGTGAATTAGAACTTGGAGGACCTTAGGAGGATAATAAAAAGATTTCATGAGGAATGGAAATGGATTTATGATAATTTCTGAATTTTCTTTCGGCATTGTGGAGAGCATTAGCTTGTCCATTACACGGTGAGCGCACACTTACCTTGCTTGTGAGCCAGTTTTGAGAGAGTGATATTATCATCCAAGTTAGATATGAGTTAGGCCACACTAAACTCTCATTTGGAGCTTCATGGAGTTTTTTTTCTGCATATAGGAGGCTTCTACTATTCATGGTCCATCTCTCCTCCCATTCTCTTAATTCCCACTTCCATATTTCCATGTTTTTTTATGAAGGCGCACTTATGTGAATGGTGATTGCGCCCCATTGAGTTTAGTTGATTCCAAAGCATGGATTAATGATTCATGGATCTGTAATATGTCTCTCATATTATCTTTAATTTTAAATAGGAATAAATACATATGAAAATGTCCATATTTCCAAGCTTTGTTGTGACTAGTTTCCATGTGATGATTTACCACTTAAATGGAGTTGTATTTCTCATGTGTATTGCGAATTGGATCAATGATATATGTTGTTAGTGAGATATTTAAATTATTTAAATGGTATATATTCATATTTTTCTGTTATTAACCATTATATTCACCATTTATGAGTTGAAGTTGAGCTTTTATATGTAATTTCCCCTAAGCAAATATCACTAAAATTATGCGTTTGAATGTGAAGATTGAATATTATATTGCAGAAATATTAACCAAAAAAAATGAAAATAAATGAAGTATAATAACAATCCCCATACTCTGTTTGAAAAATTCGGATGTTTGCATAGGATTTGGACAACCATTTCTACCCACACCCTAGGGGAAATTGCATCATAAATTGCTCGTAATTTTACCCTTTTTTCCTTCATGCCAAAATTGAGTTGAAGATTTTTATGACCTATAATAAAAATATAAAAGAGTACATTAAAGAGTTATAATAATCCCCACATCATTTCGTACCGAATTCGAGATCCTCTTGTTCCATTCGAATCCCCCAGAGTCAAGACTAGTTAAGTCACTTTTTCCAAAATTATGCCTTTCTTGTGAATTTTCGAATTGGGACATTACACCATAGGTATGGATATTTCCTTGCAGTAAAAAATTCTGAATCTTATCAGAATATCCAATTCATACTCCACTTTCCAAAGGAATATCCCATATGCACCCTTCCACACCTCCATACCTAAGAAGTAATGCATCATACCTAGGTGTTTCGCCTCAAACTCTGTAGCAAGTCTGCTCCTTGCATATATAATGAGTTCCTATTCACCTTTAAAAAGTAATTCATTGACATATATCAGGAGTACCATAGGTCTTCCATCTTCTACCGTGAAGTACTAGAGGTTGGAATCTGCTTTACTCTTAGTAAAACCCAAGCTCAAAAGGAATCTATCCATCCTATCGTACCATGTCCTTGGTTCTTGTTTCAATCCATACAATCCCTTCTTTAGTTTGCACACATCGATCTTCATTTCATGTGTCTCAAATCCTAGTGGATGTTCCACAAACACTTCCTCAACTACACCATTCAAAAAAGTTTTCTTGAAATCCATTTGGTGTATTTTCCATTTCATAATTGCCACCAATGAAAGTATGGTCCTAATGGAAGTGTACCTCACCATGGGTGCAAATGTATATTTGTAGTCTATGCCTTTTTCTGTGAGAAGCCTCATGCTAAAAAACTTTTCTTGTATTGCTTGATGCTTCCATATGAAACATGCTTGATCTTGTAGATCCATTTTCAAGTCATGACAGGCTTATTCTCCTCTCTCGGAACAATATCCTAGACATCATTATTCATGATCGATTGATATTCCCCAATCATATCATCCTTCCATTATTTTTTTTTCTACATCCTCTTCATAGGTTGGAGGTTTTGTATCAAAGATGTCACACAACATGGCCACATAGCTATTGTAGGGATTTTCCATTTTTCTCTCTCTATGCATTCCTTCTGGAGTACCGTACCTTTCAACTTCTCATATGAGCTCATGTACCCATGTTGGTTTCCTCTTATGGGAGTCCTTATCAAGGAATGTCTCTACCGACTCATGTGGTTCTGTCCTGTCATGATATTCATGGTCTTCTAGAATTATTTCTTCAATTTCCATTTCTTGGACTCTCATCTCTTCAGGTTCCTAGACTTCCTCGATAGGTGTCCTCCTGGATCTGATGTCTATTGAGTATTCATAAAAGGTTGCATATCTAATTATGGTAGTATTATTGAATCTTGGAAAGTATATTGAATAGTCCTTTAATGTATCATTGTATGCTACGAATATACCCTTCCTCCTAGAATCATTGAGCTTCATCCTTTTCTCCTTTGGGATATGTATTTACATCGGATAGACAAGTATTGTCAGATGGTTGACTTCTAGTTTCTCTCCTTAGAATTAGTCTTTAGGAGTATTATTGTTGAGTACTTGATGAGGAGTAGATTTCTGTACATACAAAACTATTCTTGTTGCCTCCTCCCAAAGGTGCATAGGAAGATCCTGGTCATGCAACATAGCTCTTATTGCTTCCATAATGGCTTTGTTCTTCCATTCCGTAAACCCATTCTACCGAGGATTGTATGGAGTGTTAAACTCCCTATTAATCCTATATTCTCTGTAGACTTCATTGAATTATTCCAAGGTGAATTATCCTCCATTATATGATCATAGAGTCTTTATCTTCCTATCATTCTATTTCCCTACCAAGGATTTATATTCCTTGAACTTACTGAAAACTTCACTTTTCCCTTTCAAGAAATATGTCCAAGTCATATGTGAAAAATAATATATAAAGGAAACATAGTACACATACTATCTTAGTAAGCTAGAAGACATGGGTCCACATACATCCGAGTGTACTATCTCCAATATTACTTTAGCCTTTCTCTCACTACTGCTCCAATGTCTTCTTCACATTCTTTCCTTGTTTACATCCTTAAAAAATTCCTTCATTATTTTAATATATCTATCGAAATCCTAAGACTTCTTTGCTTTCCATCAGTAGTTATTTGTAGTGCACATGTGCAAGCCATATGTGCCACAATTCACCTTTTTCAGTTGACTCATGAAAGAGTGCTTGTTCATCCTATCCCTTTATCTTGTACAAGCCTTTGTCTTCTTCTCCAATCACTATTGCATCCTATATTGTCTTTCTTCTAAGCCACATCAAAACTTGGCAATTGAAAAATGCAACCCTAATTCATTTTGCATCTAGTGCAGAGATGGAGAGAAGATTCTTTTTGAATCCTGGAACATATGGAACATCCTTCATCTTTAAATATTTCCTAGATTCAATATTGTATGAAGCTTCTCAACTCCCTTTTATGCAGTATTGATAATCATCTGCAAGTTTCACCTTGTGAGGCGACTCATGCTTAGACATCATAACGAATGATTTCTTATATCACATCATATGTTTAGAAGATCCACTGTTTACAAGCCAATAATTGGTTCTATTAGGTCGTGTTTTTGTTTCCCATTGTTTCTGATACTATTATTTATATTTTGAAGCTTGCTTTACTTTTTGTTTCTAGAAAATTTTGTTGATAGGGATAACATTAATTTTACCCTTTAACTCCCATGATTTTTGATTTCTTAGCTTATTTTTACAAGTTTTTCTTTGGTTTTATAATCGAGGGGCTTATATAAGACATATAGGGATTTAAAAAGTCTAAAAATAGCATAAACGTTAACTTGAAACTCCTAAACCAAGTTCAAACTCTTATCATTAGCTAAATATTTTGAAAATCATTAACATGGAATTTCTTGAAGCGCAAGACAAAAACAGATGCATAGAGGCGCTACAAGAAAATCGCGTAGACTAAAATCATCATTTTTTGGTTCAATTTATTCAGGATTCTCACACTTGATATGTTAATCACATTGTGTGATGGATTTGATACGTGTCTTCTGCACCTTAATCACTAAAACAGGTGGAATATTTTCATGAGGGAGAAATCATGGCAGTCGCTTGCAGCAGCAGATATAATAATGATAGCAGAGTATAATGAGACAAAGGTGTATGGAATTATGTTTTTATATGAAGTACACGAAGAGTAAGTGAATATCATGGTGAGAAATCAGTGCTTGATAATCAATATTTTGAAACTGAGCAAAAATTAGGGCTTTCAGGAGCGGTTGGTTGGAGTGGTCTAAGCGATCAGAGAAAGGTGGAGCATGCAATTCGACACCTGAAAATTGAGATAACCATATTATAGCATTCGAATTGTTCATTTTAACAGGTATTTGTTAGAATAATCAACCCATAGTTTACCCACTTAGACATTAATTCATTTATTTTTGTCTTATTTGCCTAGTTCATGTGTCCCACCTTGTGCAAGTTGCTATTTGCCTATCCATAGAGGTCAAACTTGCCAAATTTGACTCATGTAGTGCATGGGAGAGCTAAAGGAATCAATTCTACTTTATTCCTGGCCTCCTAGGTGCCCTTCTGCTTTTTCTGCTTTTTCAGTGTTTTAAGGCAAAAGGAAAAGCTAGACTAGGTGAGGTTGACTTGTTTTTTGTCCTACACATCCTCCTCTATTTTCTCCATGAAAAATAATGTATGAGATGCCATTCCACCACTATTTAGCTTGCCTATGCCTTTTTTCCAATTCGTGAGCTCCATGACAAATTTTGGATCAGCTTTTTACACCTATGGGGGATTTGCTTATTTTTGGTAAGTCTGCTTTATGCTAGATTTGGATGCCTCCTCATGCATTCGATTTCTTGATGTATTCTATTTATTCAAAAACCTGTGTTATTACAGGGTTGGATATTGTACACTCAGTTAATACAATTTAGTGTTACAGCTCCATATTCAGTCTCTCTTGTTAGCAATTTTGCATGATCAATTGATAATTGTTGTGAGTAAAATTAATCTATTGCTGGCCTTAATTTCCACATGGTATCAGAGCCGTTGTAGGTTGTTTCTCTCCTTCAAAAATTGTTTTGCAGGTTCAACATAAAAGACTGGGAGCCTTCTACTGACAGCTGGGATAGATTTTCTAGAGCTATGGATCAATCACAGAAAACTATCTTGACTCCCTTCAATTTATTTGAATGGAAAGCAGAGATGGAGATACTATTGAGAGAGAAAGGCCTCTATAGGGTGACTATGGCAACAGAAGTAGAGCCCAATGCAGCTGCAGAGAAGATAAAATGGCACAACAGGAGGGATGAGGCTTATGGCCTCCTGTGCCTGAGTATTTCCAGAGACCTCCTTTTCCATCTCGATGCATTGACATCACTGAATGAAGTATGGGAGAATCTTGATGATATTTTTGGAAAGACAGATGCGATGAGGGGACATCAAATCGAGAATGAGCTGATTTCTCTGAGTCCAACAAGCTTTGAATCACTGCAGCTATATTTCTCCAAGTTCAAAGCACTAGTTTTGCAGCTGAAACAGTGTGGTATTGAAAAGAAAGATGATCAGCTCATACTGGCCATCCTCTCGAAGCTGGGCCCTGATTATTCAGTGTTTGTTTTGACCTTCTATGCCACAAAACTGACAGCTCGAGCCTGGAAGATGGCTAGCCTTGTAGATTTCATGGAATCTCTCACACAAGAACAAGACAAGCTGGTGATGATGGGCACCATCAAACCATCCAAAGATCAAGATTTGATTGCTAGAGATTTAAGGGTGGATTCAAAAAGCAAAAAGAAAGCTAAAAATCCAACTGAGAAAAAGAGAGACAAGAAACAGTCTTCGGAGGATCTACAAGGTCCCAAGAAGAATAACCCGAAGAAGAAGAACAAAGGTGAAATGAACAAGTGCGCATACTGCAATAAGGGAAATCACACTGAAATCTCTTGTATGAAAAAGCAGATAGACATGTTGACCAATCTCCTGGAGAAGAATGGCATCTCCCTTCCAGAAAGCTCAAAGAAGAGAGAAGGAGGATCAAGTTCAGATGACAGAGAGAGAGTTCATGCTCTAGTTGCTGGCACATCAAGCTCACCCAGTTTTATCATTGATTCTGGAGCTTCAAGACATATGGTTTTGAATAAGGAGGCCTTCTCCTCACTGGATATGTCGAAAGGACCATCTATTGTACTAGGGTATGAATCTCTCACTGAAAGTAAAGGCAAAGGAAGGATAGATCTTGATCATGGTAAGTTTAGCAATGTGCTGTATGTGCCTGGTCTCACCTCCAACCTCCTGTCAGTGTACCAGATGACCCACACTGGGTCTCCTAAGAAGGTCATATTCTCCCCCGATGAAGTTGAGATCACAGAGATTTCAACTGGTAGAGTCATTGCAAAAGGAGTTGTGAATCATGCTCAAAAGGTATACATGTTCTCACACTTCCTACCTTACTCAAACCCCTCTGCTCTTCTCATTCATGATAATGAAGCCAGCAAGCTGTGGCATGAAATATTTGGCCACCTTAACTACAAATATCTTTCTGATCTTAGTGAAAAATAGATGGTCATAGGGTTTCCCAAGATAAAATTTTCCAAAGGAGTCTGCCAAGGATGTATCCTAGGAAAACACCCAGAGAACAAATTTGAGAGAGCTAGTCATGAGAGAACCTTTGCACCCCTCGAGCTGATCCACAGTGATGTTTCTGGTCCATTCCCTCATATGTCCATGAGTTAGGCCAAGTATGCATTAAATTTAATTGATGACTTTTCCAGGTATTGCTGGGTTCACTTCCTGAAACACAAGTCTGAAGTTTTTGGCCTATTCAAAGTCTTTAAGGCTTTGGTTGAAAACCAGTCTGGAAGGAAACTCAAGGCCCTCAGATATAAGAATGGTGGCGAGTATGTCAAGTCTGAGTTTATTAACTATTGTGCAGATTCAGGTATTCAGATGCAGCATTCTATCCCTTACACACCACAGCAAAATGGTGTTGCTGAGAGGAAGAACAGATCACTGAAGGAGATGGCAACATGCATGATGGAGGCCAAAACTTTGGCACCAAAGTACTAGGACGAAGCTATCAAATATGCAGCCTATATTCAGAATAGGGTGCCTCACAAACATCTTGATGGTATGACTCCCTTTGAAGCATGGAGTGGGCACAAGCCAGATGTGACCCATTTTAGGATTTTTGGCTCAAAGGCATGGGCTAGAATCCCGACAGAGAAGAGGAAGGCTTTGCAGCCCCAAATCCAAGAGTGTATTTTTGTTGGATACTCTGAATATTTAAAAGGGTACAAGTTGATAAATTTGAGCACAAATAAATCCTTCATGGAAAGGTGTGTTCAGTTTGAAGAAGAACCCCTTGCAGAAGTGGAAGTTGGTGAAGCCTCTTCACCACCTGAACCTCAAGAAGTAAGTAAAGAGTTTGTTGAACATGCTGATTCTGATTTGTCTGATGGAGATGAGTTTATTGCAGACCCTAACAGCCCCACAAGACCAAAATGGGCATCCAAGACACTACATGCAGCAGGTGAGCTAGCTGGGGATCCCAATGACCCAAGAAGGACTAGATCTCAATTTGAGAATGGTCTGTGCATGAAGGATCCTATGTTTGCTGAAAAATTATATTTGATGGTGGAGTATGATCCTCAAACATATGAAGAAGTAGCAGGAGATACAATATGGCAAACATCCATGAAGGAGGAGTTCAACTCACTCCAGAAGAGCAACACATGGGAGCTAGTGTATCTTCCCCCAAGGAGAAAACTAGTACAATGTAAGTGGGTCTATAAGACAAAATTTGCTGCTGATGGTTCACCACTGAATTAAAAGGCCAGATTAGTAGCCAAGGACTACTCACAAGTTCATGGAATAGATTACAATGAGACCTTTTCCCCAGTGGCAAAAATGGATTCCATCAGGCTAGCTCTAGCCATTACAGCCTCAAGGCAATGGGAGGTACATCACATGGATGTAAAGTGTGCCTTCCTGAATGGAGATCTCACTGAGGAGATATATATGCAGCATCCTCAAGGTTTTTCTCCTAACCCTTCTCTTGTGTGCAGGTTGAGAAAGTCATTGTATGGGCTAAAGCAAGCCCCCCGGGCTTGGTATGCCAAGATTGATAGCTTCTTGCTATCACTGAATTTTGTTCGGTGCAAATCAGATCCAAATGTATATTTGAAGTTAGTTAAGGTTCATTAATTATCATTGTGTTATATGTTCATGACCTCCTCATTACGGGAAGCTCTAAGGATGAGATTGCTTCCTTAAAAGGAGCTATGAACCAAGCCTTCTCCATGACAGATTTGGGGCTCTTAAGTCAATTTTTGGTGCTTGAGATCTCTCAAACCAAATATGGAATCAAGGTGCACCAGTCCAAATATTCCTTGGAATTTCTGAACAAATTCAAAATGAAGGATTGCAAAGCAAGCAAAACTCCTTTCCTTTCAGGAGTGAAGCTGGAAGAAGTTGATTCTTCACCGATGGTAAACAATACACTGTATAGGAAATTGATTGGTTGTTTGTTGTATCTAACACATACTAGACCTGATATTTGTTATGCAGTAAGTGTGGCTTCTAGATTCATGGATCAGCCTCAAGAGATCCATTGGAAAGCAGTCAAAAGGATCCTTAACTTTGTTCAGGGAACAAGGACACATGGGATCTTCTATAAAGCAAAATCTGATCTTGAGTTGATTGGATTTACTGACAGTGATTGGGCAGGTGATAGCAAAGACAGAAAGTACACTTTAGGATATGTGTTCATGCTTGCAAAAGGGCCAATCAGCTGGTCAAGCAAGAAACAGAGTGCCATTGCACTCTCATCTACAGAAGCAGAGTACAGAGGAGTTGTTAATGAAGCAACTCAATGTTTATGGTTGCAGGGTTTACTTGGAGAGTGTGGCTTCGAACCTGAGTACTCAACTACCATATATTGTGATAACCAGAGTACCATTCGA
>LPNX010588839.1:269108-309377 GCA_001517045.1 Pseudotsuga menziesii | reverse complement strand
AATAATCAACCCATAGTTTACCCACTTAGACATTAATTCATTTATTTTTGTCTTATTTGCCTAGTTCATGTGTCCCACCTTGTGCAAGTTGCTATTTGCGTATCCATAGAGGTAAAACTTGCCACATTTGAATCATGTAGCACATGGGAGAGCTAAAGGAATCAATTCTTCTTTATTCCTGGACTCCTAGGCACCCTTCTTCTTTTTTTGCTTTATTGCCTGCTTTTTCAGTGTTTTAAGGCAAAAGGAAAAGCTAGACTAGGTGAGGTTGACTTGTTTTTTGTCCTACACATCCTCCTCTCTTTTCTCCATCAAAAAGCATGTATGAGCTTCCATTCCACCACTCTTTAGCTTGCCTATGCCTTTTTTCCAATTCGTGAGCTCCATGACAGATTTGGGATCAGCTTTTTACACCTATGGGGGATTTGTTTATTTTTGGTAAGCCTTCTTTATGCTAGATTTGGATGCCTCCTAATGCATTCGATTTCTTGATGTATTCTATTTATTCAGCAACCTATTTTATTATAGGTTTGGCTATTGTACACTCAGTTAATACAATTTAGTGTTACAGCTCCATATTCAGTCTCTCTTGTTAGGAATTTTGCATGATCAATTGATAATTGTTGTGAGTAAAATTAATCTATTGCTGGCCTTAATTTCCACAGTAGTCCACATGCCATTACTAGGGTTTTTTAATTTGGGTTTTTTCTGAAGAAATTACTAATGACAGATTTGAAGGAAGAATACTAGTTTTAGACCTAATCCATGTTAAATGATGAATTATTAATCAATGCATTTAAAAATATTCATCATTTAAACAGAAGAATTTAAAGTAGAGCCTTTTGGATGTCCCTATACTGTATTCTATGTCAATTTGTTAAGATTTAAAGATATCCATACTGTGGTGTATTGATAGAACTTGTTTAACCATTGTTCAAAATGAAAAAGAGTGGAAAGACCAATAGGGCAGAACCCTCAGATTTAATCTAGGTGAAGAATTTTCCAGATTGTGCACAGTTGTTTGCAGATGCAGGATGGATAATTTTCTTTGAAAAGATTGAAGGTTATCATTCAGAGTTGTCTTACAAATTTGCTCAATGTTTAGACAAGGATATAGTGTCTTTTGACACCTTGAAGTTCAAATTAACTAGGGAGTTAATAGCTGAAGCAACAGGGATTCTAGATGAGGGAGAGTTCTAGTTCAAAAAGGTTCCTTTCACCTTTAATGCTCAGAGATACTTGCTTCCTGGTGTAGTTACAGACTGGGGAAAATTTGTTCCAATTCAAAACTTTAAACCTGAGTGGATTGAGCCTATTAAAGTCTTGTAGAGCTATGTCACTTGTGAAGGTAGATTTGCCTTTGTTTTCAAATATCACTTTAGGTTCCTCCATCATCTCAGTAATGAGTCTAAAATGAATCTACCTTTATTCTTTTTTAAAGGCTTACAGAATATGTCATGTAGGGTGAGAGAGCACCAAGATCATATAAAGCAATCAATTTTCCACCATGGACTCATTAAGCTCATCATAAGTACCGTATTGCAGAAAAGGGAAAAGACTTGGGAGCATTTCATTTTTTGGTCATGTTTCAAGATTGATCAGGAGGAACAATTTCAGAGAAGACAATTAGATAAAGGTCAAACTCTTATTAAGAAGCTTATAAAAATGGTAACAATTAAGGGTGAAGAAAATGATAAATTAGGAGAAGCTTCAAATTAGGAAAATAAAAACTTTGAATTGGGACAGCGAGTTAATAATAAGGAAAGCAATATTTTATAGTTAGAAATGAAAGAAGTTGAGCCTATTGTAGAAGTTTTATCTGCAGAATCAATTCAAGATGTAAAAGAAGATATTTAAGAGCAGAAGAAAAGCCCTATTACAGTACTATCAGAGGAGGATGAAAAATACTTATTTGATGAGGTTAGAATTCCTGTTGCAAATGAAGCTAGGGTTTATGCAGAGCAAGAAATTCACATTCATTGTGATGAAGAAACAGTGTCAAGAAGGAAAAAAATGAAGGTTTTTGAATTTGCCTCAATAAATCATCAAGGAAAGGCTTTGAATATGTTGGGAGATATTGCAGCAGTTTGGATACCTAAGACAAGGCCGAAGAACAAACCTAGGTTAAACATGAAAAAGCTACTGAATCATAAATTGGCTAAAGAAAAGGCTATAGTAATAGAGGATTCATCATCTGAAGAGAAAGTGGATGATAGTGAAGATGGAAATAAAGGTAAAAATCCAATAGAATCAAAAGGAAAATCTGTCATGACTGATACTAAGATATCAGATATGTTTCTGGAGATTCAAAATCAAATGTTTCAAGAACAACAACAAAGTGAGGTAAAGAGTTCTTGTTTAGAGAAGAAGGAGAGGGTTCAAGAATAAGTTCATTGCAGTGCTGAAAATGAAGAAAATCCAAAGCTTCATGTAAGCTCCACAGAGTTTATGAAAGAAGATGAAGAAATCTATAAGAAACTAAAAATCCCATGGACACCAGAAGGGATGTAGACAATATCAAGAGATAAATGTATTGATTTTGAAAAAGAAAACATACAAAGAAGCATTAAGAAATATAAGTATCAAATTGAGTATATGAATGAAACTAATGATGGATTAGTTACTGCAAGCATGAGACTTAAAGAATATTTGGAGGAAGTTAACAGTCATTACTAGGAGTTGATTACAGTTTCAAGAGAAGCACTTAAAAGGAAAAGGCAAACAGAAAATCAGTTCACAGAGTTAAAGCAAAGCATCCAGGAGCTGCAAGAGCATAATGAGGAGCTAACAAGGAGGATTGGAGATTTAGATATAGATCAATTGAAGGCGAGAAGGAAAGCTCAAGCCTTGGAAAGAATTTCTTTACTAGTTGAAGCAGCTAAAGAGTTGTAAAGTTAGTCAAGAAAGTTAGTTATTAGTTAAGTTTGGAAAGTTATTTTATTTTTGTATAAAGATAATTTAGATTGAGCTATTCGATAGATAGTATAAAAATATTTAGGGTTCAGTTATTCAACTGATTTTGAAGAATAGGATAAATGTAAGTTTGAAAGCAGACAAATGGTTTCATTTTTTGCTGAGAAGGGGAGGCTATTAGGCTTTTTTTATGAGCTAAGTAAAGACTCTTATATGTTTTTTGAGGACTGAACCATGAAATATATGCACTATATTCCCTTCATATTATTGACTGGTTTTATTTCTAATTTGTGTTAATTACTCAGTTGGTATATTCATTTCTTGTTTAATGTTTTTATGCTTGAAATGCTTGCTAACTATGGGTGAAACTTAGCATTGTGTTTTCTGTTGGATTATGGTTTATATGTTATGCATCTCAGTCATTCAAATTCTCATGATTTAGTGTTTACTTTGGTTTTATGAATGTTTTCCCTCTTGTCTTCAAACTGCTCAACCAAAAAATGTTGAAAACCCTATTTTATTTTATTGTGATTGCAGAGATTGTGTTGGCTTGTTCTCTTGTAGTCTGGGAACAATTTTTGGCACTAACAAGTTCCATGTAAGATAGTGCCAGTAAGTGTTGATATTAGCACATACTCTTCATCTGAATCATCCTTCTCCCACCTAAATCTTTTGTTTGTTGGTTCATCATCTTTGACAATATGAGCATGGTTTCTCCTTTTCTCGACGGGACAATCTCTTGAAAAATGTCCCTTTTAATCACAAGTATAGCATCAAACATTTGAAGGATATGTCTTTTTATTATTATTTTTCTTGTCCTTCTTCTTGTTGTGATGAAAGGTTTCCCTCTTCTCCTTCTTCTTGAAGTTCTTCTTTGTGTGAACCCTGAGATCTTGATCTTCATTTGCTCCCATCTTCTCTTTTGTTGTCACTATTCTAGCTTATCCTTATGCACATTCTTCTCAGAGTCTACTGAAATATATCAACCTCTTTATTGCAAAAATTCCTTGAATGAATGAGTCCCATGATCTAGGTAGACCATTCAGTGTAGTCATTACAATTCCTCCTTCCTCAAAATTCTCTTCAACTGCTTCAATTTGTTTGTTGACTTGAGAAACCCTTGTGAAGTAATATTGTATATTCTTGGATTTCAGTATCTTCACATTCTTCAACTCGTTTCTCAAATTCATCTTCTGGTTATGTTCTTTCCTTCGAACATATTTTTCAAAGCATCATACACATCGTTTGATGTCTTGAATGCATACACATGGGGGATGATGTGATCCTTAATATAATATTTAATGATTCTATTAGCCTTAGCCATGCTTCTATTATGAGCATTTTTAGCCTCATCCCCCTCTGGTTATGGAACTTCTCCGGTGTTAAACTGATCTAAGTCATTTTCTTCAAGGATCAGGGAGATTATGTACTTCCATTCCTGAAAGTTATCATCCCCTCCAATATTTTCCTCAAGATGGGTATGGTGAGTCACCTTTTCAAATGAGAACCTCAAATGGAAAAATAAAATATTTAGATCTTACTGATTTGAGGTGTCCAGCTTGGTTATGGAGTTGGCTGACCTAGGGTTTGTAAGAGAAATCCTAATTTTCCAAACTTAGAGTTTGAGAATTCTGTTTGGACAGAAATATGTGCCTCCTTGAGGCAGGTGGCTCAATAAGGTCACTTTCTAAAAACTGAGGTGGGAAGCCTACAAACCTTGATTCCCTAGTTCCTCCTGGCACAAGTGGTAGGGTCAAAAATTAAACTTCTTCAACTTTGAAATTGCTTCCACCAAAATATGTTCCCTACTAAGGTGAGTTATCCTAGCCCTCTTTTCTTGATGATCTATGGAGAGAACACCTTGAGCTAGGAAGCCCTAGTTTCCAGAGCTGTGTAGTGCCTTCTTTTAGAGAGGCTTTGATACAATGTTAGTTTTTCTTTATATCTTATTAGTTTATCTAGGATATTTATATGAAAGAATAAAAATTAGAACAATATGCATATGATATAAAAGATACATGAGACACAAATATTTTCACTGGGGAAACCATAAAGGATAAAACCCCATAAACTTCCTCAGAATAGTATGATGATCAAAAGCAGTGATAAGAAGCATTCAACAACTATCTATATCTCCTCCATTTTCTTTCTCTCTCATGCAAATTTGAGAGTGTGAGGTGTGTATAAATGAGGGAGAGAGCCTCCCTACTTATACACTAGTACAAAATGAGAAATTAATGACTAAAAAAATGACTAAAATCCAGCTATAAACGACTATTTTTGAGTCGGCGACTAATAGTAGCAAATTTCCACTATCTTATAGCTACTCATATTTCACTTAGTCATTAATATGTTGACTAATTAGTCATTGATTTTGTCACTGATAGTCAATTATTTAGTCATTGATAGTCAATGATTTAGTCACAGATTTAGTCATTCATTTAGTCACTAATTGCAGCAATTAATGACCAAATATATGACTAAATAAACTACTAGATGATAACATATTAATGACTAAGCTAAATACAACTAGATAAGAGAAATTAGCTAGTAATAGTCGTATATATGCGAATTTAGTCATTTTTGTAGTCACAAATTTATGATAGGGTATGGAGGAATCAGACCACCAACCTCCTACCTATAATTAGGCAAGTGCTCTAGCATTGAGCTAGAACCCTTTAAGAAGTAGTTATTGCTTGATAATGATGATATTCAAACAAATTTTGCATCATTCAAGCATACAAAATAATGATTATCATGTTACTATAGATCCATAATGGATTACCCTGTACTATTCCTTCAAGTCCTTCTTGCACTTAATAAATGCATTTGAAAGACTTGAAGGACTATTACAAGGTAAGTCATTATGTATATATGGTAACTTGATAATCATTATTTTGTATGCCCGAATGATGAAAACTACAAAATTCCTACAAATTTATAGGAATGACAAGCATACATCCAATGTAAAACTATCTACCAAGTCATCTAGAGTCATGCCAAGATATTTAAATTTGACTGGAATCTAGTTAACCAAGAAACTAAACAAGATAATAATACCTTTGTCTTCATACTGTGAGAACAAAATATAAATGTTTCTAAATTGTTGTTTGCATCATGAAGAAGACTATCTGACACCTGAAAATGAGAGTAGTTGACCAGTACTCCTTCCTCTTCGTTACAACTTTTGGAACATAACATGAACAAAACAGATAAATCAAAAGAGTGTGATGCAAATTGAAAACCTTTATTAACCCTTCTATATTTGTGTCACATTATACACAGGGGGCACAATATTCATATTTAGTGTTGAATGATATCTCAAACATATCCAGCAACCATTATCCATTTTCTCTTATTCATAGTATTTTAAAGATGGCTTGCTTCGAGACGATTATACCATCATAGGAAGATAGATGTGTATGGGATTCTTAACAAGGAATATGTGATTATCCTAGTTCATTTTATGTTTACCATAATAGCAATATTTTTCCATATTGTCCTCTGCTTTATGGAAATTCAGCAGTAGTACAACGCTCAGGAATTTCTTGTGCATTATGGATAGGTACAGTCAACTTACTTTTAATTGTATTTGGTAAAATACTTCATGTATTTGATACCCATCAACTCATAAAACCCAAATAGAGACCTCATCAATGTTTAAAAAAATCATAGACATCTACGAATAAATTAATAGCAAATTTTGAAGACATGAATTATTTTTTTGGACCTATTGGGCAATCTTGAGGTTGTTTTCTAAAATTCGAAACAAATTGGCATATTTATTCAACAAGGATCATACAATTGGACACCTATAGAATTCCAAAGGACAGATAGTGAGCTAGTTCCTAGTTCACCACCATCGCCATTGAATATTAGACTCGGATGTTCTTGACTTCATCTGCTTCATGTTCACTCTTCACCATGCCTTGGATACGATTATATACATGTTTTGGAGGTGGGCTTACTACTTGTATTTTTTCTTTTTACTTTATTTTGTCATAGATATAGTTCTGGTTTTTTATAAAAGCTACATTTGCAGTCCCACATTGTACTTATACTAATTGTGTCCTTTTAGTGCCATTGACCTATTTTTGTGGTAAAGTCGAATCACCACCATTTCCCACAAATAATTCAAGGGAAGGATTCACATTGACATGGAGTGAATTTTCGCAAAAGGAATTCTGAGGTCTAGATGAACAAGCAGGAATGAAATATGAATGCTATCAATGTGTGCACCCTCTAGTAAAACTTTCTGACAATTTAAAATTAATGATCCACCTAGACCAAGATTATATGAACCCACAAATGTCGATGTAGCTGACAAACCAATGTTTAGTTCATCCCCATTCTCCTCTTCTGAATCACTTAGAACTACAACTTCAAAATATTTATGGGCCTCTGAATGAACATGCCTACCAGATTTACATGGAGGACATGCATTGCCTAAAGATGTAGAATCAAAGCTAGCATCATTATTTCTGAAAATTGTAGGTTCCAACTTGCTTCTTGGTTAACACTTGCATCTTCATCAACAATGTTTCTAGCAGTTGCGCTAGTGCTGCTATGAAGCATGGAATTGAATTTCTGCTTATCAATTTCTCCAGAAATATTGTTTGCTTCAGAAGGTCGAATACCTGCACCACTCACTTTCCAGCAACCATCTTGATTTCTCTTGATTCCAATTTTCAATGTCATATGCCCTTCTAATAAGACATCCTCCTCCTTTACCTTTTTCCAAGGGACCTGCTTCACTTGTTTCAAAATTACATTTTGATTCTTGATATCTTGATTTTTCATATTGATGGATCCATTAGGAAATCTCCAATCCTCATGTAACTTTTTTTCACTGTCATGTTTTGGATGCCAACAATCATCAGGCTTAACTTCAACTTTGTTACCACCTAAGTTGTACTTAGTGGTTGTTTATCAAGTGAGCCTGGTGAACTGAACAAGGATAACTTGTTCGAACTTCGGAGAAACTTCAGTCTTGCCATTAGAGGAAATTTGGGGTCTAAAATGGGACTTATAAGAAAACGTGCCAAAATAAGTTTTTGTGAGTTGGAATTCAAGAACCAATAGAATTTCAATAAAATAAGTCAACCATAATGGTTGAATTGACATATTTGTCATTAAAAAAACTACTTTTTTTGTTCGTATTTTCGACATATCTCATTGTGTTTTTATTCAAATTTTGATCGGGAGAGCTCGTTGGATGCGGAATTTGATTTCGCATCCAATGAGCTCTCCTGATCGAAATTTGAGTAAAAAAACAGGGAGATATGTCAAAAATACGAACACAAAAAGTAGTTTTTTTCTTTCTTCCTCCAAAATTAATCAATATTATTTTATTATTTTAACTTTTATTTTATTATTTTAACTATTATTTTATTATTTTCCTTAGGAGGTCCATTTTAGACCCCAAAATTCCTCTAATGTTCTAGGAAGCTTTGTTGTACTATATCACATGTTCATACCCCATAGGGGAATTGTAATAAATGTTCTAGCATGATAGCGTCTGTAAAAGACTCGATCTCTTAGACTTTATTTGTCAATCCGATCAGCCTAGGGTGTTTTTTCCCTTGGTTATTATTGGTTGTTGAATAAACGACTGATAATTTCTGAGTTTTTCACTCCATACCTCCTAATTTGGGGTGGTCGGCTTGGCATTTTGTCATATTGAGGTTATTAGAGTCTATGTGTCAATGTATAAACATGCTAGACATCATGGTCGAGTCATATGAACATGTCTAAGTCCCCCTAGGTTTTTTCAATTTTTCAATTTTTTAGTTTTTTCAGTGTTTTTTATTAAAATTTAATTTTTCCAAAACTTAGGCTATTTTTTAATAGTTTAATTGGAAAAATTGATTTTGTAATAAAAGTGGGCCAAATAATCAGTTTCAGTCATGTAGGTGCTCATTTTCAAGCTAAGAGCACCATGTAAACCCATGGACCCACTATTTCCTAGTTTTTAGTGATTTTACATCACTCAGGTCAGAAATCCCCAAAAATTAATTATTGATTATTTTAATTAATAAATTGATGAATAATGGAGCAAATCCAAAATCATAGATCAGTGGATTCTCAGCCGATTTGATTGAAATCAGTCAGATCTGAAGTAGATTCACTGGATCTGACAAATCCTTGACTGAAGGAGGTGATCAAATCAGAGCCAGAGTTGATATTCAGCATCCTTTATGGGGAATTTCACCCTCCCTCTCTCCTCCACACGTTTTTGGCTCATCTGGATGAGTTTTGGTGGATTCTTCAGTCAACAGGTTGAGGTGTCAGTCAGATCAACCCCCCGATTGATAGTTGCACTCAGTGAGACTCAGATCTAGCTCAGCTAGACACAGATCATGCATTGATGGACTCTCCTTCAGCTGATTTGATGTGTCTCCTTGGGATTTGCACCCCCCTTGGGATGGATGTCCTGTTTTTTGTATATATCCTGGCTGAGGCTCCCTCTTCCAAGCTAGTTAGAGCTGGACTGAAGGGCTTGCCATTGTAACTCTGTACTTGATCATCATTTTTGAATAAAGAAGCTTTGTAGGCTATACTATGTAGTGCATGTGTATGTGTGGATTCTTAGTGTTATGCTGCTGATGTGGTAGCTGCAATTTCTTGCCAAATTCTGTGCTGCTTTTGTGCTCTGGCTTCAAGGATTCGGTTGAATTAATTAAGGGTGTAAACTAGGCAAGTTATATTACTTTATCTTGTTTATCCATATGATGTATGCTCAAAAATTTCAGTTATATGCTTAAATAAGATTATTTTTGCATAATCTTTCATTTTTGTTGCTTTATACATCTATATCCAGATCTCACGAGGTGTGTGCAGGCTTTTGTTATTTAGTTCCAGGTTCCTGATTGGATGAAGGTGTGGATATAGATTGATTTCATTCATATCCAATAAGCTCAAGACTCTATCCCTCAGCACTCCACAAAAGGGCCTCCTTTCAGCTTGCTCCATTCAAGCAACGATCCGACCTTCTCTCCTCTTCTTCTCATTTCTATAAAAAATAAACTTTCTTACTTGGTTATGGTGTCTAAAAGCTTTGTTATCATTTGGATCTGTTTCATCAAAGTAAAATATACATATATCTGATATTTCAGAGCTCATAGTCTAGATCTCAATTTTGAAAAATATCATTAAGTCTTCTAGATCTAGCATAAGGAAATTGTCCATTTTCCATGACAAGTTAAAGAGAATCAGTAGGTTGCATGGACCAATTTTACTTTCTATTTTAAAAGAGATTAAATCTAGAAATCAGTGCATACTTCATTGGCTGCACAAATAGCAAGCCAAGATCCCAAGGAAATCTTTCTTTCCTTGGTTCCTTTTTCGCCTGTTTAGCTAGTTTTAACTTCATTTTTTTTGAGATAAGGTAGGCTGATCCAAATGTACTATTAAAGTGATTTTGGGCATATTTTATTATAACATGATCCCATTATTTTATCATGTTTGACAGAAAATAAAGGAATCTGCTTTCCGGAAGTGGCCTCAGGAGCGTTCAAAGCCCCCCAGGGGTCTCCCTTTTCACTAGAATCTTAAAATTTTTGTAAAGTTGTAAGATATTGGTTTCAGCCTGTATAAGGACCAAGAAGTTTCTGATATTTCAGTTCACTGATATTGTAACCAATAATAAATAAAATTATTTTTGGAATAGGCTCTTTCGAGCCCATTCCCCATTCCCCCTGGGGGGATTTGCATCGATGTCCTTTTTGTTGCTTTTTGCTCATTTCTTTTCAAACTAGTATTGATCTAATATGCAGGGTAGTATAATTTATTTTATTATTAATTTCATATTCCATACTTTATATTTCAAAGTAATATTAATACTTACCCCACAACTTCCCGATTGACCCGAAAGGGGAAAGAGATTCGTGGTAGGACTAATTAGAAAACTAGAATTGTGTATCTGTTTTCTTTTGATCATTTGTTTTTAAGCTATTATAAAATTAACCCCTCCTTGATTCCCCGATTGAGATCCACTTGGATCGAAAGAGGTTCCTGTAGGGTTTTCTTTTAAACAAGAACACCCAGTTTAAAACTTACTAAAATTGACAAGACTCCAGTGTGTATGCTCTGCACTTGGCTGCGGTTCGTCCGATCAGTCAAGCTGTATCAAAAGCACTTGAGTGACTAGTATAATTAGGACTCACTCTCCCAAATTAACAAACCAACAGGTGAAAATCCAACACCTAGATCGAACCATCACGGTGGCAAAATACCCAAAGGTACCGGGAACTTTTGAAAAGTGACCTCGGGGCGCCCATCTCTGTCACACGCTAACAGGTGCATTATGAACAATAGCCCCAGAGACTCCATTTCAGCCCACATATTCCTTACGGGTAGCCGTGAAGGTTTAGTTTTGGACATACTCCAAGTACTCTAGGGTATATCTGGAGTCCCCCCCTTTGCCTAATTTTAATCAATTCACACTTCAATTTTAACTTAAAACATACCAAGAGGCAATCGCAAAACACTCACTCCAAGCACATGCAAGTACATTGTTTCTATTTTTTTACTCCATTCTAAGGCACTGGTTATTCTCTTGTTTTATATATATATTGTGTCTCAGCATTGTGCTTTCGTGTGTTCATCTTTTGTATCTTGCCATCTTTGATCATCTATAGTTAAATTAAAAACTCCTAAGTAACTCATTCAGTTTAACATCACAACACTAAGTAATTATCCTTAGTAACTTAATAGGGTCTACCCCCCTTGGCTTCGTTAGGAGTTGAGCCTAAATGGAGGAGTCAAGAACAAGGTGACAGCCTTGACTCGAGACTTTCCCCCAAGGACACACCGAGTGGCTTGAAGATTTCTGCCATGTGACCCAGGTGTGTGAAAGGAGGAAACACCTTTTGGCACCGTTGCCGGGGATAAATATTTTTATTCCCAAGTACTACTTTTGTTTTCTTCTTTTTTGTTTTGCTTTGTTTGATGAATTCTTAGAGTAGATCTTTAATTTTCATCTGGCGACTCCACTAACGTTTTTCTAGTTTTATTTTTACAAAGAAAAGCAAAAAATAATTTTTGTGAAACGACTTATAAATGCTTATTTTTCTTTTTCACATGGTGACTCCATTGAAGGGATAAAACCATGTTATCTCATAAACTTGTGACGTTTTGTTGTGTGTAGATGAGCCCATGCGACATGTTAAAATATTTAAAGCTCATCACTTGACAACTCCACCTTTTCAGTACAAGGTTTAATTGTTATATCAAATGCATACCATTAATTTTTGATATGGATGAATTAAAGGAGAAATGTGGTGCCCGGTTAACCGTAATGTTTCATCCTATCGATTTTTCAAACATCCCAGGTTTTCCTAACTGTTGTAATGGTTTTGAGGATGCATATAATTGGCTTTCGACATTTCATGGAAATTATGGTGATTCGGCTGTCGAGCACCCTAAATACAGATAAATTATTATCAACACACAGAGCTTACGAAATTCATTGTCAACCCGAGGAAGTATTTTGTCTCAAAGGGTAAGTGCACAATATATGCTTAAACACCCAAATCATTGTAGTTAATACTTCTCTTAAACAACTATGTTCATCCCTCAAACTCTATGTGATCCCACCAATCTTCTAACTCTACAAATTCAACCTTTTCCTTCTAGGCATCAACAAGAAATGAAATCAGATTCAATACTAATTACTGACAGAAAGGAAATCCTATTCATAACCTAAAATAAACGAATTGCCTAATTGATGTAATCACACTTAGAATCCGTAATCATAAATTAATTGTAATCTAGAAATTCGATTGCAACAGATCAAGCTCGGCTATTTTAAGAATTGAATTGCAGAAACAAAGATCAACAATTATAACAATCAAAGAAATGCAAAGGGGTTCGTGGGATGTCAATCTGAAACCATGAGATGAACAGAACTGTGTACAGCTATTGAATAAATTGCATAAAGACTATCTACTCAGTCGACTGTTACGTTGTTACAGTTATCGATCTTAGGAAAATGCAATACTGTAAATCACACATACTACTGCTGCGCACACAGAAACTATGATTAACAAAACATCACACAACCATGAATTAAAATATCCTACCTTAACTCAGCAATCTCTGTGGAAGGCGGGCCCAGCCTTCACACAGAGACGCTGGATGAACAATGTACAGCTCCCTTAAACCAGCAGTAGCTCTTTGTATTAAAAAGGAAGAATTATTACAGATTGCTCTCGCTATCAATACCAAATAAATTAACTATTTTCCAACCCCCCTGGGTCGAGACAGCTTTCTGCATTTATACATACAAGCGATAACGTCCAATCCTATTACAAAGGGAAGCCATGAAGATCTCTGATCTTCAGGTGCCCTGAATAACACCGGTTGTTACAAGACGTGGCATGATACAATTATAGAAAATGCGAGAAGGCTGTTGACTGGCCCAGAAGTGGCGATCTTCTCAGATCGCCATAATATTCGAGCAGCTACGCCGAAGATCCCTCGATCATAGCACATTCTGTTACTGCTACTATGACCGGCTCTTGTCTAGAATGTCACGTGCCTCAATAGATGATGGACAAATTGAGGATCCCTTTTATGTCATGACCATCCTTTGTCCCTAGACTTGTTCAGCTCCATCCCCCTGCATTCTGCTCATCTCACATTATCTTCATAGATCACACATATTAGCACAATTTCGAGAGATAAATAGCCTTAATTGTCTACAAGAATAAGCATTAATAAGGTAAAACAATAATCAGTCTTACCTTGACAATTTAGGGAATAAAGTGAAGAAAGTCAGTCTGATTGGTGTGCTAAGCAGTGTAAAACAAGGGAAGAAAGGTGATTAAAGGTGGTTACAAAGGGGCCAATTTTGGACTCAACATCTCCCCCCAACTACCCTGTTGCATGTCCTTATGCAACAACCTACATCACTCGGAATCTGAATCCTGCATTGAGCTCTGTTCGTGGAGAGAAGAAAAATTGTAGGGAAACTCAGGTTTCTCATCAGTCTTCAGAAAACCTCTGTGAATAACCCAGTACTGCCAACATCTCTGCTCCTCTGCCCTAGTCATGGAAAAATCCATGTTGTATGGTTCTGCTGGCCACCAAATAAGAGGAAATTTGAACTTTAAACCCAGCCAGTTGACTCCACATTCCTTCATACACCCTACATAACCCTTGACTCTAGAGAGTGCATGTTTAAAATTTTTAAAGCAGTAGGGGTCCCTGTTTCTAAGTGCAGAGGAGGCAACCTGCCATCTGTGCTTGCTCCCCTCTAATGCAACCCGCTTCTGTCTAGAAATGGATTTTGTACAAGTGGATATTACCTCTTCCTGCAAATTCATGATATGTTGTGCCTGGGAAGGGCTGGAAAGAAAACCCTTGTATCGAGCCACAAGGATGCCAGGATTATGGGGCTCACTTCGAATCCATAAATTAGTATGGGCTTCATTGTGGGAAAAGGTCTGGAAAGACCTTTCCCACTGAACATGATTGTTCACAAAAGAGGCAAAGGCTCGTAGCTGAACATCACCTGCAAATGGAACAGGGTTTGAGTGCCGATCTAGAGGGCACACCATCTCGTGCAGGTATAGTTCACATAGCAAGTTCTGCTCTTCAAAATTGCTCCCAAGGAATGTCTCCAAAAATTTTTCTGAGGTTGAAATTTCAAATTACCTCCCCTCCTGTACAGCTTTTAATTTAAACCAGACAAACTGCTCGAAGAGAAACACTGGATAAGAGGAAGAGGGCTTCCTAGTGCCTATGAGTTCTCGGGATAGGGCATACATTTGATCCTTATCCTTCTACATGGATGAGAATTTTTTCAATTTCTTCATCTCCTTCTGCAGCTCCTCTACCTGAGCTCTGTGACCCATACGTTCTTCATCCCCCTGCTCTTTCAGCGCTCTAATAATTTGCTTATGCTCATCCAAAGCAATTGTCTTTTTCTGGTTTTCTTCCACCTGACTTCTCCATTTAATTACTTCCATCCTCAGGGCTGAAACTTCTGCTGTGAGATCTGAAATCTCCTGTTTATAATGTTCTTCCTGCTCTGGATCCAAATCAATAAATTTTTTGAAAGGGAGGAGTATTGTCTCTTGTGAGACAGTATCTTCCAGCACTTCTTCTATGAGAGTTGCTGGTTCTTGTGTGGCAGCAACATCTTTCTAACTCTCCTCAGCATCCACCTCCATTGCTTTTGGGGACACTGGTTCTTGTGTGGCAGTGTCTCCCTTCTGTGATTCTGAATCCAATGGTTGTGTTGCTGGTTCTTGTGTAACATCAACATCTCCGTTCCCCTGCTTCTGAGATTGGATATCTTCCCCATCGTATAGCTCTTCCTCAAGGACCTCAGTGTCGCCTGAGGCTATTGTCTGTTCATCCTCACTCCACTGTGTATCGGGTATGATATCTATCACTGGGTCATCTTCTAGTTGAAATTCAGGAATTCCCAGGGATGTTGGTTCTTGTGTAACAACATCCTGGATTACCTCTTCATCCTCCTGTGGCTGCAGTTCTTCTCTAAGCTTTGTATCATGGGGACATTCCGGGGCCATAGTGCCAAACTCTTCATTAGGTTCCAGAGTGTCCTCCATTCCAGATTCTTCTCCCCTTTTCATCTGCATTTTTGAAATTGCAATCCCCTGTTCAGGTTCATCAATGTTCTGTCCTCGTGGCTCAGTTTCTATCATTTCTATATTGTGGGAGCATTCTGGATTCACAGTGCAATCCTTATTTCCATCATCACTCCTGATTTCATTCTTTTCCTCCTCTGCCCTAGGATTAGTAGCAGCCTTGGCAAGGATGATCAAAGATGCTGGTTCTTGTGTTACAGCATCTCCTTTTTCTGCAGGTTCTTCCCTTGTGGACATGGGCTGTTGCACTGTGCGAACTATGACCCCATGGCCTTTCTTTTTGAAAATTTCCCCACAATTGGGGCAAATCACTTGCTCCTCCTCCCTATCAGGGTCAATAGAGTCTGCTCCCTCAAGGTGGTCTACCGCCTCCACCAATGTATACATTTTCTTCTCACCTTGTTTCCTACAAGTTTCCTTCCAAGTCTCCACTTCCTTTTGAAGTATTTGGACTTCCTCCTTTAATAATGTGTTTTCCTCCAAAAGTCCTTCAAGACTGGGTTCTACCTCAACTAGCCTTTCTGGTGCATCCGTTGGCCTTGGTACAAGGATTGGGACCTCCACTTATGCCTCCAGGGTTTGATATCTTTTTCTGACTACCTCTGCTGCTGCACTTGATTTAATTCTTTTGCCTCTTATTGGTGCAGTTATGCTCAGCTCCTTAATTGGTCTCTTTCTCCCTTTTCGTGACGTTTTCGTTTGAGGGGTTGTCTTATCAGGATTCACTACTGGGGTCAAAGGAATGTTTTCTTGCGCCTCAGATTGTTCCTCCTCAATTAGGGTTCCCCCTCCCCACTCAGGTGAGGATTCAACAGTGACCGGTTCTATCTATTCCATCTGTTCTTCAATTTCCTTGGCTCTGTCATCTTCAGGTTCAATTGTCGCAGCATTCAATGCTGCTCCAATTTCTCCTTTTGATGGCAGAGTTGCCCTATTGTCTGCAGTTTTCTCAAGATTTTTATCAACACTTTCCCCCAATGGTTCTTCTTGTGTCCCCTGTTTTTCTTGTTCTGATGCAATATCATCCCCCCCCCCCAACTATATTGGAGGGACATCGATCCTCCTGATGATGTTGAAGCTGCGCCTGTTCGGCTGGGACACCCGGCAAAAGAGCAGGTTCCTGAGTGTGGGCTGTAAATTGATCCCAGGTGATATTGTGCTGGGCCAGGGTTCTTAAAATGATTAATTTTATAAGGCCATGGTGGGTTAGGGAAACATGTGGATGTTTAGCCGTTTGGACAAACCCCGCCATCTGGCGTAAGTTATGGAACAGATAGTAGGGAATATTCAACAAAATGCCATGGCAAAGATGGGAAAGCAAAGGTAGTTCGGAATTATAAACAGTTTGGTACCTACCTTCACAAGTGATGTACTTCTTGAGAAAGACAGCAACCTGATCCCATGTTCACGGCAGTGAGTGCAGAGCAATTCCTCTCTTTGATGATTGAATGTGCTCCCCCTCTCGGAGAAATTCC
Organism: Pseudotsuga menziesii; assembly: GCA_001517045.1. NCBI lineage: Eukaryota > Viridiplantae > Streptophyta > Pinopsida > Pinales > Pinaceae > Pseudotsuga > Pseudotsuga menziesii. The sequence continues at coordinate 292,372 of LPNX010588839.1, read as the reverse complement.
TCCCGTGCAGCCATCGTAGGGACTCATCGTTCAAACCATGCCTTTCCCACCATTGGAAGAGCAGTAACTTCAGATATAATGGCCTCAGAAACTTCTATATACAGCCCCCATACCTCAGAGTGAGTGTCCTTGAGGTGTAAAGCGAATTGCAAAGCTGCTTCCCTGTTAAATCCGTCTAGTCGCTCGAAGAATTCAATCCAGCCAGCGGCTTGAAAGATGGCAAAAACTGCAGGATTGTTTCGGAGTTCCTGCGTGTTCAAAGGTTCATAACGAGCTGGAAGCCCCATAGTCCTGGCGACAGAGTTCTAGAGTCCGAGAGTGGAGGTTGCAGGGCGGGGGATGCACAGATCGCTGAGCAGAGATGTGAGTAGGGAGATGACAAATTTGGAAAGTGCAGTGCACAGGGAGGTTCAAAATTTTTATGCCAAATTGGGGAAGGTGGAAGTCATGAGCTTTTACGTCGCACGAGGGAATGGATTAAGTAAGTCATAATGGTAATACGTATTAAGGCACGACTGATATTATTAAACCCAAATTAACACTTAATCATGTAAAAATCAAAGCCATACCTCGTGCGACTGTGCATCGAATGACCTGCGGGGAATGATGATCCGGGTGCTTGCTGATGCTGGAAGGCCGAGCTCATGCGCAGGCATTAAGTTGATCATAATAATAGAAATAATGCCATAATTCCATCGCCAGTGAAAACGGAGAAAACATCGCGTCACTAGGGTCGGAATTATGCCAATTTGGCCGGTACGAGTGGAATAAGTCAGAGCCATAAATGATAGCGGAATCAATGTGCTTTGAGTAACACAGGAGTTACCACTGTAAAGAACAACAGAACAGTCTGTAATGCTGAAAGGTCCGCCAGATAAAGCGGAATTGAAGTTGCCCAGCATGATATCGCGGCCAATTAAAAGATGTTACAGCCGTTAAAGAAGATCACGGTGTCGGGAAAAAAAAATTGGCGGTACAGGGAGAAATCACGGCTGGCAGAACAAGCTCTATGGCGCTCGGAAGATATGTCGCAGCCATGGGAAAGTGTGGGTTAGCCGCCGGGAGTGTATGTTCAGCCGCCGGGAGTGTATTTTCAGCTGCCGGGAAAAAGGATTTTCTGGCCTTTGGGAAAAAAAATTGCGGCTGTGGAAAAGTATGTTCAGCTGCCGGGAATGTATGTTCAGCCGCCGGGAAAAAGGATTTTCTGGCCTTTGGAAAAAAAGTTGCGGCTGTGGGAAAGTGTGTTCAGCTGTCGGGAATGTATGTTCAGCCGCCGGGAAAAAGGATTTTCTGGCCTTTGGAAAAAAATTTGCGGCTATGGGAAAGTGTGTTCAGCTGCCGGGAATGTATGTTCAGCCACCGGGAAAAAGGATTTTCTGGCCTTTGGAAAAAAAGTTGCGGCTGTGGGAAAGTGTGTTCGGCTGCCGGGAGTGTATGTTCAGCCGCCGGGAAAAAGGATTTTCTGGCCTTTGGAAAAAAAATTGTGGCTGTGGGAAAGTGTGTTCAGCTGCCGGGAATGTTTATTTTGAGAAAAGGAGAATGCAACACAGGAAAACGTTTCTCGTTCAGCGGGCCCATTCTGGTCGTTCGCCTGGTACTTCCCTGCAATTTTATTTCTTTGAAAAACAACAACAACAAAAAAGATCAAATGCAAAAAGAAAAAAATCAAGAGTTATACGCTACAGTAAAAACTTATTTATGTACAGTGATTCAATAGTGCGATTTACAGTTCAAAGGTTGGCAGAGGCAGAGAGAAGTTCCTGCCCTGGTAATAGCTGATACTCTGAGTCGGCAGCAATCTGCGAAATGAATGCGTCCTTCGAGATAGGATTACGATACAGTCTTAGTCTGTGGCCATTAGCAAGTAATGGTATACGATTGTCATCAATGGTCACCAGACGGACAATGCCATTGTCAAAAACCCTGTCAACCAAGTATGGACCTAGCCACCGTGTACGCAGTTTCCCTTTAAAATCTCTTTTGAATCTGGAGTCATAAAGTAACGCCCAGTCTCCTTCACTGAAGACTTTCTTTTTAATAAACCGGTCGTGCCAATTAGATCTCTGTTGCTGAAGCAACAAAGTCTGGTCTACTGCCGCTAACCGCTTCTCGTCCAGTTCATTTAATTGATTCAGCCTTCGCTTCTGAGCTTCTGTTACATCCAGGTTCATTTCGGTGGCTGTCTTCAGGGTTTTAATCTCGAACTCAATTGGAAATACAGCACTCTTTCCGTACACCAGATCATATGGGGAGAACCCTGTAGTGTCACGCCAAGTCGTGCAATATGCCCACGGTGCTTCTGGAAGCCTGTCAGCCCAATCCTTTCGATGACTATTAACTGTTTTAGTAAGGATATTTTCAATAACCTTATTGGTGCTTTCCACGTGACCATTGGCCTAGGGGTGGTAAGGTGAAGACACCCTGTGCTGCACATGATACTTCCGGAGCAAGGATTCAAATTGGTGTGACACGAACTGCGGCCCTCCATCAGTGACTACTTCTTTTGGCACCCCAAAACGGGTAAATATCTCACTGTATAGAAAATCAATTACTGCCTGATCATTAGCTTTATCCAAAGCTACAGCCTCTACCCACTTGGTCATGTAATCAGTACAAACTAGAATATAGGCCTTCTGTTTGGAGGGAGGACTGATAGGGCCAACAAAATCCAGTGCCCATCTATCAAATGGTTCAACTACAAGTTGGGACTGTAGGGGCATCTGATCTGTTCGATTGGGTTGGCCCATCCTTTGGCAACTGTCACAGGACCGGACATACTTCTTGGCATCCCTGAACAGAGTCAGCCAGTAGTAACCCATCCGTAGTGCCTTATGCCCTGTTATTTTATCTGCAAAGTGCCCTCCACAAGGTCCCTCATGACAGGCTTTTAATATAGGAAAGATCTCATCTTCTCTTACACATCTCCTGATCTCAAGATCAGGCCCTGTGTAGAAGAGATGGCCATTTAACAAACAAAACCTGGCACTGCGCTGAATAATTTTTCTTTTTTCTCGTTTTGTCATATATGGCGGGAGCTTCCCTGCAACCAAATAGTTAGCAACGTCTGCATACCATGGAGAATGAACTGAAAGTGAAAATAGATGCTCGTCTGGGAAAGAATCCTCAACAGGAAAACTGTCATCACTGTTAGTAAGATGGGATAAAAAGTCAGCAACAACATTTTCCTTCCCAGGTTTATCTATAATAGTGATATCCAATTCTTGTAACAGCAGAAGCCATCTGGTCACTCTGGCATTGGTAACTAGTTTATTCATTAAGTATTTGATGGCAGAGTGGTCAGTGTGCACAAATGTAGGATACCCGGTGATATAATGTCGAAATTTATTGATGGAGTAAACGATGGCTAGGAATTATTTTTCAGTAACAGTGTAGTTAAGCTCAGTAGGGGATAGATTTTTACTAACATAATAAATGGCATAAGGTTTTTGGCCCTCCTGCTGTCCTAATACTGCCCTAATGGCAGTGTCAGAGGCATCTGAGGAAATATGGAAGGGCAGGGTCCAATTAGGGCCCCGCAAGATGGGAGCTGTAGACAGCTTTGCTTTAAGTTCATCGAATGCTGTCTGGCATGCTGCATTCCACACAAACTGTGCATCCTTCATTAGCAAAGAGAACAAAGGAGAAGCCAGTTTGGAGAAGTTTTCTATGAATCTTCGATAATATCCAGCATGTCCCAGAAAGCTTCTCACCTCTTTCTGAGTTGAAGGGGTAGGTATATTCTGTATTACTTTGATTTTTGCAGGGTCTACCTGTATGCCATTGGCAGAGATAAAATGCCCCAATACCACCCCATCATCATATGGCACTTCTCAGTGCTTAATGAAAGCTGAGTCTGTTCACAGCGAGTTAAAACCTTCTTTAAATTTTCTAGTGCCTCATCGAAATCCCTGCCATAGGGAGTGAAATCATCCATGAATATTTCCATGCTATCATTGACTAATTCAGAGAATATGCCAATCACAGCTCTTTGGAACGTTGCTGGTGCATTGCACAATCCAAATGGAAGTACTCTGTAAGCAAACGTTCCCCAGGGACAGGTGAAGGTGGTTTTATCCTGATCCTCAGGAGCAATTTGGATTTGGTTGTACCCACTGAAGCCTTCTAGGAAGGAGAAGAACTTCTTCCCTGACAGGGTATCAAGTACCTGGTCGATAAAGGGTAAAGGGAAATGATCCTTTTGAGTTGCTTTGTTCAGTTCCCTGTAATCAACACAGACCCTCCATTTCCCATTTTTCTTGGGTACAATCACGAGTGGAGAGACCCACTCACTATCCGAAATAGGATATATAAATCCTGCTTCCAAAAGTTTCTGGATTTCCTCCTTCACTATATCCCTCAGATTGGGGTTCATGCGTCGTTGGGGTTGACACACCGGCCGGGAGTCACTTTTGATATAAATGTGATGAGTGCACAGATTAGAGGGGATACCCCTCATATCTGTATACTCCCAGGAAAACTCCCCCTTATGTTCTTTTAAGAGGCTGATCAGGCGTTTCTGCTCCTCTAAGGAGAGACTAGGATTGATATTCAAAGTCCTTCCAGGTTCTACCCCAATAGGGATGCTTTCTGAATTTTTCACAACCGGGATTATGTTTGTGGCACCAGCCAAGGCTTCTTCTGTAAGATTCTCTTGTTCTTCCTTGCCCAGGGTAGTGTTCAGAATTTGATAAACCTCTCTATTCACTGAAGTGGGTTCACTAATGAAATTGCTAATGGTATCATCTTCTGTTTCATTTTTAAAGGTTAAGGCCTTCCCTAAAGTTAATAATGGCTGGAAATCCTCCTCCTCCTCCTCCTGCTCTATCCAAAGGGATGTTTCAGCCTCTAGACTTGGCCGAGTTGGAGGATACAGGGTGAGGTTTTTAGTATCCATACCATCAGATATAGTCATGGACCCCGATCGACAGCTGATGCAAGCATCAGCTGTGGCCAACCACGGTCTCCCCAGGATCAATGGGTGTCCCCCCAGCTGCGATTTTGGTTGTAACACCAAAAAGTCAGCTGGGTACTCCCATGAATCTACTGATATAACAAGGTCGTCCAAAATCCCTTCGGGTCTGATGGTGGATCTGTCTGCCAATTCCAAAATAGTAGGGGTCGGTTTAAACTTAGTGAGTCCAAGCTTCTTTACAGTTTCCATAGTTATAACGTTGATTGCTGCTCCTAGATCCACCAGGATGTTGGGTATCTGTGTCTGTCCTATCTGTACAGTAACGGTAGGATTACCAGGGTCGTCGTATTTAGTCACAGGGGCTTTTCCTGTTATCAAGGCCGATAAGTTTCCTATGACATGAACCATGGGAGGATCCCTGAGTTTCCTTTGTGTTCTTCTTGTACACAGCTCCCGAACTGTTCTAGCGTAAATGGGCACATATTGGAGAGCTTGAAGGAGGGGAATTTTAACATAAAGGTTCCTTAACTCTCCGAGGAGGTTAAACTGAGGTTGCCCCCCCATTTTTGGTAGCAGTAGTCTCTCGGGGTATGGTGGCTGCTTTATCAGATGGGAAGGCTGTATCTCGTCAGGTTTATCGTTGGATGGTTCAGCCGTTCCTTTATCATTGGATGGTTCAGCCGTTCCTTCTAAGGGATGCCCAGCATCCTCAATGATGGGAATTGAGTCAAATGGGTGCTGTAAGCTCTCCTCTTCTCTATGCTCAGGGGATGAAACATCCTCTGTAATTACAGGTTTTACAATTTTCCCAGATCGTAAATGGATTTCATTACAGGGTACAGGGGAAAGAGAGTAGGCTAGCATGTTGACAGTCTCCAATTGGTGGATTGCTTTATTGTTTGGGTTAGGATTAGGTTGGGCAGGCAGCTGGGGTCGTATTGGTATGTTAGGGACAGAATTGTTTTGCAGCTGCAGCTGTGACTGTGGAAGTAAGTATTGAGGATATGGAGGAATTTGAGGGAATTGGAGAAATTGAGGAGAATACGGTGCTTGTTGAGGTAGAGATGGTTGAGGAAACTGGTTCCCAGGATGAAAATTCCTCCATCCAGGAGTCCACGACGTAGGTTGGGGTGGTGGCTATGTCCAGGGATTCCATGAATTATAGTTTTGCGTTGCAGGTTGAGAGGGATTCCACTGCGTATAATTTGAAGGGAATTGTGTATTCACATTTTGCATATTATTCCAATTCCCCATATTGTTCAAAAATGGAAGAGAGTCTGGAGACATACCTTGATTTCGAGGCTGCCATGGTTTCTTCTGTGCAATAAAGTAGGCTGCTTCCACATCCGGGTTTGATGCCTGCAGAACAGCCTTGACTTGAGGAAGTGAAGGGAATTCCTTCATGTCATGGTTTAGCTCACACAGCTGACATACGTTCACTTTGTCAAGCGGGCATTCTCTCAATGGATGATTCTTTCTACATCGGGGGAAGAACACACCTAATGTGAGATCCTCTACTGCTTGTTTTTGTTTTGCCTTCAGGACATCAATTTCCGAAGAGATGGAGCTCATCATTTCTGTTTTAAAATTTTCAAGTAGATTGCCTATCTCTGCACGGGTAGCGCCTCCATTGGATGACTTCTGAGTTCGGTCGAAGATGTCACGTTCCAGCTTTTCTCGTTTATCCCACTTATTATTCCTGGAAGACCCTCTGGAGTATCTTTTGCACAGCTCCACGATTTTGTCGAAAGGTTCTTTGGATATGTCTCCCTTACCAAGCAGGTTTAACATGTCTAGACAATCATCCATGATTCCCCGAAGCAAGATTATTTTGAGTACATCTAGTCCCATGTTCGTCTGCCCAGCTCTCTGCACGTTGTACAACAGTCTTTCCATGAAATCTTCCAAACTTTCGTCCTCCTTCTGCACCATTTTAATAACTCCTCTCTCTTATCCTTGGTGTTACAATATTCCTGATATTTCTCCAGGAACACCTGCTTCATTGCATCCCAATTAGTAACGGTCCCTCCCCCAAGGCTCATGAACCAGCGTAATGCATTGTCCTTCAGGGTAGCAGGAAAAATTTTTAGTTTTTGGGCATCGGTAATATAATTGTAGCTACGACAAAGAATATCGAATTCAAAAAGGAATTCGTCTGGGTCTTCCGCCGCCTTTCCATGGAAACGAGGTAACATCGATGGTGAGATATTATTCATAGGAGCTACCCCATCTGGTTGTTGAATTGGAAATTGAAATGTAGCCACTGTTCCCTCTGGCAGGGAGCGATTCTCATGATGATAGTTTTCTCCCATCACTTCTTCCTCGTCGGCCCCGTGTCTGTTACTCATCTATTCTTCTGTTTTCTCCTCTTCGTCTCCTCCTGTGTTCTTTTCTTCGTCCTTCTCTTGTTCCTCGTTCTTTTCTTCGTTCTTCTCTCGTTCCTCGTTCTTTTCTTCATTTTTCCACTGTCCCAGGAGCTTCTGGTGGTACTGATCCCACTCTTCCTTAGTTACACTCCTCCCGTTAATGTGATAATTCGGTCCTCTACCAGCAGGTCCCGTTGTAACAACTGTGTCTTTGTCTACAGCGATGGCAGAGGATGTCGCAGCTGCTCGTGTATTCTCCACCGTGGATCCCGACGCTAGCGCCCCAGGATCAGCAGGGTTTCTTCTGTTAGGAGTTTCTTGAAGACGAGCTCCAGTGGATGAATCAGTTATGTCAACAAGGTCGTCAATGAACGTCCTTCTGCCCAATGGTACTCCTCGACCTCGACCCGCGCCACCTGCACTGTTAGTATCTTGTGGGGTTTTGGGAGTTGGGAATTGATCACGTTTTACCCTTCTAGTATTCATACAACCCAAATCATTTCATCAGAGAGAATAAAAAGAGTCTGATTAGAAATAATTACCAAATGCAACTAATGATAGTGTTTAATTTTTACCCTTCCCCGGCAATGGCGCCAAAATGTCGAGCACCCTAAATGCAGATAAATTATTATCAACACACAGAGCTTACGAAATTCATTGTCAACCCGAGGAAGTCTTTTGTCTCAAAGGGTAAGTGCACAATATATGCTTAAACACCCAAATCATTGTAGTTAATACTGCTCTTAAACAACTATGTTCATCCCTCAAACTCTGTGTGATCCCACCAATCTTCTAACTCTACAAATTCAACCTTTTCCTTCTAGGCATCAACAAGAAATGAAATCAGATTCAATACTAATTACTGACAGAAAGGAAATCCTATTCATAACCTAAAATAAACGAATTGCCTAATTGATCTAATCACACTTAGAATCCGTAATCATAAATTAATTGTAATCTAGAAATTCGATTGCAACAGATCAAGCTCGGCTATTTTAAGAATTGAATTGCAGAAACAAAGATCAACAATTATAACAATCAAAGAATTGCAAAGGGGTTCGTGGGATGTCAATCTGAAACCATGAGATGAACAGAACTATGTACAGCTATTGAATAAATTGCATAAAGACTATCTACTCAGTTGACTGTTACGTTGTTACAGTTATCGATCTTAGGAAAATGCAATACTGTAAATCACACATACTACTGCTGCGCACATAGAAAATATGATTAACAAAACATCACACAACCATGAATTAAAAGATCCTACCTTAACTCAGCAATCTTTGTGGAAGGCGGGCCCAGCCTTCACACAGAGACGCTGGATGAACAATGTACAGCTCCCTTAAACCAGCAGTAGCTCTTTGTATTAAAAAGGAAGAATTATTACAGATTGCTCCCGCTGTCAATACCAAATAAATTAACTATTTTCCAACCCCCCTGGGTCGAGACAGCTTTCTGCATTTATACATACAAGTGATAACGTCCAATCCTATTACAAAGGGCAGCCATGAAGATCTATGATCTTCAGGCGCCCTGAATAACCCCGGTTGTTACAAGACGTGGCATGATACAATTATAGAAAATGCGAGAAGGCTGTTGACTGGCCCAGAAGTGGCGATCTTCTCAGATCGCCATAATATTCGAACAGCTACACCGAAGATCCCTCGATCATAGCACATTCTGTTACTGCTACTCTGACCGGCTCTTGTCTGGAATGTCATGTGCCTCAATAGATGATGGACAAATTGAGGATCCCTTTTGTGTCACGACCATCCTTTGTCCCTAGACTTGTTCAGCTCCACCCCCCTGCATTCTGCTCATCTCACATTATCTTCATAGATCACACATATTAGCACAATTTCGAGAGATAAATAGCCTTAATTGTCTACAAGAATAAGCATTAATAAGGTAAAACAATAATCAGTCTTACCTTGACAATTTAGGGAATAAAGTGAAGAAAGTTAGTCTGATTGGCATGCTAAGCAGTGTAAAACAAGGGAAGAAAGGTGATTAAAGGTGGTTACAAAGGGGCCAATTTTGGACTCAACATCAGCCATGTAGCATGTCAAATCTTTCCTTCAGATGATTGCTGACTTCAATATTCTTTATGAAGACAATATAATGGAAATGTTTGCTAGTACTTTTCAGGGTGAGGCTTGTTGTTGGTTCTATCAGGGCCTTCCTAATAAATGTATAACTTCTTTTCCAAACTTCCTTTGGATGTTTTTAGAGCAGTGGCATGATGGTAGGGGTAGTATGAATGGTTTAAAAAAGTTCCTTGAAAAGATCTGTACCTTCTACCTATCTGGGATAGAGTATCACACGGAAGCATATGATGGTACTTTTTCCATGATACAAAGTATTGAAGACTTGGAATCACTTCTTGAAAATTTAAGTAAAGAGGAATTCCATGATAATCCCATCAAAAATCATCCTAGAAGTTATTTAAGAAAGGAAGAAATTAAGCGTCTTCTTAAAGAGTATGAGGTATCTCCCAATACACAGCAAGATTCTGAGGACGGGAAAATCCAAGATGATCCTATTGAAGAGCTTCAGGAGGAGCCCTTGATGGAGCACATTGTTGAAGACTCTCCTCATGTCACCATAGCTGAAAACATTGAATATTTGGTGTATTCTCAAGTGTGTTGTAATGCTAATACCTTTCTAGAAATCCCTCTAGAGAAATCCCCTGAGCAACACATACCAAGTGATCCCATTGAATATGTCCAAAAAATTTCCTTGATTGAAGATAATATTGAATATCCTCTTCATGATATCATAACAGAAGTATATAAAGAAACCTATGATAAGATCAGTATGGTGTGTGGTGACACTAGACCTTGTTCTCCTCATGTTGATGAAGGTTTGGAAAGTTTATTTCCTTGTAACATTTTGTCTGAAGAATATTGTTATGAATACAAGGAGGACATGGATAGGCAGGAGCATGATGCCATGGATGAAGAGTCCCCCACATATGACATGGATGGGAGTGATGACTATTGGAATTTCATAGATAATCCGACTTGTGAAAATCTTATGGAGAATCCCATCCATGATATATCCGACAATGGGAGTGTCTATTCAAAAATTTGTGGAAGTCCAATCTACGATACATCCATAGAGGGAAGCATAGATTTGGATGCCTGGGAAAATCTTAGTATGGAAGAGGAGCATTCAGAATTTTCACTTGATCATTCAAAATCATACCATGTAGAGCCGCACAAGGGTATCAATAATGAAGACATTGAGAAATACTATTGTGAAAAGTCAGATGTAATGCAGTCAGTGGAACATCAGTCTCAGCCATCTTTTTCGCATATAGAGGTTCCTTATGATTTGGAGCTACCTGGGGCTTGTGCAACAATTTATCATTTGATAAGCCTCAATGATCAGTATGATGATGTAGTCAGTCTACCTCATCGTTCTGATTGGTATATCAGTCCTATCCAGTCATGGATAGAAACAACTTGCATGAGCACATACAAGTTGGGGAAGGATTTTTATGACATTATTCATGCCTATGATCTCCCATCCATCCCACCCATTCTAAATCATCACATAGGTTTTCAATTTCTAAATAAGGTATCCTTACTTTGGTCGGTAGCCAAAGACAAGGAATTTTTTTTTATGTTAATAAAATGCTTAGGTGGTTACATTGGATTTCTGATTACACTTAACCCTTTTTATATCATGCTTAGAGTAGGAAAATAAGCTCCTTGAAAAAGAGCATTTAATTTCCACATTTTTTGTTTTGTACTTAGCTATAATCAAACATTTTTGTTTTCATTAGTTAGTTACATTTATTTTGTTTAAATAAATCAGCTTAATGGTTCATTTGGTTTTTTATGTAAAGCTTGTGCTACTAAGGTTTTCTTGTCAAGTTGATATGTTTTTACAAGGTGTTTAAACCAGAGATTCTAGTGTTCTCGTATCCTCTCCTTGTCATATGACCAGATCGAGCACACGTCCCGCAGTTGGAGCCAGAATGTTACCACCTAAGTTGTACTTAGTGGTTTTTTATCAAGTTATCCTGGTGAACTGAACAAGGATAACTTGTTCGAACTTCAGAGAACCTTCAGTCTTGCTTCTGGGAAGCTTTGTTGTACTATATCACATGTTCATACCCCATGGGGGAATTGTAATAAATGTTCTAGCATGATAGTGTCTGTAAAAGACTCAGTCTCTTACACTTTATTTGTCAATCCGATCAGCCTAGGGTGTTTTTTCCCTTGGTTATTATTGGTTGTTGAATAAATGACTGATAATTTCTGAGTTTTTCACTCCATACCTCCAAAGTTGGGGTGGTTTGCTTGGAATTTTGGCCTATTGAGGTTATTAGAGTCTATGTGTCAATGTATAAACATGCTAGACATCATGGTCGAGTCATATGAACATGTCTAAGTCCCCCTAGGTTTTTTCAATTTTTCAATTTTTTAATTTTTTCAGTGTTTTTTATTAAAATTTAATTTTTCCAAAACTTAGGCTATTTTTTAATAGTTTAATTGGAAAATTTGATTTTGTAATAAAAGTCGGCCAAATAATCAGTTTCAGTCATGTAGGAGCTCATTTTCAAGTTGAGAGCACCATGTAAACCCATGGACCCACTATTTCCTAGTTTTGAGTGATTTTCCATCACTTAGGTCAGAAAGCCCCAAAAATCAAGTATTGATTATTTTAATTAATAAATTGATGAATAATGGAGCAAATCCAAAATCATAGATCGGTGGCTTCTCAGCCGATTTAATTGAAATCAGTCAGATCCGAGACAGATTCACTCGATTTGACAAATCCTTGACTGAAGGAGGTGATCAAATCAGAGCCAGAGTTGATCTTCAACATCCTTTATGGAGAAATTTCACCCTCCCTCTCTCCTCCACACGTTTTTGGCTCATCCGGATGAGTTTTGCTGGATTCTTCAGTCAACGGGTTGAGGTGTCAGTTAGATCAGCCCCCTGATTGATAGTTACACTCAGTGAGACTCAAATTTGGCTCAGCTAGACACATATCAAGCATTGATGGACTCTTCTTTAGCTGATTTGATGTGTCTCCTTGGGATTTGCGCCCCCCTTGGGCTGGATGTCCTATTTTTTGTATATATCCTGGCTGAGGCTCCCTCTTCCAAGCTAGTTAGAGCTGGACTGGAGGGCTTGCCATTGTAACTCTGTACTTGATCATCATTTGGGAATAAATAAGCTTTGGATGCTATACTGTGTAGTGCATGTGTATGTGTGGATTCTCAGTGTTATGCTGCTGATGTGGTAGCTGCAATTTCTTGCCAAATTCTGTGCTGCTTCTGTGCTCTAGCTTCAAGGATTCGGTTGAATCAAGTAAGGGTGTAAACTAGGCAAGTTAGATTACTTTATCTTGTTTATCCATATGATGTATGCTCAAAAATTTTAGTTATATGCTTAAATAAGATTAGTTTTGTATAATCTTTCATTTTTGTTGCTTTATACATCTATATCCAGATCTCACGAGGTGTGTGCAGGCTTGTGTTATTTAGTTGCAGGTTTCTGATTGGATGAAGGTGTAGATCTAGATTTATGCCATTCCTATCCAATAATCTCAATACTTTTTCCCTCAACACTCCACAAAAGGGCCTCCTTTCAGCTTGCTCCATTCAAGCAACGATTCGACCTTCTCTCCTCTTCTTCTCATTTCTATAAAAAATCAATTTTCTTACCTGGTTACGGTGTGTAAAAGATTTGTTATCATTTGGATCTGTTTCATCAAATTAAAATATACATAGATATGATATTTCAGAGATCATAGTCTAGATCTCAATTCTGAAAAATATCATTAAGTCTTCTAGATCTAGCATAAGGAAATCGTCCATTTTGCATGACAAGTTAAAGAGAATCAGTAGGTTGCATGCACCAATTTTCCTTTATGTTTTAAAAGAGATAAAATCCAGCAATAAGTGCATACTTCATTGGCTGCACAAACAGAAATCCAAGATCCCAAGGAAATCTTGCTTTCGTTGGTTCCTTTTTCTCCTGTTTAGCTAGTTTTAACTTCATTTTTTTTGAGATAAGGTAGGCTGATCCAAAGGTACCATTAAAGTGATTTTCGGTGTATGTTATTCTAACATGATCGCTTTATTTTATCAGTTCTGACAGAAAATAAAGGAAGCTGCTGTCCGGAACTGGCCTCAAGAGCGTTCAAATCCCCCTAGGGGTCTCCCTTTTCACTAAAATATTAAAATTTTTGCAAAGTTGTAAGATCTTGGTTTCGGCCTATATAAGGACCAAGAAGTTTTTTATATTTGATTTCGCTGATATTTTTTAACCAATAATAAATAAAATTATTTTTGGAATAGGCTCTTTCGAGCCCATTCCCCATCCCCCCTGGGGGGATTTGCGTCGGTGTCGTTTTTGTTTCCTTTTGCTTATTTATTTTCAAACTACTATTGATCTAATATGCAGGGTAGTATAATTTATTTTATTATTAATTTCATATTCCATACTTTATATTTCAAAGTAATCTTAATACTTACTCCACGACTTCCCGATTGACCCGAAAGGGGAAAGAGATTCGTGGTAGGACTAATTAGAAAACTAGAATTGTGTATTTGTTTCATTTTGATAAAAAAAAAATCATCTATTATAAAATTAACCCCTACTTGATTCCCCGATTGAGATCCACTTGGATCGAAAGAGGTTCCTGGAGGGTTTTCTTTTAAACAAGAACACCCAGTTTAAAACTTACTAAAATTGACAAGATTCCAGTGTGTATGCTCTGCACTTGGCTGCGGTTCATCTGATCAGTCAAGCTGTATCAAAAGCACTTGAGTGACTAGTATAATTAGGAATCACTCTCCCAAATTAACAAACCAACAGGTGAAAATCCAACACCTAGATCGAACCATCACAGTGGCAAAATACCCAAAGGAAGCGGGAAATTATGAAAAGTGACCTCGGGGTGCCCATCTCTGTCACACCCTAATGGGTGCGTTATGAACAATAGCCCCAAAGACTCCATTTCAGCCCACATATTCCTTACGGGTAGCCGTGAAGGTTTAGTTTTGGACATAATCCAAGTACTATAGGGTATATCTGGAGTCCCCCCCTTTGCCTAATTTTAATCAACTCACACTTCAATTTTAACTTAAAACATACCAAGAGGCAATCACAAAACACTCACTCCAAGCACATGCAAGTACATTGTTTCTATTTTTTTACTCCATTCTAAGGCATTGGTTATTCTCTTGTTTTATATATATATTGTGTCTCAACATTGTGCTTTCGTGTGTTCATCTTTTGTATATTGCCATCTTTGATCATCTATAGTTAAATTGCAAACTCCTAAGTAACTCATTCATTTTAACATCACAACACTAAGTAATTATCCTTAGTAACTTAATAGGGTCTACCCCCCTTGGCTTCATTGGGAGTTGAGCCTAAACGGAGGAGTCAAGAACAAGGTGACAGCCTTGACTCGAGACTTGCCCCCAAGGACACACCGAGTGGCTTGAATATTTCTGCCACATGACCCAGGTTTGTGAAAGGCGGCGACAAACTTCAGTTACATCCTCGGGGTAGTTTTTTATCTGCATCCAAGAACCATGGTATACATGTTACTGGGAATCTAAAAGTTGATAGTAAATCCACACCTAGAAACATAAGGATTAATATTTTGGTTTCCAACTCAACTGTACAAGGAAATAGAGAATATGCTTACATGTGATGTAATGCAATTGAAATATGGGTCAATTATAATGTCCTCCAATGAATAATTTTTCATACATATTGGACACTACCACTGCATTAAGAATCAAACTTAGTCTGATAGCATTACTGTTTTCACCGCTTAGCATGTTTGTGCTGTAATGATGTCTAAAATGTACAAAAGACAATGTTAGCATTACATTTGTGGTTTTTAGTAATTCCTAACCTTCTGTGCACGTTGGTTGAGTTCTACAAAAGTGTTGAAGTCAAAACACCCCATATGAATGCAAGGTTTAAACCTTCCAACAACTTTTATACGTGATCCATTTAGCTGCCGATCACCCAAATCCATATGAAAATTCTGGAAATTATATCTATCAACATAAAAATAGAAACGCAAAATACAATGCAACACCCCCACATGCATAATTACAAGATATCAAAAGAAGCAAGTGACAGTTACATTCAAAATGGTTGCTATAGCTAGTTCTTAGAAGAAAATGTAATTTGCACTAGAAAGTTGTAATTCCTTATGCAATATATGAATTCTTACTGAAAGCTTGCAAAGAAACATAGATGATACAGAGAAAGGAATGTGCACCATGAGTTTCTAATCTCTCCCTTAGAATTCTCATTTAGTTTCTACATGGTCTTTCAATGCTTCTGAAATCATTTTATGTTTTCCTAATTTGCAGTAACTCTTCCATTGCAACAAATAAAGTTCAAACATCTGATGGACATATGATCTAATGCAGGATTTGATTCTGTAAGGCGCAATTACTAAATCACAACCAACAACTACTTGATACATAATAAAGCACAACATGGGGTACACGAACTGTAAAAAGGTATCTTCATAAAAATATCAATAAAATCAAAATTACAATCTCAATGTGTTCACACTGAAAGCTCAATATCAATATAGTACTCAACATCTAAATCATTTTACATATAGGGCAGCGAAGATTCATTGAAACAAATTCAGCTACCACTTTTAAATCACTTTCACTATCATCTGAATTACCTTGAGATGCACCACCCCCAACACAACGCTTAACACAAGAAAGGGATTCTTCAAATAGTTCTCCTTCTGATTGACTTGTCACCAAGCTCAACACCTGCAAGAGTTGTAAACTTGTAGTCATATTGGAGAAATACTACTAGAAAGATCGAGTCAAGAGTATGATAAACACATTAACATAATCTATATTTTACCAGCACACATGTAAATTTCTTTCAGAGGTCAATTTTGGCTGTGGGAAGAAACCGATGTTTAAGGTTTTTAAAATTCCAATTTCACATAGAAGAATGTAGGTCACACAATGGAATTTCCTACCAGAGTACACAAGCACATGGATTTCCCATGTACAAAATTTATTTTGTTTAAAAGTGGAAGTTTGACATAAAATGTTTCCCTAATGCCGAATACAATAAAATACATTCCTGTAAATTTTAAGCTTAATATGTATATGCTATAATTAGGAAGACTTAAAGAGAGTACAAAACAATTCTATGGTTTTACAATAACTGGAAGTTAATCCAAAAGGCACAGCTCATAATTTTTGTTACTAGATACTTACCCCCTCCCTCCTGGATATGGTTAGATATGTATTTAATTGGGATCCTTCTCAGATACATTTCGGATTCATATTCGGAAATGATACAGCATTGATATTCAAGATATATGCATGGGATCCATTCTTGATACATCTAGGATAGATTCTCGAATCCTATGTTCTAGTCTACAACCGTTAATCATATGGTATCCACACAATGCCACAAGAAATTGAACATCTATGACAATGTAGCACTTAATACATTTTAATGAGGGAAAAGGTAAGGAAGTGCCTGAGAGTAGTTAAAATTACCGTATTGCGAGCAACAACTACTTTTCTTTTTCTATATCTCTTCACATTAGTCCCTTGAGTTGCTTGCACATTGTCATCTGCAACTGCATTCTATGCATAGGAATAAAAACACTATGAAAAAGGCCAAGATTTTAAAATTAAGAAACCGGAAATAAAAGGAACATGGGTATAACTTACAAAAGTCATATCATCCATCTTCTCCAGTAGGAACTTTGTATACATCTCATTCTGATTCAGAAGTTCATCCAATTTTCTAAACATGGAATCACTCAATTCTAGATTTTCACACTTGATTGATACTTCCATTTCTGGACCTTGGTGTTTCAAACATACTTCTTCAAGTCTTTTCTCCTATTCAACCATTTCCTTTGTAATTACTGGGATTTGGTCATTCTATAAGTTGAGTGGTATCTCATTACCCTCTCCTATGAGACATGCTTCAACCCCATAAGAACTTTGCTGTATATTAGAGTAATAATATCAAAACCCCAGTAGACAAGAAGAGAAAAATGAATCCGAATGTATAGGGAGAGATACTACCTTGCATGGGACTTGAGGAACCAAAAAAATATATATAATCTCATCAAATAGTGAGGTCGAATTTACCTCTTCCAAAACAGATATCAATGCCTCTACATCTCCTCCATTTACAACATTTTCTTCTTCGAGTGTTTTCTCCTCTTCAGCCATTTCCTTTGAAATTTGGTCATTCACTAAATTGAGTGGTACCTCGTTATCCTTTCTTCGGAGACTCACTTCAACTCCGGTAGATTTTTTCTGTTTATCAAAATATTAATGTCAAAACCCAATGTTAATTGTATGCACAAAAATTAAGAATTAGCAAATAACTTCACATGACTGTTCAAATAGAGCATAGCTAAAAAAAAGAGACCTAAAAAACCCCTATTGTAGAGATAAATGGGTGAACAGATTTTACAAAAGGGAAAAACAAACCCAAACGATTACAAAGAGATACAACCTTGCATGGTACTTAAGGAACCACAAAAAGTTATCTAACATCATTAAACAATAATGATTGGATTACCTCCTCTTCTAAAACAAAAACCAGTGATTCTATGTCTCCTCCATTCATAGGCATCGCCACCTTATCCTCCATTTCTTACTTCTTCTCAATATTCTGATAAATTAGAGCAAAATAATGAATTTCTTAATCATTATCAAACACAAGATTTAACAAAGCATGCATTACTCCAGAACAAGATATCAACTACTTTTAAGAATAAAACACAGATGCATGCCATAATATCTCCCTAATGCTTTAATTGTTTCCTAACTATATTCCTAGGGTTTCACAATTAAACGACTTATGTAATATATGAATTCCATATGCATTAGGGTCCAAATGTTCTTTAGTGTTCACAATATTCCCTTTTTCCATGTAAGGGTCTCCAATGAACTTGGTGCTGGGACTGCTGAGGTTGCATGCTTTTGAGTTTTTTTTTCAGTGGCTACAGAATCAATCATGAGCATAATCTTTGCAATAGTTTTTATTCCTTGCAAACATGTCTTGGGTTGTCTCTTTACAAGTAGCCCAAGTGTCACAAAAAGAGTCTCATATTTGGTTCCATTTCTTACTGCATCTATCCTTCTTAATGGAATATAGGTAGTGCTCTCAGGTAAGTACTTAACATCTCCACTAATGATGAAATGTTTTAATTTAATTAACTATTTGTTCCCTAGTTAATTAAATAACCATGCACATTAGAGGGAAATTACAGAACAAAAAGTAAGCTTACATCTAAACCCATATTTGATCAGGTGTGGATATAGGATCTGGTTCACAATACTATGTTGCTAATGTGACTTAATATCTTTTTATATGGCTGGATTTATACTAGTAATACTCATATGTTTCAAGTTCAGATTGGGGATAAATATAAGTATTCATGGTCCCTTACTATAGATGAATTTAGTCATTTTGTAATTTCTCTGGATTGTTTGGTCTATGAGACTAGTTTACTTGACTGATATTTTTTCTTTTTGACAAAGGTTTTATATATTCATGCTTAGATTATTTTTAAACATTTTTTCTATGTTTGCAATTTCTATGGTGAGATAGTAGGAATGTATGAAAATTCAAATCAATAACATTAAACAGTAGTTTACATAGCTGTAGTTTGAATACCTCTAGAGTTTTGTACAGAATACTGCTGAAACTTTTAGTTCTGACTTTGTCCTTTAGTCATATTGATTTTTCCATCAATACTTCTCTTTATACAATAAGATTTAAGAGTTCTACATCCTGTTGTTCGTTTATTCTCTTTCTGTTTTTTGTATTCATCATACTTTAGTTAGAGTTCTAACATGGTGTGAGAGAAGAGATATTTCCTAACAGCAATGGTACACCTAAGTTCTACATGGAACTGGGTGCATGGCAAGATGAGAATAAAGATATACTGGGTAGAAAACCTAGTTAATTAAAAATTACTTTAAAACCAAAGTTTTGACTGCCTCAATTGGAAGCTTACAAAAACAAAGGTCAGAAAGATGTTCTATGGAAGAGAAGAATTTTCTCAACAAGCTCTCCAATCAAAACCTAATTATGCTTACATAGCTTTCTTATTATGCCATTCAGGAA
Source organism: Pseudotsuga menziesii (assembly GCA_001517045.1). Classification (NCBI taxonomy): domain Eukaryota; kingdom Viridiplantae; phylum Streptophyta; class Pinopsida; order Pinales; family Pinaceae; genus Pseudotsuga; species Pseudotsuga menziesii. The sequence continues at coordinate 272,957 of LPNX010588839.1, read as the reverse complement.
GAAGTATGTTTGCAGGGTGGAAGCTAAGACTCCCCATTGTTTTATGTTATATTATCTCTATTGTGGGATTTTAAAAGGCTTAATAGCTTCTACTTACTTTTATCTGTTGCTTTGCAAACAATGTCTCTTTTTACGAAAAAAATTATTTGTGCCTTATATTCACATTATTAGAATACAGACCAACATATGTAGACAAATAAAGGCTGGGAATGTTTCTTATCTTAGAAATTTGAAAGTTCAAATGCCAAATAGTTTAAAAGTGTTGATTTGTAAGTCTGAAATAGTCATTACCTAGAATATACGCGTCCTTATTTTTATGTTAGGTAGAGGGAATTCTATCCTTCGATATATTATTCCAGGGCACAACAAAGCAAGATCAATACTTTCAATATGTTTTTTTGCAAGAATAACCTTCACGTCTCCTCTTGCATCAAAACCATCTAGTTGATTTAGCAATTCCAACATAGTTCGCTGAATTTCATGCTCACCACCTGAATGTGCGTCATATCTACAAATAAACAACCTATGGAAGAAGGTAATAAGTGTTAAAAACACTAAATTTAGTTAATTGAGATGGAGGTAACACATGCAGATACCTTTTTGTTCCAACTTTCATCAATGAAAACAATTGAAGGAGAAATTTCATCAGCAACCCGAAACATCTCTCTGACTAACTTAGGACCATCCCCTAAATATTTATGAATAAGTTCACTTCCAACAACACGCAAGAATGTTTTTGAAGTCGAGTTAGCCACGGCCTGCACCAATTTATGATTCATGATATTTTAAGTTGAATTTTAGAGCAGATATCAATCATCACATTTAAAATCTGTGTAAAATTCAAATATCAAGAATCCTTGTTTCTCCTATCAAGCTTCACATTGTGGGTTAAGGAATAAAAAATGTAAATACATTGAGGGAAAAATATATAGAACAAGATCACATAGTTGGAGAACCTTTCCAGTGAAATCCTCCAAAAAAGTAAGAAAGTAACTCTAGGTTTTAAGAATTTTTACAATTACTGAGATTTTGGAAGTACTAAGTTTAAGTTTTCTTTCTCTGCATCTTCAATGTATAATGGTAAAAAGAGGAAATTATGTGCATCTTCAATATTTTGATAGCTTGAGGTTTTGAAAAATATACAACAACTCCATAAATTTCACTATGTGTAATGTGTGTAGGAAGTGGACACAACAAAAAAGGATCAAGTGCAAGGGAAGAGGTAGTGAGGTATCCACTGTGAGATAATAATGTATCAGGGCACCTATAGGTGGAAGGTGTTGATTTATTGATGTGAAATGGATCAATATAATAGATGATTCTAGTGATAATGTAGAAATAGTTCACATAAATATATCACAAAAACATAAGACACAGGTGGGTGATAAAGAGTAGCTGCAAGGCATGGTAATAAAGGTATTATTTCAATAGTTTTGCCCATAAAAGATATGTCCTATTTGAAAAATGGAATACAATTTGATATGGTATTAAATATAAGAGGTGCCTCACTCCTCAAGCATAATAGGATACATGTTCAACCATAGATTGGTCCATACAATTTCCTATTCTTTAAACTAGACATTATTTTCCTATCTTACTAGTACCACCTTTAACGTTGTTACTTTTTGGACTAGTAGCCATTGGGAGAGAATTTCACATAAGAAAAATTTTCCATTTTAATTCATGAAAATAATAAATAAACACACCCCATTCTAATAGGAATTTTGGGATTGGACGGGTATAAAGGCTGAAGGTGGAAATGCCACCTAAGGTGCATTAAGGCATGCAACTAACAAGAAGACTTGTCTTGTTAGATAAGTCAAAAGGGCACATGATTCGCACATGGTTATTTGAAAATATGCACATTCATAATAGCCTAAATAGTAGTGTTCCACGGGGACACACCCCTGGGACGATGGGAATCTGGGAGAAACGTTTCTCGACGTTTCTCTTTGGGAAAACCTCAGCAAAACACAAGGAGAAACATTTTACTCTGCTGCGAACCTCGTATATTCATGGAGAAACTTGGGGGGCGGGGGGGGGGGGCTTCCTGATGTATTCCCATGAAACTATGAACCTCCTAGATGTCCCCACACAAAATTCTGAACCTCCTGGATGTCCCCCACAATTTTTTTAATTTTCAACATAAACTAAAAAAATAAATGAAATGAATATTAATTAAAAAATTAATGAAAGAAAAATAAACAATTTAATGGATGCAAGGACCAGTCAATGGAATTGATTCCTTAATGCTCATTTCATGTTGATTTATTTCAACTACTTTTCACTATTTTAGTTTTGACTCTATATAGTTACAGACTATAGTTATATTGATGAATAACTCTTCGCCTCATTCTTATTTTTGAGAAATCTTAATTTACTATTTAGTATTTTAATGTTTGACTTTAGTCATTAGTAATTTTAAATTTATCACAATATCTATTTAAAAGTTACATTATCATTTTGATGTGCATGTAGTATCATTCATTAATTTTTTGAATCATAATCTAAAACAATAATAAGGAAAGACTCAAAAGTCAAAACTAAAATATATTATATAATAATCAACTGCAAAAAGCTCACAAGTGACAGATATGAAATATGATATATGTTATATGATCATATCGTGTAACATGTTTGCATTATTAATTTATTAGATTCTAATTTACAATGCATGATTGCACAATAACGAATGTAGTACTTACTAATATGTGTACCCCGGCATCCCCCTTGTCTTCCCCCGAATTTCGCTAAAATTTGGGGCTGGTCTCCATGCGTCCTGAGTGTGTGTTTTCTTGCTCCCAATTCCCTCCGTCCTGGATCCTTGGGGGAACATTGCTAAATAGACTTGAGAGAAAGATGTAAATACACCAAGACCCCCCCCCCCCCCCCCCCGCCCCTGCAAGTGCAACTTAAGTATAAGAGATAGGCTTAATTTTTTACCTCTAACATAGGTCCCAACAGCAAGACTTTGTTAGGTACCCATGTACAAATGGTCATAGAAACCAGCCATAAGGTTGATTTGGGGAAAACATACGAATGATTCAAAAGAATAAATCTAAACACACAAACCTGATCAAAGAACTCATGTAAAGTCGAGTATGGACAAATCCATCAATCTAGCACACCCCCCCCCCCCCAAGTGCAAGTTAAGTATAAGAGAGAGGCTTAACCTATGATATAGGTCCCCACAACAAGGCTGTGTTAGGTACCCAGGTACAAAATGCTCATCGAAACCAGCCACAAGATCGACTTGGGGAAAACATAAAAATTATTCAAAGAATAAATCTAGACACACAAACCTAATCAAGAACTCATGTAAAGTTGATTATTGACCAATTCATCAATCCAACTTTCTGCAACTACCTAGCCAAACTAGGAAGCAGTGATTGGTTTGAGGCTCACTTTATGGAAAATTTGAACTTAGAAAAATGGATTCATAAAAAAAAATTGCCCAAGGAAGCATTGTGCACCAAATGCCCCACAATGTTGCACTAGGTGGGCGTAGATGATGACAACAAATATCGATATGATTGTGAAAGGAGGAGGTGAGATCCAAGATGATGGAAACACCTGAGTTAACAACCCAAGCAAGAAATGATCCAAAGTGGAAAGCACTATGACACTACAAGACAAGTTTATATGCGAGGTCATGGAAGCAAACATTAGGTGACACTCTAAATATATCTACAAGAGCGGCTTGAATCCACTACTTGAACATGTCCAATTAGTTAGAGAAAGATATGCACAAATATGTGCCATCATAGACAAGAAACCTCAATGTGAGTTTCGGCAAACAATATCCCAAATAATGTACCCATGTACAAGTTTGGAATCAAATATCTTGAT
>LPNX010588839.1:184855-269024 GCA_001517045.1 Pseudotsuga menziesii | reverse complement strand
CCCCCCCCTTTCGTTCCTACTCATGAAGCTTGTTCCCTTTGAAAGTTCGATCCCAAAACAATCTTGAGGCACTCCTGAGCCGTTCCATACCTATCCTATGCTAAAAGCACTCCTATACTAGGTTAATGATTTGATGACAATGTTATGGTACCTCCCTTCTTTGTCAATCTCCTATAAAAGTTGTTATGGTTGACCATTTGATGAAAAACGTTATAAGCTACTAGATAATTGATGTCATATGGTTTAATCCATGTTTTCTATGGCTAATTCAACATCCTACATGTTTTTTAGGTACAAATACATCAAAATATATTAAAATATATACTATATAAAAAAATGCTCCCAAAACCCAAGCTTTTGAAAATTCTTCTTATCGCTCAACTACCGCTCCCTGCTCCTAATAGCTTAGATGTTGCCACTAGAAAATTTCCAAAATATGATGATGGGGAAGTCAAGAGTGATCAAACAAAGATGAAAATAAGTCAAAAAGTGTGAGGATCAAGAAGAGTGCTCCAAGAGAGATGTTAGTACCGATCAATGTATCCAAACAAAGTACTTCTTGTAAAAGCAACAATACCAAAACTGACAAGAGAATTGAATGTGAGAACCCTGAAGATGGTATGATGCAAATACACCAAATAGAAAATTGACAACAATGAACTTAAGCAAGCCAAGAAAGATAGGAATCCCATTGAATCCTAGTATCACCAAATATAGTCATCTAGCCACTCATTGGAAATGATACTATGTCAACTTCTCAAGGCAATTGACAAAATTGATATTGGAGCTCATATGCCAAAGATATTGGGAAAAAATGGAGTGTTCCACAAGGACACGTCCCCCAAGGTAGGGAACACATTTCCTACATTCGCAAGATAGGGGAACTCTAGGAGAAACATTTCTCGGCATTTCTCTTTGGGAGAACCTCAACAAAACGTTTTGCTCGGCTGCATCTTACCCGTTGACTTTGCTTTTATTTCCTCTAGAATTGGAACAAGGACCATTTTGTTATGCCTTGGGTTTGTTGGGAAATAATTGTGATTTTAAAGACGCTAGGAGGCTGGGGCTCAAAAACATATTCCACTTCTCCAAGGTGCTCGCTTCCAAGTGTGTGTGCAGGTTATTAAAAACAACCAATATATTGACGTCAATAATAGAACAACATTATATAGCACCATACTCGATTTTAGATTGGGTTTAATCTCCGAACAAAAGCCACACTAATTCTTTGGTGGTTTGGAAAGTTGTTATTCGTCCCTATGATATTATAGGGGCTGGTCTTTCTTGGTGTGTAGGAAATGAGACGAAGGTGAGGATCGGCTCTAATCCATGGGAAATATGTGGACAAAAACACATATTACCAGCTAATTTGCAAAACTTGTTACACGATCATGGTATATTCTATCTCAACCAGATCGCGGATCCTCTAGATAACTCCTTTTTTACCCAAGGATGGATTACGAGCACTGCCTTGATTCTGGATTTTGGAAGGTGACAAGGTAGACATATGGAACACATATATTGATGCATTTGAATACTTACATATACACCTTTCATACTAAGAAGATGAATTGATATGGGATAATGATCAGGCAGGCTCATATACACCAAAGTTGGGTTAGGAGCACTTGAATGAGGAAATGTTCAATAGGAAAGTGGTTTGGTAGTGGAAGCGATTATGGAAAATGATTTGTCTAGCGAAATGGAGACTGATCATGTGCTGCACATTGGAAAACAAATCCCCAACTTGGTACAAGCTACAAAACTAATGTTTCAAGGGACCAGGATGGTGTGTAATGTGTAAGAACAATTTAGAATCTCATATTCACTTATTTCTGAGTTGTTCCTTCTCAAGGCAGGTTTGGGCAGATGTTTCTAGGTTGTTGGGTGTTAATCTTTCCTGGAAAGGGGAATAGTGGAGAACACATTTAAGATATTGATGTCAACGCCTATGAACAAGCAATATCAATATATTATGTTGATTATCACTTTGGGCATTTGGATTAACTGGAATAAGGCTATCTTTAATGAGAGCTTCATGTGCCGAGAGGTAGTAGCAATAAACAGCATCAACATATTTTCTTTCTATCCTCAGGTAAAAGACATGCCTTCCTTCCCTATGGTGCATAATGTATTGATCAATAAGGCCTTTCCATGGGCCTTCTTTGATGATGTTTCTCAACAAAACTAGGCCAGATGTGGTAGAGGGGCAATACTTCATCTCTAATATTCACACTAATTCAAAAGTGCAATGAGTTTATGTTCCGGAACCAACAATTACGTTGAGCTCCTCTCTCTTAAAATGCTTCTTGGCTTTGCTAAAAATAAAAACTGTCAAGCAATTCAAGTTTTTGGTGACTTGATGCTAACGATTAACTAGATCAAGGGGGCACAGAGATGTAGGAACACAAATTTGGAACCGTTATTGCTTGAAGTTTCACACATAATCTCCAGTTTTGATGATTTTTCTTGTATGTATATTTACAGGGAAAAGAACTCGGGAGCAGATTAACTTTCCAAATAGGGCCTACATTTGGTTCAAGGATAAATAAGAATCTCAGAGGTGGATAATGATACACAATACCAGTTTTATCAAAGACCTTTCAAGGAAATCGAGCGACACCCTCCTTCAGGGATGACTGGTTTTTGGATTGTTTTTCTCTTGCTCATGGACAACTTGAAGGATATGAACTTTATTTATTGTGTATTTATTATAGAGCAATCTTTGTTGAAGAATCTCTATTAGCTCGGCATGTATTGTAATTCCCTACATATACCTAAACCGACCTTTTTAGGGACTGATAGATGGGCATCTAGAAGGCATATTTGTTTCAATCTCTCTAATATCGAAATATATGCAGAAAACATATATTGACAAATATGTAATTTTCTACCTCTATTCTTGGAGACAATAAAATTATGTTTTCTCTCTAGAAAATAAAGAAAAAACTTGTTCAGGAGAAAAATCATCTATCCTCAAGAAAAAATACCTCAAAGAGGAAAACAAATGGTGGTGTGCAACTACTCATTGGAAATCCAACATAATTCCCTTTACAACACCCTTAATAGAATTGCAAATTGATATAGTATGCAACATATATGGCCAAAACTCTCACACCTTTTGAGATTACAAATTGGAAAAAAAATCAATCTAATAACCTCCAAATAATAGTTCTAATATACTCCTTTTTAAAAAGCTTTGGTTCAAGGATAAATAAGAATCTCAGAGGTGGATAATGATACACAATACCAGTTTTATCAAAGACCTTTCAAGGAAATCGAGGGACACCCTCCTTCAATCAGGGATGACTGATTTTTGGATTGTTTTTCTCTTGCTCATGGACGACTTGAAGGCTATGACCTTTATTTATTGTGTATTTATTATAGAGCAGGATCTTGTTGAAGAATCTCTATTAGCTCGGCGTGTATTATAATGCCTTGCATATACCTAAATACCTAGTGTTGATGTATTTGTAACTTCAGAATGTATTCATCTGTATTTCTTATGTATTGTAACCTGATGTTTATTTCGAGATGTATTTTTGATGTACATGAGTCATTCCATACCCCGATGTTTATTCCAGGAAGTTTCTATAATGTAAAAGTCTTGTCAAGTCATTGTGGGTAACCCTCCTATTGGTCAAGGGTTAAAGTCCCCATAGTTATGGGGCCCTTGGGTTATTATACTATCCTAGAGAAGTCCACCATAGGTGAGTCATTGTAAGTTGGGTCAATGGTCCCCACCATTTTGTTACCCTCTGTTGACGGGCAAATGTGACTAGCTCGCAACAAGGGGAGACAACCCAGACCGAGATCCTTAAATTAGGCTCCAAGCTATTTGGGATAGTTGTTCCCGACGGGTTTTATGGCTCCGTTAGCCAAAAAAATAATCTAAAAGAAACCTAAAAGATAAAACTAAATCAAATGTACAGGAAAATCAAAATCAATGACTAATCTAAAATAAAGAAAATATTATAAAAATCTAATCTATTTATTTATATATACAGATATGTAATAACATTTTTACAAAATTGAAAAGGAATTGGAAACCCAATTGCTATTTTTGTGAATAATTTTTTTTAAATTTTCCAATAAAAGGATAAGCTGAAAATAGAGTAAATATATTTGAATTAAAGTATAATGGAAACATCCATTAATAATTTAATCAATCCAAGAAAATAAACTATTTAAAGCATATCTAACCTAAAAGATTTCTAGATTTAAAAAGAACTTTTACTTCTTTTTCGTGTACTTTGATTAAATAGAAATAAAGAATGTAATACCTGAAATAATTCAACAGTACATTCTTTTATAGCTATTCTATTATTTTGAACATTCAAAGAAGAAAAAGTAAATAAAACATTTCCAGGAAAAGTAAAAACATTTCCAGGAAAAGTAAATAAAACATTTCCAGCATTTTTAATTATTTACACCATAAGTGAAATCATTCATTTAGTGTGCACATTATAACATTATATTCAATCATAAGTCATTATAATCAAAATATAATAATTAAATAATACTGAAAAAAATGAAATAAGAATAACAAAAACTAATAGAAGTTTCGAATCCAGATCTACAAAGTAAAAGTTGAAATCATTCAAGTTTTATATCATACTCTGGATTAGATACAAGATTACCATATATGCCTTGCAGCAAATATGAAGCTTGAGATCCAAAATCATTTGTGAAACAAAAGATCCAAAATGTGTCTTCAATATGAATAAAACTGAAGCATGCGAAACTTCTATCAGATTTTCAAGATCTGACCCCTTTCAGCTGACAAAATCATTTGATAATTGATGATAAAAGAGAAAAATACAGGTCCACAGCCTCTGCGCATCTCCTTGGGAAATCGTACCACTTTGAAGTGTGTGCAATACCTTTCTTCTGTAATGAAGTATTTAGCCAACCTCTACGTTCTTCTCCCGGGCCTTCTCCTGGCAGTGTCTCACAAAATCTGAAAAGAAAAAACCCTTTGAAATTCTGTTGAGCACTACCAGCTATATCAAGCACATTCCAGAACACAAAAACAAAACTTTCTTGCTATGTTCAGCGCACCTCCTGGTTTGCTGTCCAAATAGAGAAAGAAAAATCCTTCAATCCTGTCGAGCCCCCCCTTTTTCTAAGTCGATTCACTGCTTCTTATATAAGAGATACGAATTTTTTTAACTCCATGGTCCCAGGCACCGAATCTTCTTCAATCGATTTCATATCCTTTTACGTTCTGGTAACTCTTTCTCATGCAATGAAATCGGTGGCAATGAGCATGTGTTTCATATTCACTACTTTGGTAACTAACCTTACTTATGTAGAATCCCTTTTTCTACTGTAACAACCTCATAGAATCTGGAAATAAAAATCTGCTAGTGTGATTAAATCCATAATTGTCAACTCAGAGCCTTCTTGCCACGGTGTCCACAATTCCGGAGCTCAAGCAGTCATTTCTTCGCTCTGCCAGAAACCATGCTCTAAAAATAGTTGTCATAATAAATCCATTCATGAGCTTGGCAGTCGAATTACTATTTCACTAACAAATCTTTCTCTCCTCCTTAGAATGCTGGCAAATTATAAAATAGATATCCTCTTTTATAGAAATTGTTGAGCTAGCTTCTCTTGCTACCTGTTCATAAAAGAAAATATTGCAGGATAATCATTTACATAATCATTTCAGCATCAATCGTTCCCTTTAAACCAATCACGAAAATGCATAAATTTTATTTATAAAAATCATTATTACATTATGAGAATGGTAAGGTTGTCGGGAAGGTAAAACAAATTCAAGAGTTGAAATTTTCCTTTCGTAAAAATGTATATACTTTGGCCCCATATATATCATGAATAAATATTCCTTGAATAAATCAATTTTTGGAAACATAAATAATTAAAAACACCAAAATTACTTCAAATTATAAGGAATAGTCTCACATAAATAATTTAAACCAGTGTATAAAATGTGACCATCATAAATATGTAAAAAATAATTTGGAAAAGACCTTCATACACAAAGGACCAAGGGCAATAACATATCAACCCTGCTGTGTAATAGTTTCAACCTTCAGGAATGGGAGACATGCTACGCGAACTATAAATCCCATAACTCATAGTATCAACCTCGACCTTTACATGCAATAATAAAGATGACATATGAAGCCCATCATAAAGTTCAAGATCAAATAATAAGGTTCTGTTATGCTTAATTCTTAGATTGAACAAAAGCCTTGGAAATGTAATTCGAATGAACTTTGGTAAGGTGCCAAAAATACAAAAAATAGCCTTCCAATTTCAAAACCTTATCAATATTTACGGTAACAAAATCACATAATAAAACCAAATGATAAATATTTGGATAAGATTTCAAGATTAAGTCATGACAAATTATTAACACTTATCCTTTAATTTTCAATGCAAATCCACTCAAAATAATAATTTCAAAGTAGTGATTTTGTCAACTAATCCATAGTTTGCAAAGGTTTTTTCTTTAAAAAACATGGAATTTCATTGTTTCAGTAGCGTCTGGAATGTCACCATTTCAGTAGCTGTCAATTCTTTAGGTTTGCTATACGAAATTCAAACATTTCATCAAAAGAAAATACAATTTTGTTTGATGAAATAATGTTTTTTAAAGGCTGTTGAGTAGGAGCACAACATATGGTGACTGACTGAGTGAAACAGTTATCTCTGCTAAAACATGAAATCTGACTTGTGTATGTAGCAAGATAAGAAAAATTTTCTTTAACTCAGATTAGCATTTTCCTGAAGATAAAAGAACTGTGCCTTATAATAAGACTCTATTTCAAACCAAAACCAGATTCGATTCTTTTATCATTATCTAGAGATTACCTTCAAAAATGATACGAATTTTAAGTTTTTTTAGAAAACATAAGACTCCAAAAGAAATTAGTCCTGGGAAATACAACGCAATTTTGATATTTGACTAGTTTTTTAAGATATGATCCCAATACTACAGTCATGACCCTCCTACCCGCAGGCGTTCATAGCCTCGAAAGGGTTGAATTTTAACCATACATCCTACCGTTCTAGTCCCAAGATATGATAAAACATGAATATTTAGAACTTCTCCATTTATTAATGGATAAGCTGCATTGGAACCTCTTCACGAGTGTGGGATGACCTTGGATTATTATAGATTTTTGTATATATAACAATTTATGGTTTGGAATCCAAGTATGCCACAGACGCAGCCCTCCTACCCGCAGGCATCCATAGCCTCGAAAGGGTACGTCTTTTAACCCATTCTACCCAATGGCTTATATCCCAAGCTAATAAGTTTAAAGAAGGCTTCATACTCAGCATTTAAGTGCTCATCCACAAGAGATTTGCATGTTTATAATGGGGGAACGTAATAGGAAACTCTTTACGAGTAAGATAGCGTAAAGGATCTATAGATAACTGATTTTATTATTAAATTGCAACTGCTTTCCCAGAACTGATTTCTAAATAAGTGATAGAATTCCTAGTAATAATGACTTCGATATTCATTAAATCCAACAATTTGAGGATAATGATAAAGGAAACGAAATAAAGTGAAAGTTTTCGTCTAGTAGTTTTTTGTTGGCAACAGTTCAAGTTCTTTTTCTTTTATTTCTGAGAAAAGAACAGATTTCTAAAAGTCTCGCTTTCTTCATATTTTATATAATCAGATTCCAATTTTATGACAAAAAAACATTCCCAGATCTGAATCATTTCTCTTGGTTTTGAAAAATCAAAAGCAAAATAATATATAAATGAGTTTTATTTGAGCAAATTACAAAAACAAAGGATTTCAAAGTCTACGAGAAATTTCTTAGTAAAGAAAACACACATAACACATGATTTAAATCAAGATCTCATCAAATGGAAAATAGGTTTAACAACATATGACTAATTACTAGCAAAGAAAATGAGAGATTAAAATAGATTAACATGTTTTAAAGTTTTTTATCCCTATTTTGCTTTTAAATCTTTCAATTTAGTCGAAGTTGTTTTTTTTTAATAATTGATGGGACATTAAACTAATGTGTTTTATTTAGAAATCAAAGTAACAAAATAAATCCTAATGAGTATGCAACTATAAAAAGATGAAAGGTTCTTTCTTTTAATGAGAAGATTAAAAAAAACGAGAGGAAGTAAAGAACTGCTTCCCTGACAATGATGTCGTCATCTCATTCTTAAAATGATGTTGTTGCAACTCCATATATCTGCATTTATTCAAATGTAAACAAACATAAATCATTCTATATTATAAACCTAACCTAAACTAATAAAATAAAATATATACAAACTAAGTAAATGAAAATTTCCAATGAAGCCATTCGCGTAGCTTGAAACCTGCCAGAGAAAACAAGTCAAATATGAGTATTGGAAATTGGAATAATTCAAAATAAAGAAAAGAAACTAAATCAAATTTTGTATGTACAAAGCATAAAAGATGACACGAAAACCTTTTAATAAATGATTCCTCCCACCATGTATAAATCAGATCATAAAAATCAAGTTGGGGAAAAATAGATTTCTCATGAGAATCATGACTAAAAAGAATCTTATCAAAAGTATGATTCAAAATTCGTGAAAAAGGATCAATAAAAAATGTATCTTCTAACACAATATCATCATGACTAAATTCAAAAAGAACAAAATGACATTTGGGTATTATTTGGAAATCAAATACGTCATTGTGTCTTTTAACGTGAAGATCAAAATTGATGACATTATCTTTAGATATGATTATCATGTTGCAATGAAGAAAATTAATGTTCAATACATCATGAATAAATGGTGCATCCCTTTCAATATTACAGATTGAATCATAATCCTTACTGACAAAAGATAAAATGGATGAACATGCATGAGTCTGATGAGTAACGAAAGCAGAAAAATTATGATCTTCTTCATGACAAATTTGAACTAAATCAGAATGGATATGAAAATGTCCCTCGTCCTTCAAAAATGTATTCCTTTGTATCCTATCAAAACCTGGCCATAATTAAGTATTCCTTAGAAAATCATTAACATGTAAATGTAGTCTATGATCAGCAAAAACATCAGGATACAAAGAGTAGTAAGAGTCAGAGTATAAAAAGGTAAATACTTCTCTATTGATATGATTTGTTTCATTGACTTCTTTAACAGAAGCATCATTAGTAAAACTCTGATCTAAGGAATTTTGTGAAGAAATGAAAGCAACTAACTCATCATGAAAGGAAGATGATAAAATTATATCATCACTAGCACATTCAGTTGAAGAATTAAGAATTTTTAGTTTATCTTCCATTGTGTTGTGAACAACAAGAGTTTCAAAATTATTACTTAATGTAAAAGTTGAATCATCATCATTATTCTCTTGTCCTTGAAATTGTATATCAGAAGATTCTGTGATTTGTCCATTTTCAACAATTTTATTTTTAGCAGTGGAATTAGGAAGAATAGATTTGATATCAACTTCAACTAATGAACTAACATGCATGCTATCTATTGCATAATTTTCATTCTTTTCCAAATCATGAAAATCAGAGAAAGAGATAAGATAAAGAAACCAATTCATTTTGTCCTTTTCTGAAAACTGGTACTCTTCACGAAACCTACAACATATTAACATAAATCTGGAAAATAAATCATGAAGAGATTCATATTTATGTCTATGAAGATTTTCTAACTCAAATTCAAGTTTCTTATAGCTATAATCCTCATGATCGTTAAGAAATAACTTCATGAAATGTTCCCGTGAATGAATGGATTTCGCTGGAAAGAACTTAAACCAAATCAGAATTCTTCCTGTGAAAGTAGCTGCAAAAAGTCTGCATTTCTCAACATCATCAAATAGATCTATGTAATCACAAAAAGAATTAAAATCTGAAAGATGATGAGAGGCAGAAATCTTACCTTCTCCATTGAACTCAGTCTTCGCAAGAAATTGGACATCTCTGGAGAAAAAATTTCACCAGATGTATGAAAGATGAAAGCATGATCTAAATCAATTATATCAGCCATTTCAAAATAAAAATTAAATAAAAAAATCAACCAACTCAAAATGGCCTTCTTGCTGATCAGGCCCTCCTTCTAACGCCATTGTTGATGGGCAAATGTGACTAGCTCGCAACAAGGCGAGACAACCCAGATCGGGATCCTTAAATCAGGCTCCAAGCTGTTTGGGATAGTTGTTCTCGACGGGTTTTATGGCTCCGTTAGCCAAAAATATAATCTAAAAGAAACCTAAAAGATAAAACTAAATCAAATGTACAGGAAAATCAAAATCAATGACTAATCTAAAATAAAGAAAATATTATAAAAATCTAATCTATTTATTTATATATACAGATATGTAATAACATTTTTACAAAATTGAAAAGGAATTGGAAACCCAATTGCTGTTTTTGTGAATATTTTTTTTTAAATTTTCCAATAAAAGGATAATAGAGTAAATATATTTGAATTAAAGTATAATGGAAACATCCATTAATACTTTAATCAATCCAAGAAAATAAACTATTTAAAGCATATCTAACCTAAAAGATTTCTTGATTTAAAAAGAACTTTTACTTCTTTTTCTTGTACTTTGATTAAATAGAAATAAAGAATGTAATACCTGAAATAATTCAACAGTACATTCTTTTTATAACTATTCTGTTATTTTGAACATTCAAAGAAGAAAAAGTAAATAAAACATTTCCAGCATTTTTAATTATTTACACCATAAGTGAAATCATTCATTTAGTGTGCAAATTATAACATTATATTCAATCATAAATCATTATAATAAAAATATAATAATTAAATAATACTGAAAAAAAATGAAATAAGAATAACAAAAACTAATAGAAGTTTCGAATCCAGATCTACAAAGTAAAAGTTGAAATCATTCAAGTTTTATATCATACTCTGGATTAGATACAGGATTACCATATATGCCTTGCAGCAAATATGAAGCTTGAGATCCAAAATCATTTGTGAAACAAAAGCTCCAAAACGTGTCTTCAATATGAATAAAACTGAAGCATGCGAAACTTCTATCAGGTTTTCAAGATCTGACCCCTTTCAGCTGACAAAATCATTTGATAATTGTTGATAAAAGAGAAAAATACAGGTCCACAGCCTCTGCGCATCTCCTTGGGAAATCGTACCACTTTAAAGTGTGTGCAATACCTTTCTTCTGTAATGAAGTATTCAGCCAACCTCTACGTTCTTCTCTCGGGCCTTCTCCTGGCAGTGTCTCACAAAATCTGAAAAGAAAAAACCCTTTGAAATTCTATTGAGCACTACGAGCTATATCAAGCACATTCCAGAACACAAAAACAAAACTTTCTTGCTCTGTTCAGCGCAGCTCCTAGTTTGCTCTCCAAATAGAGAAAGAAAAATACTTCAATCCTGTCGAGCCCCCCCTTTTTCTCAGTCGATTCACTGCTTCTTATATAAGAGATGAGAATTTGTTTAACTCCATGGTCTCAGGCACCAAATCTTCTTCAATCGATTTCATATCCTTTTACGTTCTGGTAACTCTTTCTCATGCAACGAAATCAGTGGCAACGAGCATGTGTTTCATATTCACTGCTTTGGTAATTAACCTTACTTATGCAGAATCCCTTTTTCTACTGTAACGAACTCATAGAATCTGGAAATAAAAATCTGCTATTGTGATTAAATCCATAATTGTCAACTCAGAGCCTTCTCGCCACAGTGTCCACAATTCCGGAGCTTAAGCAGTCATTTCTTCGCTCTACGAGAAACCATGCTCTAAAAATAGTTGTGATAATAAATCCATTCATGAGCTGGGCAGTCGAATTACTATTTCACTAACAAATCTTTCTCTCCTCCTTAGAATGCTGGCAAATTATAAAATAGATATCCTCTTTTATAGAAATTGTTGAGCTAGCTTCTCTTGCTACCTGTTCATAAAAGAAAATATTGCAAGATAATCATTTCAGCATCAATCGTTCCCTTTAAGCCAATCACAAAAATGCATAAATTTTATTTATAAAAATCATTATTACATTATGAGAATGGTAAGGTTGTCAGGAAGGTAAAACAAATTCAAGAGTTGAAATTTTCCTTTCTTAAAAATGTATATACTTTGGCCCCATATATATCATGAATAAATATTCCTTGAATAAATCAATTTTTGGAAACATAAATAATTAAAAACACCAAAATTACTTCAAATGATAAGGAATAGTCTCACATAAATAATGTAAACCAGTGTATAAAATGTGACTATCATAAATATGTAAAAAATAATTTTGAAAAGACCTTCATACACAAAGGACCAAGAGCAATAACATATCAACCCTACTGTGTAATAGTTTCAACCTTCAGGAATGGGAGACATGCTACGCGAACTATAAATCCCATAACTCATAGTATCAACCTCGACCTTTACATGCAATAATAAAGATGACATATGAAGCCCATCATAAAGATCAAGATCAAATAATAAGGTTGTGTTATGCTTAATTCTTAGATTTAACAAAAGCCTTGGAAATGTAATTCGAATGAACTTTGGTAAGGTGCCAAAAATACAAAAACCAGCCTTCCAATTTCAAAACCTTATCAATATTTACGATAACAAAATCACATAATAAAACCAAATGATAAATATTTGGATAAGATTTCAAGATTAAGTCATGACAAATTATTAACACTTATCCTTTAATTTTCAATGCAAATCCACTCAAAATAATAATTTCAAAGTAGTGATTTTGTCAACTAATCCATAGTTTGCAAAGGTTTTTTTTTTTAAAAACATGGAATTTCATTATTTCAGTAGCTTCTGGAATGTCACCATTTCAATAGCTGTCAATTCTTTAGGTTTGCTATATGAAATTCAAACATTTCATCAAAACAAAATACAATTTTGTTTGATGAAATAATGTTTTTTAAAGGCTGTTGAGTAGGAGCACAACACCCTCCTATTGGTCAGAGGAGGAAAAGTCCCCACAAGTGGTGGGGCACTAGGGTTATTAGACACTCCTAGAGATGTCGGCTCTAGTAAGTAATTGTTAAGTGAGGCCGACATGTTTGAGTGGGTTCCAAGTGAACAAAAGAATATAAATAGAGAGTGATTCTCTCTATTTACAATACACACACTCACTCATTGGGGCACATGAGTGAGAGAGGAGAAACTCTCTTAGTGTGAGAGAGAGAGAGACTGCTGCTGTCGGGAGATCATCTTACTGTTTTGGAGTTTTAACTTTTGGTGTTGATTCTATCTTTGAGGAAGTTGTGGGGTTTTCTCATTTATGGTTTTACTGAGGAAAAACACTGTGTTCATTGTCTCTTGTGTTTGATTGTTGTACTTGTTGTTCTCTCAGTTAAAGATCCTAACACAATGCTAACTTATATGATAAAAATCTAACATGGTATCAGAGCTAACCTGAGAATAAGACATTGTGTAGCTACAGAATCTAGGGCTTCTTAATTTTTGGGTCTCTCTCCACAATCCATCAGCAAAAGTATGCTAGGCTGACTCTCCATTGAAGGGCGCATCTTTTTGTCGAAGTGGAATTCCATTCTAAGCATTTTTCAGTTTTCGGTGCGGAAATTAGGACTTCTTGCTGAAGAGGAATTTTTGAGTGATCCTAGAATAGGATTGGTATCCTAATCAAAATCGAAGCTTAGAGACCTGTATTAAGAAATTTGGTTTGGTGAAACTCCAGTAAAGTCAAACCCTAGTTTGACCCCGAGCTAGAAAAACCCTAAATACTAAAACTGCTAAGCTTTGGTACATTTTCTATATCCCAACATTGACAAAGGATCAGTGGCTGAAAATTGCGGGGGCCGAATATAAAATCTTGATGTACACTGTATCCAAACATAGGGCTCTTATTCTCTTAATTCTGGGAGATATGATCCCTCCAAGTTAGGGTTCCAGCCTCTTCCAGAATTCATCCCTAAACAAGAAACCTATAGAGAATTGTAATATCTTGGGCTACATAGGTCCAAATGGAATTTATGAAGATGTTCCAGAAAGGGAACGGATTGTACCTTTGTTGGTCTAAATATCTAACTCAAACGATGAACCAGTGACACATGGGATGCCGTACAACATTGCTATTCTGAACAGTCCTGTAACAGGTCACATTGGGAAAAGGATCATAAATCCCAAATGGTGAAACCAATTATAATTAAAACTATGGTGTTGGATCAAGGACATGCGAGATTACATCACTGTGAAATTTCAGATGCATATGAGCAGTAATTTTAGAGATATCATAGAAACAGTGATAGGCATATTTGTAGAAGAAATTGGAAAACTAGGGCTTCCTGTTCCGGGAGCTTCACTCCACTGTTTTCAGAAAAGGAGTACTTTGGAAAGATCCATTTGAAGAGATATATCTGTATATCCAATCAGATCTAAAATATTCCATTTTTTGAAAATTAGGGTTTCTGTGACAAACCCTAGATCAGCCAGCTTCAGAACCAAGACGGACACCTCAAATCGGTAAGATCTAATCCTTTCCTATTTTCATTTGAGGTTCTCATTTCAAAGTGATCTATCACATTAGATTGATGATAATCTTGGTGAAGTTGACAACTTACAAGCATGGAAGTATTTGATCTCTCTGAAGAAAATGAATTGGAAACCTACATGAGTAGAGAGGTTCAAGTTCCAGAGGGAGATGAGGCTCAAAGCCTTACTCAAGAAGAAATTGGTCAAGACCAAGAAGATCATTGTTGATTCAGTCATGGACCAACTTGTACCACAAGTGTCTCCCCAAAGACACTGGAGATGTTTGATTCCTTGACCAAGCCATTTGAAGGGAAGAACATACATCAGAAGATGACCTTAAGAAACCAGTTGAAGAATTTGAAGATCTAGAATGCAGAGACCATGCAGTCATAAGGGTCTCTCAAATAAAAGAACAACTTGAAGCAGAAGTGAAGAATGCATAAGTGGTGATAGACACCTTGAATAGCCTCCCAGGATCATGGGATTCATTCATGCAAGGAATGTGTGCCAGAAGGAAGTGATTACTTTCAGCAGAATCTGGGAAGAAGAAGCTCGACTCATAAGAAGAGAAGAGAAGATGGGAGCAATTGAAGATCAAGATCTCACCATCAAAAGAAGATGCCTCAAGCGATGAGGAATATGAAGATACCAACTCTTGAAGAACCTCTTATCCATCTTATCATTTGGATAAGAAATGATGCTATTATGAATAAATAAGACGATGAAGCTGAAGGCTCAAGAAGGAGTCTACCTACAAAACAAATAAAGATAAGTATTCAATTGACATTTCATTATTTTGTTATGTATTTGTTTATATTCAGTTGATGTATTATGCATGATTGGATGTTTGCATTAACGACAGTATACTACTAATATGCATATGATGGGTAAGTAGCTCTTGGTGCTATACAAACTCTCCATTTCTACTTATCTATAATGAAACCTCTTTGCTGACATATTGGATTAGTGCACAATCTCAATGTTGTCCTGGTAGAGATGGAAGGAATCTAGAAAAGTTTCTGTGAGATGTGGATGAATGTTGTATTGGATAAAGTAGTTGCATGATCATATATTTATGCATAAGAATTTGGCAGTATGAATATTCCTTATGAAATGTTTCTAACCATACAAATGCATTTGACTTGTAGGAAAGATCGCATACATAATCGCCTACAAGAAAAGAAGGATGAGACTTGTTCTAAAGAACAAGTGACGACAATTCAAGATGAAGAATAATATGACAAATGTAGCGACATCATTGATACAGAACCTTCCAGCTATGAAGAATTTCTAGAAGAATGATGTCTAGGATGAAGTATCGATATGTGAAGGGAAGTTCGTAGTTCCATCATGCAGTAGATGGAAACATCGTGGGATACAAGGCATAGACTACGAAGAGACATTTGCAGCCACTGGAAGTGAAGTCACATGACATGCATAATCATGTGTGCAAATGAAAGAATGCCTTGTACGAGTTCAGAAGACACCCATGGGATAAAACATACATGATGAGCTTGATGAATATCTTAACCTTTGCTACAAGGTTGATAAAGGATGACAAGCTCATAGATGGATGTGAGAAGAACTTTTGAAAAATTTCAAAATAGAGGATCTTGGTATCCAATGATCCTAGATGGATACTACTTGTCACTCGAGTATAGAATGTTTCAGTGCATAGAGTACGGAAGACAGAGGGAGTATGATGCTCCACTTCAGAGGGAGTGACTACAGAATATCTTGAGGTTTGACATGGTATGACAATATGGATAGATTACTGATGACTCTAGGCTTTACTAAGACTAAAGCGGATTCCAACCTTTGCTTCAAGGTTGAAGACGGAAGACTAGTGATGCTCCTGTTATGTGTCGATGCACTATTTTTCTAGGCATGGAGGCATGGACAAGGTAAGTATGCAGTAGAGATCCTGAATAGGTTCAGGATGATGGACTACATGACCACACCTATGGCATTGAACATGAAGCTATTGAGTGTTGCTTCATCAGAGACAGTTGATGCTACGATGTATCGTCAGATGATTGTGTCCTTGATGTTCCTGAGACTAGATATTTTCTCTACTGTGAACACATTGAGACATGTTCACCTAATGTCTGCAAAACATGAAGGGGTACAGTTGATTACGGGCTCAAGTACGATGCGAATTAGAAGATTAACCTAGAGGGTTATGTTGATTCATATTGGGTAGGCAGTGCCATCGATAGGAAGAGCACTTTAGGGTGTTGCTTCAGTATGGGATCAGGTGTGATCTCTTGGTTTAGTAGGAAGCAATCCTGTGTGGCACTGAGTACAGCTAAAGCAGAGTATGTCGCAGCTTGTTCAGCTAGTTGTGAGGCAATATGGCTACGAAAGCTACTGTCCAATTTATTTTATCTCCAGAAGGATGCTACTTGTATACATTGTGACAACCAGAGTTGCATGAAGTTTTCATAGAATCCAGTGTTCCATGACAAGTCGAAGCACATCGACATCAAGTATTACTATATCAGGGATATGGTGCAGAGGGGAGCAGTGAAGCTCTAGTATGTTGCGATGGAGGAACAAATAGCTAATGTGTTGACAAAGCCATTGGATAGGGTGAAGTTCGAGTACTTCAAGGAGAATCTTGGTGTTCTCCAGATAGAGGTTTCCTCCAAGGGAAAGTGATGAGTCCCATAGCCATTCTGACGAGCAGGTCAGATATAAAGGCTGAGCCATTCTATCATGGTGAGAGGATTGGTTCCTTCCTTGATAGATATGAGTACTTAAATTCATAGCCATTATGATGAGCAGGTCAGATATAAGGGCTGAGCCATTCTGTTCATGGCTAAAGGATTAAGTTCCTCCCATGATAGATGTGAGAGCTGGCCATTCTGATGAGTATGCCAGATGTAAGGGCTACCGCAATTCTGATGAGCAGGTCATATGTAAGGGCTACTGCCATTCTGACGAGTAGGTCAGATGTAAGGGCAGTGCCATTCTATCATGGCTAAAGGATTAGGTTCCTTCCATGTCAGATGTGAGTGCTGGCCATTCTGACAAGTAGGTCATATGTAAGGGCTACCGCCATTCTGATGAGTAGGTCAGATGTAAGCGCAGTGTCATTCTGTTCATGGATAAAGGATTAAGTTCCTCCCATGACATATCTGAGATCTGGCCATTCTAATGAGTAGGTCAGATTAAGGGCTACCGCCATTTTGACGAGTAGGTCATATGTAAGGGTAGTGTCATTCTGTCATGGCTAAAGGATTAGGTTCCTTCCATGTCAGATGTGAGTGATGGCAATTCTGTTGAGTAGGTTAGATGTAAGGGCTACCTCCATTTTGACGAGTAGGTAAGATATAAGGGCTACCAAAGACCTACGAGGAGGTAGGAATAAACCCAGCATGAAAGAAGGTTGGCTCTGTAGAACTTCCTGTGATGAGAAGAATCATGAGATAGCACATATGATGATGACCAAAGAAGATCCAGATCGAGCTATGATCCAGATCCAGTTATGATGACTCCGAGAGATCCAGATCCAGTAGTGATGATCCAGATCGAGTGATGATCTAGATCCAGCAGTGATGATCCAGATTGAGTGATAATCTAGATCCAGTCCAGTGATGATGATCCAGATCGAGTGATTATCCATATCTAGTCATGATGTTCCATATCGAGTATGATCCAGTGACGATGTTCCAGATCGAGTATGATCCAATGACGATGTTCTAGATCGAGTATGATCCAGTGATGATGATCTAGATCAAGTGATGATCTAGATCCAAATGAAAGATGACTTGAAGATGAAGAAGACATGAAGATGCAAATGACGAGATGATCCAGTTGATACAGAGAATAAGGCCAGTGATGAAAATTGTGTCGAGAGAATACCTTCCTAGTTAAGAGGGAGTGTTGATGTATTTGTAACTTTGGAATGTATTCATCCATATTTCTTATGTATTGTAACCCGATGCTTATTCCAAGATGTATTTGTGATGTACTTGAGTCATGCCATACCCCGATGTTTATTCTGGGAAGTTTCTATAATGTAAAAGTCATGTCAAGTCATTGTGGGTAACCCTCCTATTGGTTAAGTGTTAAAGTCCTCACAGTTATGGGGCCCTTGGGTTATTAGACTATCCTAGAGAATTCAACCCTAGGTGAGTCATTGTAAGTTAGGGAAATAGTCCCCACCATTGTGTTACCCTCGTATTGGTCGAAGGAGGAAAATTCCCCACAAGTGGTGGGGCACTAGGGTTATTAGACACTCCTAGAGATGTCGGTTGTAGCAAGTAATTGTTAAGTGAGTCCGGCATATTGGATTGGGTTCCAAGTGAATGGAAGAATATAAATAGAGAGTGAGTCTCTCTATTTACAATACACACACTCACTCATTGGGGTGCATGAGTGAGATAGGAGAAGCTCTCTTAGTGTGAGAGAGAGAGACTGCTGCTATCGGGAGATCATCTTACTGTTTTGGAGTTTTACCTTTTGGTGTTGATTCTATCTCTAAGGAAGTTGCAGGGTTTTCGCCATTTACGGTTTCCCCGAGTAAAAACACTGTGTTCATTATCTCTTGTGTTTGATTGTTGTACTTGTTGTTCTCTCAGTTAAATATCCTAACATAATGCTAGCTTATATGATAAAGATATAGAAACTAGGATGTGGCCAATATCACAACAAAACAAGCACCAAAATGGAAATTTCCAATATCCCAATGGTTGAATGAAATTTCCATATTTCTAATTTATCTCTATATCCACTTGCAGCAATTATGTGAGGTCAAGCTACACCAAGACCCTAGACATCCTTTCATCCTCCACAAACACAAAATACTTGTCTAAATCAACAAACTTTCCCAATTTATTTGTGACAACCTTCAAAACTTCTTTCAACCATAGCTCTAGGGAAGCTACGTAAAAGAACCCATACATGTCAAACCATTAAGGACTCATATTGAGGATCAAAACCAAGCAACCAATACTTTCATAACCAACTCCAGATCAGATTGTGTTTTGAATTCAAAGCACAACCAACCCTTGACCAAGATAATGAACTATGGAATATAACCCAATAGGGGTATCAAACCTACTTCAACCCACTGCAACAAATAAACTTTTGAGACGATTTTTCACATGAGTTTTCCAACTAGAGTGAGGGTAGGATAAAGACTCAACCTTCTCCAAACCCACATCCAGACCAAGGACCATTTTTACCCTGTCATTTTATACGATAGGACTCAGTTCCAGAAAAAGGTAGACAAACATTAGGATCTAAAGATGGAGTCTGAGGAATACCTACACCTACTTTCAAAATAGCCATTTCAACATTTTCCTAGGCCAAAGAAACAGAGAAAATTCTTTTACTACCTCATCAGGGGATGACTCCTTTGTTTGAATACCCACAGAGCATCCTTCAACTAGAAACCTGTCACCTATACTTTTTATTGACACAATCAATTGCAATCTCCTTCTTGACAGCTGCAATATACTCCTTTGAAGTTCAAACAACTCCAAGCGTCTATCAATTCCTCATGTGTGCAGAAGACTACCGATGAATTTGGGAGGTCATCCTTCCTGTAATTATACTTCAAGAGATCAAGGCATGACAATTTCCCTAATCTGGAAAGGCACCTAAACATAATGGAAATAGGCGGATCTTAACATATTGAAACCCTACCTCAGCACCAAAAACCTCAATCCATCAGAACCTCTCCATACATCTATACACAGGGAATCAAATATGACCATTTTGGATTGGCTCTGTTCAACATTTTAATGACTAGAAGAAATTTGTCTCATAATAGAAAATGGATTGATTTACTCATATTTACTTTAGCATCCATTTACTAAGAAAACCTTCCAAAAATCGTCCATAATAAATCTCCAACCATACCGCTCCACAAAACCACATTTCATTCATGCATAATTTCAAACACTTTTCATGCATCCTTAACAACCTTGCATTTTGCATACATATAAACAAGGGTATTTACCACAAAGATATTCGAATCAAATCCTATCTTGAGAATACAAACATGGATTTGTTTTCTCTCTTTCAATTCCGCAATCCCAATGACTACCTTGATCACACTGCGAATGTGAACTCGTTCAATCTCATTCGTGTTCTTTGGTTTTGTGCAAATAAATTCATGGATTTCTCTACAGGTCTATTCTAAGCATACCCAATGACTATTGGGGTCCATGTGATTTCCTCTCTTTGAGGCATCCTGTCAAAAAACGTTATGTGCTTCATTAATTCTTTCACATTTGTTAACAAAATTGTTTCTTATTGTTACAGCTGATTTTACCACACATGGTGGATCACACCTTTATGGCCTTCCCTTCCCCTCTGCAGAATCTTTAGACCCCATGGACCATTTTTGTACCTTTTATGTTTCCAATATAATCCCTAAAAACATGCATTATTTGCCATACACTACTTTTAAACCTATTCTCACGTACATGGATATGACCGTAAAACCTGCGTACATCAGGATGTGTGCAAAAGGCCAAATAGTTTTGGAGTTTTCCATGATGTGGATCCGAGTCACTTGTCTCTTGGCCTTCCATATGCCTTGAGATCACTTGTATTTGACCTTCCATTACCCCATTGAATCACTATATAAGGAACCCTTTCGATACATTGAAGGGAGAGGAATTGAAGAGCAAGAAAACTATAGTCCATTGTTGCCAGAGCTTATACTTGAGTCTGCGTCCCTTTGTCCCTTGGAGAACTTTATGTTCTTCCCAATATTGACTTTGATTTTGATCTTGCTATTGAGATATGGAGGATTGAAGTGGTGGAGGCCCAGGTGGAGGACTCAATTTCTCTGATTTGCAGACATGCCGACAGAGGTTGTCACTATTGTATTCTCTATTTTATATTAATAGAAATATATTTTCCTGTCCAATAATGTGTATTTAAATGAATATTGAATCCATGGATGCTTTTAAATGCTTATATGTTATTGATTATATATGCTAGAGTAGGTCTAACACCACCATATAGAATTCTTGTCTTGTTTGTTGAATGTTGAGAGAGCAAATTGCTAATACAAGCGAGAGTGGAAAAACTCAATGGGGATCTACATCAACCGTTTGGAATAAGGTATGTTTCGAGATCCTTTAGTGTTAGATATTTAGTTTCTGTTGCATATGGGAAAGGATTGATTTATGTGTTTACCCTATCTGTTGTGGTACCCCAACCCATAGGAAGTTTTCTCCGTAACAGAATTGGTGACCATACTGGGGATTTCCTAGTCATTTCCTTTGGGGGTTGTATCGGCATTCAATGTTCTTGAATTTCTCTGATTTCTCTATTTCTGAGCTGGGTCTAAGGGCATTTTTTCCCAGTAGTGTCTAATAGGAGTAAATTTTGTCTCAGCTTGTCTATTTTCCTTCTTTTTTTATCTCTTTTTCTTCATGTATGCAAGTTTTTCCTTCACAGTCGCGTGTACACACGGTTTTTATTGGGATATCTGTGTATATAAGTGGGTTTTCTGCACACAGTTGCGTATGCCCTGAGTTTTTCTTTTTTGGGGAAGATTAAGTGTTGCTGGGTGAGTTTGGATGATTGTTGATTCTTCTTGGATGCTTCTAGAGTCTATATACACCTCTGTTTCTGACCAGAGACGCTTTTTAGTTTGATTTTTTTTTTCAGAATGTTCTTGTCATTGCATTTTCTATTTTATGTTTTGGGATTATTGCATTAGGTCTATTTTACCTTTGTACTTTTCATGGGTGATTTTTGATAGTGCTTGGAGAGTCTAGGGGTGGTAGAGTAATTCTTTTGCTTTATTATCTCATTTTAATTCAAAAAATACAAAAATATTTTCTTTTTGCATCATTATGCATTATTGCATTTTGCATTTTGCATGGTACTTGCACTAGGTTTGCTTGGAGAAGTACTAGTTAGGCCTTCATATAGGAATGATTGCATCTTCATTTGAAGGAAAATTTTGCACTTCACGTAGTAGCATACCCCATTTTTCATTTGGCACAGTGAATTTGCATTGATTGTTAGGTGTTCATTTTACTTCTTGTTGTATCATAACATCATTAGTTGTACGACCATTTACCATTTTTGAGTAATAAGCCAATTAAAATCAATGCATAATAAAATGAATTACACTCTTTTATTTTATAGGATGCACCAACAAGATTAGATTTTAGGGTCTTGGAATAGTTCATTGTGAGTAAATTATCCAAGACCACTAAATGAAACAATTATGTGTCTGTCCAGGTGAGAGTGTGAAATTCCTTTATATAATTAGTGTTTCTCAGGATCCTCCTCTTATAAGGGAGTTAAGCATAAGGCAATGTGAGCAGTTATTGATTGGGATGACCCCTAGTCATAACTGAGTAGCACCAGAGATAGTTCTAGGATTGTATTCATGTCTAGGGGCTCTTTCGAGAGTTTCCGGCTTTGCTATCCTACCCATACAGTCAATCCCACCTACGACTGTCCTCCTGAGCATTGATTATATTGAGGTAACCTTAGTTTCCTTACCTATGTTATCAAGGGGGTACTTCATAGAGGTTATTCTGTAGGTGTCCTTGCCAGTTAGGGGTCAGACAACACAGTCACTTTATGCGTTGATGCTGAGGACCACTATAATTGGTTATGAACCTCTACTTGTTGTGTATGGGAGTCTCAAGCCTCTCCTAGGAGAGACAAACTTGCTTCATTCGGGAGCTCACATATCCTACCCTTGCTTGCTTGTGATTTGGCTTTACATTATAAAGGTGTATGCTCTGTGCATGCTAGTTTGCCTAGGGTTTGCGAAATTAGATAGAGTCTTTTTCATTTTTTGAGTCATTGTGGATTTGGGTGCAGCACTTCGCCGTTCTCATCATTTAGCAGGACTTCCGCTTTCCATGTCTCCTCCTCCTTTGGGAGAGAGAAACAGACAGTCCGGGTGGACTACTTCTCACATTGATTCACACACGATGGGATATCATGAGGATGAGATTCCTGAGATGTATCCTCCACCTTATGAAGTTGGAGATGTAGATTCTACTCCTATATATGATCCTTCACCAGGTATACCTTCACATTCTAGTTATTATCCCTCATTCATAGGTCACCGGTATTGGTTACCAGGTGACGACACTCATCATGAACCCACAAGCACTAGCTATATTCGTTATGGCATACCTGATATCCCTACACACGATCCAACACATCATGCCGAGTTAGAGATTGAACCTAGCACTACACCTATGGGCACTCCTATTCCTTTCCATGCGGAGAGATTTGGGAGTAGTAGTCACATTCCACCTTCCATCCTGGTGGTGGAGGCTACCTCACATGTCCGTCCTAAACCTAGTGTTAGTAGTCATATACAGATACCAGAACCAAGACAAGTGACCATAGGAAACACTTCTTACATCCCTTCACAAGTCACTTCATCCTCAAATCCTACACCTTCGAATGCATTTTTGACAACCCTTCCTCCCCCTCATTCACGTGGTCCTTCGGGCCGGAATGTTGATACTAGTGATGTTCATACTATGACTGCTCGCACGGTAGTATCTTAGAGTCAAGTACCTCATGTTGTATCGGGAGGTCATATTCATATTTCTCGATCATCTTATAGTCCATCGCAAGGAGTTCCCCATATACCTAACTATGGAGCTTCTCATGGGACATCCCATGGGACACCTTATGGAGCTTCTCATGGACAACCTTATAGATCACAATATGGACAAAACTATCAACCCTATGGGTACGAGTATCAACAACCTTCTTACTCATCTAATTATGGATTTGTAGCACCGCCTAGTCAAGGTACACCACATCATATTACTTTCATGCAGCCCTACACGGGTCAAATGGGAGGAGGATATTATGGCCATGGCCATGGTATTTATAGTAATTAGCCTTATATGAGCCAAAATTATTAGGGAGCATGGCATAGATTGACTCTGCCTAGGATCCCTTTCCTCACAATGCTAAACTTACCTGACCTATCGAGAATCATGAACAATCTGGTATCTCATGACCCAGCTTCACCGGCTGTCCCCAATAAGCTTGCCTTGGACAGTCTCAAGTTTGAGGGAAAAGGAGGAGAAGATCCTAGTGAACATGTCACTACTTTTCAGATTTAGTTGTCTTCCAATTCCTTACATGACAACTCAATACATTTAAGGCTATTTAAATGCACCCTCACCGAGCCTGCATTCATTTTGTTCGATGACCTTGCTATGACTTTCCTCAATCAATTCCAGCTACCTGTGCATTATGACATTGGTAAAGAACTCTTGTCGACATTTTGACAAGATAAATCCACACATATCTCGGACCATATCCAAGAGTGGTGTATATGGAAGAGTTTGATTAAATCCTTCATACTGCTGAAATTTATCCTTGAATGGTTCCTCAAATCGTTTTTACCATACATCGTGAAGGATGTTTCTACATCCAGAGTCTAGAATGAGGAACAAGTAATTTTTAAGGCACAAGAGTTGGATTTGATTTATGCTCAATCCAGAATTTTGTATGATATCATACCTAATGCTCCACATTCTAGTTTCGATCCCAAGATCAAGCCTAGACCACATGCCAATGTCGTTGTGGGTTGTACAAGTACCAAACCTGTGGATTCGATTGTGAAACAAGTGAGTCAATTGTCTATTAATAAATCTACGTCGGGACAAGCCACAACTTCATCTCAACCCACCCAAATGGCGAGTGTACTTCCCATGCAATCATCGGACTAGGAGGGAAACTAGTAGCCCGAAAGGAATAAGAAAAAGGGTAAAAACAATCGTAAGGGTGAGAATAAGAATGAAAATGTCAATTTTAATGACAAGAATACCCGCAATGATGGTGTTCAAGCAGTCTACACGTAAGGTTAAGTTTCCTTGCAAATTGTGTAAGGATGACTACCTCACTCACTTTTTCCCTCATATGGAAGATGCCTTGAGGTTCATAGCATAGGGCCCACCTATGCTGACCAATCCTTTACCCCATAATCAAAATATGAACTCAAGGACCCATGATCCTCATTTTGCATCGGGTGGAGATCAACATCTGTCGGAAGCCAATATTGGTCATGGTTGCATCAACATGGTGCATGCTACTAAGGTTGTGATTCGTGTGAAAGACTATGGTTCATTACAACTGGACCTTGGAAAAGAACCCGCTCCACCCAAGAGCACTTTGCGTATTGAAAACCCTATTGATAAACCTGAGATTGCACCTTGCATTCCTAAGGGAGTCCTAAAGTGTTTGGGGCACAATCCTAATGCCCGAGCCACCCAGAACTATTTTGTTGTCGAGGATTTGGGCCAAACTCCTTGTGTGATGTCTGTGCTTGAAGTACTTCAGAGTTGTCATTCGCAAAGGAAAGCTTTGCTTTCTTCTCTTGGGGTTAATGATGATAGCTCTTCTTCCATCATCAAATTTGAAACCACGGGACTATAGCCTCGCTTGCCTTACTACGAGTCTCTCTTGATTCATGTAGAGTGTCTTAACATGACCATCAAATGCACTATGATTGACGAAGGCGCTGTTGCTTCCATGATGTTTTCGTCGTGCTGGAAGGGTTTGGGTTCTTTCAAGTTGTCTCAATCCGCTAAAATGTTGAATTCCTTTGATGGTAGATCATTTCAGCCACACAGAATTCTACCTTCTCTTAAGTTTTGTTTGGGAGGGAAGACTGTCGTGATCGAGGTCGAGGTGGTTGATGCACCCCTTGATTACAATATTTTACTGGGCAAGAATTGGATGTATAGTATGCAAGCCGTAGCCTCTTATCTATTTCGAGTTGTATGCTTTCCATTTAATGGGAATATTGTTATGAATGATCAGACATCATGAAAAAATCTGAGTGTTAATGCATCATCGGGAGCTTCTATCCCAATTATTGATCATTCTTAGCTGACAACTGGGAGTGTGGGTGTAGGTATGTATCCATCCCTTATGGGGACCTTTAGTTTTCCTACGCCTATTCTTATGATCGGATCTAGTTTCGATGGGGCTTCATCTTCATTGAATTCAGTGTCTTTTCACACTACCCATATGGAATATCCTTGGATTCTTCCTTCACTGAGTCCTTTGAATGGACCTATCGAAATAGATGTGTCATTTCCTACAGCAATGATAGAATATCAAACAAATATTGATTGTGTTGTAGAGCCTAGTCCTTCCTCTTCGCGGACGGAGGAGGACTACCTATATGTGATGCCTGCATGGGCAGTTGATTCATCTCACGTACATGATTTCCTTGATGATGTTTTTCCATCATATGAAGAGATTATTGAGGCCATGTCTGGGGTTGAGCCACCTTAGGAAGAGTTACATCATAGATCCTATTTTCTTCCCAAGCTTGACTGTTTGGGGCGTGAGGACTTTAGGGATATTATTAGCGAGAAGATTGGTAGTCTCGTGGTTCCATTGAGCTCTCTTGGTCAGATGGTTGATGGGAACATGGTGAATATATCACCTACTATTCCTATCAATATCTCCCGCGATCCTGGAAAAATTAAGAACATTTACATTGCGGTGGACTGTTCCGCTGAAGAGATTAAGGAGTATATAGAGTTGTTCAAAGAGTTTCGTGACATCTTTGCTTGGTCATATGAGGAAATTCCAGGTATTGACCCTCGTATTGTCGAACATGAAAATAGGACCTATCTGAATGCGAAGCCCATTTGACAATGTTTGCATGCGGTAAATCCTAGAAAAGCACCTGCTATTAAGGCTAAGATAGAGAAGCTATTAAAAGCCGGTTTTATCTATCCCGTTCCCTTGATGGAGTGGGTTTCAAACCCCATTCTGGTTGATAAGAAGTAGGGAGCGATCCATATATGCATTGATTTCCATGATTTAAATTGTGTTTGTCCTAAGGATAATTTTCCCACACCATTTATTGATCAAATTTTGGATGAGTGTGCGGGAAGTGAGGTATTTTCCTTCATGGACAACTTTTCCAGATATAATCAGATTCATATCAAACCCAGGGATCAACACAAAACTACATTTATTTGTCCTTGGGGTACATTTTCATATTGAAAGATTCCTTTCGGTCTTAAAAACACCGGATCCACATTTCAGCAGGTTATGACCTTGATTTTTCACGATCTCAAAAGAATTATTGAAGTCTTTTTGGATGACCTTGCTGCTCATTCTCGGCTGAGAGTGCGTCATCAATACCATTTGAGATTAGTATTCGAAAGATGCCGCCATTAATTGGTTAGGTTAAATCCTCATAAGTGAATATTTTTCATGAATTCTGGTTGCTTACTAGGGTTCATTGTTTCCAAGGAGGGTATAAGAGCCGATACCTTAAAGGTTGAGGCAATACTTCAATTGTCTCCCCTGCGCAATATTAGACATATTCAATGGTTGCAAGGCATGGAAAATTTCTTATGGATATTTGTGGTTAACTTTGCTAATCTGACTAAAGGATTTATGCATCTTTTAAATAAGGACACTACCTTTCCCTGGGATGAGCGAGCCCAGGAGAACTTTGATGCTCCTAAGCGAGCCTTAGCATCAGCCCCAGTACTTAGTCCACCCGAATATAGCCGTGATTTTTTTATTTATGTGGCCGCGTCCATGGAGACGATTGGTATGGTTTTGGTTCAGGAGGATGAGGAGCTCCATGAGCATGTCATATATTATTTGAGCTGAAACCTTATAGATGCAGAAATCTGTTATTCCCATGTGGAGAAACTTGCCTTAGCCACTGTTCATGAGGTTCAGAGATTGAGACATTACATTTTCCTTCCCCAGACCTTGGTGGTAGCTCATGTCAATCCATTTTAGTTTTTCCTCACTAGAAGGATGATCAGGGGAAAGTATAATAAGTGGATTGTTATTTTGCAAGAATTCGATCTCGAATTTGTTTCAGTGAAATTGAAGAAATCGTTAATTTTTGCAGAGCTCATTTCTAATTTTCCAAGTGTGGAGGAGGAGGAGGTTTATGAGGATGCGTTTGTTGATGAGCATATTTTCCTTATCTCAACTTTGGATCCATGGTATGGGGATATCATTATAAATTTGCAAACATTGAAGGTCCTAACTCACCTTTAATGGGATGAGCGATGATGATTACTTCATGTATCTAAGAACTACCTTATAGTGGATAACACTTTGTACTGCCGTGGGGTAGATTCCATTTTACATCGTTGTTTAACCCATGATGAGGTTGAGGTTGTGCTAAATGATTGCCACATAGGGGCGTGTGGTGGTCATTTATCTGGGATTCCTACATCCCAAAAACTCTTGAGAGTGGGATGTTTTTTGCCATCGATCTTCAAAGATTGTGTCAATGCAGTCAAGAAGTGTCACCCTTGCAAGGTGTTTGCATGCAATGTGTGCTAACATCCTACCCCATTACATCTGATTATCACCGCTGGTCCCTTCATTAACTGGGGGCTTGAATTTATGGATTGCAACCCAGCTTTGGCTGGGGGGCGTCATCACATTATAGTGGTTGTTGATTATTTCACGAAATGGGCTGAGGCTATGTCCATGGTTAAATTCTACGGTGAGACAGCCGCACATTTCATATTCAACCAAATTATTACTCAGATCGGCATTCCGAAAGAGATTGTCACTGACCATGGTAGGAACTTTTAGAATATAATGATGGAAGAGTTGGCCTCGAAGTTAGGGTATACGTAGGAGCACTCCTCTTCTTATTACCCTCAGGTGAATGGATAGGTTGAAGCAGTGAACAAATCACTTAATTCCATTCTCCAACGAACCATCGCACAAAGTAAGATGAATTGGCATATCATGTTATATCCTGCTTTGTGGGCCTATAGGACTGTGGTTAAGACTGCCACCATTTTTTCTCCATATCAGCTCATACATGGAGTGGAGTCTATCTTCCTGGTTGAATGTGAAATCCCTTTGTCTAGCTATAGAGATTTTACCAGACACTTCCGCATTGGAGGACAGTTTGGTCCACTTAGAGCAGCTTGATGAGCAGCGTCGAGATGCCTTAGTAGCTCTAGAAGTAAATAAGCATCGCGTTAAGGTCTAATATGATAAGTATGTCTATCCAAGGAGGTTTAGTGAAGGTGATTTGGTCCTTTCATGGGATCAAGCTAAAGAACCCTTATGGGCAGGGAAGTTTAATCCCATGTGGCATGGTCCTTATGTAGTCAAATGTGTGTTAGAGAAGGGTGACAATGAACTGGTGGATTATGAAGGGACAGCCTTGGCAGAGCCTAGAAATGGGCTCTATCTTAAAAACTACTATGCGTGATATTCATCCAGGGCTGATTATTGTATATTATTGTACAACTTTTTGCATAGTTAGGTTTTCTTATGGTGATCGGGTTTCTTTATTAGCTTCTGTTTCTTATGGAAAATATCAATGGATTATTCCACTTACATAGGATTTGCTGATGGTGCTAGCTGCCACACTAAAAAATCAGCTTCTGCTGCTTGGGTGATCTATATTTCTACGGGTTAGGTACTGTCTTCAGGAGGTGTATGTTTACGACCTTCTTTGAACAATGTTGCTAAATATAATGTCTTTATCAAGTTATTGCGGGATGCTATTTCACATGGTGTTCTCTCTCTTGAGGTACGTCTTGATTCATAGTTAGTGGTTTCACAACTTAATGTCTTGTATCGTATTAGGGATCTGACATTATTAAAATATTCTTATGTGTGAGATTGCTAGAATGACAATTTGAGAACATAACATACATACATGTTTCAAGAATTTTAATCAAGTTGCTGACTCATATGCTAACTATGTGTTAGATTGGCATTTGTTTCATAGACCATAAGCATATCATAAACATGCATTTTTACACACATGTAAATAAATAAAATCGATCATCATAAAAGTTTTTCATTAAACATCCATAATGTGACATCATAATACATAAGTGTCATAGTATAAAAATGGGGCTTCTAAGCCACCAAAATATAATACATGATAGTACAAAAATGAATCACTCTCAGTTCTCTAAGCCTGTTGAGGAGTAGGGGCGTTCTAATCGTGGTATCACACCACGACTCTAGCTAGTCATCGGAATAACGGAACCCATGCTTGTGGTACACCAACCACCTGGAGCTGCATGGTCTCAGGAAAGTCCTCAACTTACGCCATGGGTACCCTGTGTGTCAAGCGTACAAAGTTTGTGTGGATTCTTTGGAGCATCTGCTCTGCATCCACACCCATGATTCCATCTCCTCTTCCCCTCTGTCTATGGCAAGGGAAACCTTTAGGCCACCGTGGTCCAACATCTGCATACACATGACATATTGTCACGATGTGTTGCCACACCAAAAGATGTCTTTTGAGTCAATATATAAAAAAAAACAAAAAAATTAAGAATTCAAAAAACTTAAAAAAGAGGGTTTGGGATTCGTTACCTATATCACCGTATACTGCTCCTAGTGGTGGGGGCATGTTCGAATCTCCCTAAAAATCTATCCCTACATATGGATAGTCATCGATGGCAATGCTCTGCCGCTGCCACCATGGAAAGAAGTCAGTTGGGTAGGGGTTGGACACCCTACCTCCACCCAGTCTACGCATAAAATCTTCCCAACGTCGTTGGGCCGGATCTTGAACCCTGTGTGGAGGAACGTAAACTCTAGGGCTTAGTCCTGGTACACGCTCAAAGAAGAATGTGCTCAGTATGCTGCCGAAACTGAAGTTTCTCACCTTTCCCATCTTGTAGTCACTGAGCTGCTGCTTCATGTTACTCAACAATGCAATGCTCCAATCATACACTGTGGGTCTCATACACTCCATCGCATAGAACATAAATGGCCATGAGGCCTGGTGGAGTGAAGCTAGACCAGCTATCCGACCGAGTGCCAATAGTATGGCCTTTAGTCTGAGTACCTAGATGGAGTTTGTCAAGATTTGACTCCCAACCTTTTCCATGTTTGGAAAACACTATACTATAATGTGCTCATCAATTGTGAGGCCACATCTGAGCCCGTGAGAGCATAGGTTCACCACCTCTCCCCATCGAGATAACCCAGTAATGGAATATAGGTCCTTCGCCTCTATAGTGAGGGACATCCCGTCAATATGAAAAGACTCTGATTTTGGATCCCAGTAGTCTACTAGCATCTACAAGAGTCTTGGTTTGGACCTCAGGCTGCCAAGACACCAAAACTTATATAGCCCACATGCACATAGAGCTTGTTGAGCCATTAAGTCACTTCGAATAGCCTCTTCTACTTCTCCATGTTCCCTCTCCCTCCATTCTAGAACCATCCTTCACATTAAAACTAGTTTTTGGTCACTATATGCCTTAAAACACCTTCTGCGTGGCCACATATGCAACTATTTGCAAAACAACCACATATGTACATGGGTTTGGGAGGTTTTCCGCGTATAGCCATCCCTATACATGGAAAAAGCCCCGATATCCATGTGGGCCGAAACGACCATTTTAGACTGGCCTAAAAATCAAAATTGACCATGGAAATTGAAAAGATTTGCATGAAAATGGAAGAGGAGGACATGAGAAGTTACCTGGAACAAACGGTGTTGAATTTCGCTGGACAAAGCTCTCAAAATTTGTGTTGGAAGTTTTGATCTCAAATGGGTAAAAATTTCAAATGATATGGAATTTTTGAATTTTTTACTTTTTATAGAAATTTTTTGAAAATTTTGAAATTTTTTGAAAATTTTGAAATTTTTTACCCCCTTTGTATAGTTTTGAACTGTTTCTGACCATTTTGGACCATTTTGGACTAATTTGATGATGTAGGAGTCCATTTTGAGCACTATTTTGACCATGGTTTTGACTCATTCGTGTCGATTTCAGGTATTATGTCTAAACTGGCATATAGGTTAGATTGCACATCCGTTTGTACTTTGCATGACCTTATGACCATTTCATTATAACCTTAGGTATGAACCCATTCTATCTTGTGATAGAACCTTCTTGTTGCTTTTAGAAGTGACATAATGTGAATGGTAGAGATTGACCATACATGGGTGCCCTAGTTAGCTCTTTTTTTTCATTTGGTGCCCATGCCGACATTTTTCCTTTAGGGTGTGGGAGTCCTTTGTATAGTATTGCCATGAATTTGAGCAAGAGCCTCATAATCCTCTTGATCTTTTTGATGGCCCTTTTCCCCTAGGACTCCCTTATGTCAAGTTGTAATTGCATTATCATGAGTTTTTCCTGCCTCATTGAGCCTCATGCTAGCTTCCCTGACTTTGATTATCAGCTATATATCTCGAGCTTGTCTCATGTCTAGCCACACAGAGCCATTTTATATATCCTTTATAGCTTGATTACCCATTTTTATCGAGAGGGGACTTTCTCCTGAGTGTCACTATCCTACACATGTGTCCTTGCATTGAGCATAGGTATGTTTCATTGCTTGGAACTATTTTGTTTTCCAGTTGACACTCGTCTCCTCCTAGTCTGTAACTATAAAGCACTTTTATTCTTTTTCAAGATTTTCAAAATATGTTATCTTTGGAAGTGGTCGAGTCATGTCGCCTTCGAATAGAGCACTGTATATCACATCTATTGGATGGGTTAATCGTTTGACTTTAGGAGCTGTACTCGATTCTCTAAGTTTATCTCCACCGACTGGTTAAGCTTCCAGTCCCTATGGAGCCTCTGTTGATGCCTCTTGTGTCACAGAGATGTCCCAGTTTTTTATATTGAGTCTATGCTACCTACATTCAATCACCATTCACCTTTATTCTCTTGCTTGAAGGAATTTGAAACCTGAGTTGGCCATTCCTTAGTTCTCTTGAATTTGCATGTCGGCCATTCCTAGTACTGATACTGGTTCGTGCACATTATGATCGACTCCTTCCAAAT
The DNA here is from genome assembly GCA_001517045.1 of Pseudotsuga menziesii. Classification (NCBI taxonomy): domain Eukaryota; kingdom Viridiplantae; phylum Streptophyta; class Pinopsida; order Pinales; family Pinaceae; genus Pseudotsuga; species Pseudotsuga menziesii. The sequence continues at coordinate 235,823 of LPNX010588839.1, read as the reverse complement.
TATATAGCTTTGCTGAGTACCTCATGTTGGATGATGGGGGATGCCTTAATTCCCTCCTTCTAGCAGATTTCATCCCATCGAATTCAGAGCATTTATTCTAGGATAGGAATCTAGATTCATTTTGAGTGCCTTGAGACTTAGAGTCATCAGTGGCAGGTTCTATCGCTATCGACAGTTTTGCGAATACATCAATGTCCCCTAATCGATGGATCCTTTCAAGTGTTCGACCTCAACACATTTATTCACACTTGTTAGTTTCCACTCTAGTACCTTGATTCCCATTTTCATTATTGATGGGTGATCTTGCTTCTGTTAATGATATATATCAATAACCGGTAATCAGACAATGGACTACTATGTTTGACCTTGACACCTCTATTCAAATTGTAGGACATGTACTCATATCGGATTATGTAGAATGCCTTCCAGATTGGTGGCATTTCATATATGCTACCTCCTTGATCGTGCGAGTGTTCATGAGATTTCAGCTCTTGTGACTTGATTCCAGTGTATGTCATATATATTCAGCCCTTATGGAGATCTTGGTCTGTTGTATATCTTCAGCTTTCATGGAGATCATGATCCTTTGTATATCTTCATCATGGAGATTCTAATCTATCTATATTGTACATGGCGATGACCACACATGTCATATTTTGTATCATGCCTATTCATGGCCATTGTACTCTTATGTATCCGGGACTGCTATATGTACTTGCAGTTATGTGCATAGTTTGATTATTGTATTGTACTGTTGGATAGATGGTTCTTCCACCTAGTTCTTCATCACTCCACTTCTGGGATGGAATTATAATGTATTTCAGCCATCGTATCACCCCGCTGACCTCACACATTAGGGGCGATCTATTACAGCTGATTTTACCACATATGGTGGATCACACCTTTATGGCCTTCCTAGCCCATCTGCAGACTCTTTAGACCCCATGGACAATTTTTGTACCTTTGATGTTTCCAAGATCATCCCTAAAAACATGCATTATTTTCCATACATGACTTTTAAACCTATTCTCGCGTATGTATGCGGATATGACCCTAAAACCTACGTACATCGGGATGTGTGCAAAAGGCCAAATAGTTTTGGAGTTTCACTTGATGTGGATCTGAGTCACTTGTCTTTTGGCCTTCTATATGCCTTGAGATCGCTTGGATTTGACCTTCCATGTTATAACCCCAAATTTTCACAAAAATCTAAAATTTTGAGATAACAATAAATGCTAAAACCTGTGGTCTACTAATAGCTAACGGTTTGCAATAAAGGAAACAATCAAGTAATTAGTTTCACTAAATCTTAATTATATTAACTCAACAATTCATTTTTTTTTGTAACAAGAATAAAGTCTTCTTGCATGTTGTTTTACTTTAGTTTACTGATGAGTCTTTTCATGTCAAGTAGGTGCAATTTAACTTTTGAATCCAGGGCTTACTTAGCAATTGTGCTAACGCAGAAGATTAATGGTTCTTATAGGTTTACAGGTATGATCGAATGAGTACATATTAAAAGTTATTTAAAGTATCAACATTATTTTATTTGCAATTAAAAGGCTTAGTAATTAAGCTGCTAAACTCTAAATAGCTTCTGTGAGGTAAAACCATTTGGATTCCTTCAGTTTTTCTTGTAATAAAGTTCACAAGTAAGTAGCGACAAAAGAATATGTTTGCGACTCTAAGAATTAGAATCTCAGATACAAGCTCTTCTAATTTAGTCTAAATAATTGCAATGATATAATGATTGTTTTGTCAGTATTTATACAATAATACATTTTCTTATCTGTGTAATGACTATCCCACATTTCGCTTCTGTGAGATAACTTATAGCCTGTTAACCTTTGGATGGTATAAGTTTGATTGTGCAAACTGAAGACCATAATGCCTTCCTACATGAGATCATGGTTTGCCTATACTTTATTTTCATGTCGAACCCTATGGTTCTAGTAATTTCTAGATTCAATAGGATCATTCCTAATCTAGTTATCTTATTTAGTTCTATGACTACTTTACTACCCAATTGACCTGGTGAATCTTTAGTAATTTCCAAGTTGAGTCATAACCCAAAATCCATCAAAGTATTGTCACTTTGAGCTGTGTAATAGAATTTCATAATAGTGTTCTTACAATAAGTTTTTTACCACTTCAAAGTTCTATTACCATTCGAGTTATTAGTTCATATAAGTCTTATAGACATGCATAATCTATTTGTTTGATAGACATTCAGTCTATAATTAGTCCATGATCATAAATGTATTTAAATTAGAGTTTATGATTCTCTAACTATTACATTATGCCATTTATAAAATTTATGACTTGTAATGTTGTTATTACAAGAAATTTACCATGTATAAACTATAGTCTTTTTACAAAGGAAAACTATAGTTGTTCGTTAGGATGAACTCTCCCATAAAACATTTGATCTCTTATCTATAGTAAAGACATAAAACATTGATCTCTATATATAATAAAGACATAAAATATTTGATTTCTATCTATAATAAAGACCTCCATCCATAACAAGGTTAATGTTTAGAGCAAGGGATTACTAACATCCATAATATATTAGTGAGTTTACAATCTATAATTTATAAGGTTATAGAATAGAGTGTGTTCTATGCATAATTGGTTTTGGCATTAACCAAAGTTTATTATATGATACTCCTCGCTAGGTCAACATAATCATACATTGATATTCTATTACTAACTAGCATATGACAAGGTGCATATGATTATCAATTTGCATGGAAAAATTATTGGGTTGATATCATAGTTTAAACCTTATTCCAGTGATTTAATAATTGGTTTTTGAATTATGCAGGCACTATAGTGAACGACCCATTTGCATGGTTTGATTTTCTGACCACGTGGTCGTCTCCTGGACAAGTGTGGAGAATATAAAACACTACCATAACCTAACCCTTATCATTTCCATCCCGCAGTTTGCGCTAGCCCTTGAGGCTGCTCTGCTTGGCTTCCATGGTGGCCGTCGGTCCTCCTTGCTCCGATTGTCTTGTGTCTTGGTTTATTGCTGCATTTGTCACTAGTGTGTGGTTTTAATAGCCATTCTCAGTGGCTGGGTTCTCACTCTGCAAAATTGGGAGATTATGATTGCTTTTGGCTTGCTTTCTGTGTAATATTCCCTTCGTTGTCCTTGTGGCTCGTTGTCTGCTACAGTTTCTCTTGTGGTCCTCATGGCTTTCTATTGCGTGAGGTTTTTACCTTGTAGGTTGTTTGAGTCTTTAATGTATAAAGCATGTAGGTGACAGTGCTTCTTCGAGGCTATTTGTCGTTTCCATTGACAGGTGAATAATAGTTTTTGTGTTCATTTACTTGCTGCAAGTGTATTTGCTGTTACAAGGGCACATTAAAATATTAGGTTAATATTTACTGATAGTAGTTTTTATGAACTATTTGTAGGTGCTTTCCATTACATACTTTCCCGGTGAAGGAAATGAACAGTCAACCAACAAATTGTCGTGGCTTGTGGTTTGTTTCGGGTAAGCCCCATGGTCCATGTGTTGGGTTTTCACCCTACTTGTAACAGATTGGTCAAAGGATTCACCCAGGGTTTTGGAAAAACCTTCTTCATCTCGCCATGAGTTATGTTGTTGTTTTCACAGGTTATTGTTGTAATACCTAGAATCAAACCCTAACTAGTCAATGGGTAGAATCGGTTTAACTGAGCACCATAAATAGTTTGTTGTTTGGCTTTACGACATGGTTAAAATAATAGATTTTGTAAAGATAGTTCTATCTTCAAACTTGTTTGGTTATCAATTGTTTATATTATACTCTGTGTAAAATTCAGGGTTTTTACCCTTCTTGACTATAAGTCAAATTTTTGTACTCTGTTTAAAATACTCTTCAAGGGTTTATAAACTAAGTTTTGAAGACTGATACTTACAGTCGTAATTTAATTCTTGCTTGTTTTTATTTAGAATTATGAATTTAGGGTTTATCCTATGGAAACCCTCATTTTGAAATAGATTATTCTAGTTTATAATAATTACAGTCTTTTTATTTGTCCTTAAAGGACCGTGAGTAAATTATATTAACCTGGTTATTTAATGGTTACATAATTAAATAAATTTGGTTTATTACTTCAAGGTTTTCTTTTACTAATTGTAATAATTATAAGGGTTTGAACTCTGTCTTTCATTTTCACAGGTACACCCTGTTAGTAAAATAATAAGACACAGTTTCTTTTAGAAGTATACATTTTGTTTATGTTGTTTAGTATTGTATTTATTTCCTGTGAAATGAATTTAGTTGGTTCTTTAATGGTTTAAAAGAACTAAATTATGGTTTAAATAATTCTAGGTTAGGGTTTGTAGAAATAATCTATGTCCTTCTTTTATCAATTATGCCAGTTTGTAAAAGCATTTCTTTTGATTTGTAAACAATAAATATTATTTGTGTTAACAATAATATTGTTTGTAAATACTGTATTCTCTTGAGTTTATTTTTACATATATATATATTATTAAATAAGACTGAGAACAGTCTATAATAGTTGATTTTATTTAATAAGATTATTTTGTAAACTTTGTGAAAGAAATAAGAACTTTCATCCTGCCAATACTCCTTACATCTAATTTGTCTATGTGTAAGAAAAATTCTTTATTAATAATACTTTATGCATAGGTTACTACTGTCTGTTCATTATTTTAATTCTAAGAGAAATAATACAATACGAGTTATTAAGTGCTCATTTATTATATTCCTTATCTTAAATTAGTTTATCTTCAGAATTTAATTAGGCTACCAATACTTACTTAGAGTTCAGATTGTTGCAGGTAAAATAACTATTAATATTAGGAAAGGAAGTAAACTAACAGAATTATATTTACATATGTACTTATCATAATAATAAGCATTCAACTAATATTTCGATTTCTTCTGTTTCAGTGTAGATGTATAGTTTATACAAGAAGATACTGTGTAAAAGAATGAATTACATACTTGAATCTACTGCTATTAGTAAAATAATATGATTCTGTTCTTTTTCTAATATTCTAAATACACAGTCTAGTTCTAACAACAAATCTACGAAACATATTAATATTCATTCTCGAAAAATAGCTATCTACAAAAATAAAACATTTTAGTACTCTCAAAAACATAAATACTCTATTCATTTCATATTCCTATCATACTTCATTCATTTAAACACACTACCTATGCTAGAGTACGATCTGGTTTACTCCAGATGGGGAAAAACACAGATAGTATTATTTTTCATCAAAGAACAGATTTAACATCTAGAACAACTAAGAGATTTCAAGATTAATAGTTCACTACGTATCATATAAATCATTCATTATTTGTTCATACACAGAAATTAAAAGATAGTAGAACATGTTTTTAAAGATGGATGAAAACAGCGTTGGGAGGCCGTTCCTTCCTACCAACTCCTGGAGAGCGCTCAAACAACGACTTCTCAGGACCCCTAGGCCTTCTCGTGGTCTCCTTGGCTGGGATTAGGTGGAGAAAACAAAAAATTACTAGTCCAATGACTCAATAGCAACTCTGTATATTGCAGCAAGATATTTCAGCTAGAAAGTTGTACTAGATCACTTTCCTACAGTTTACCCCTCAAACACCTTCCACAAAACTTCCCTTCCCAATGAATTCCTTGAAGCACATTCACCTGAATGATTCTTCTCCTGGAATGAGCAGCCTTAGCTCTCTTCAATGGGATTTTTTATTAATATTGCCTAGGTCTTTTTGGGTTAGTTATCATTAATTGAGCCACCTGCTTTGATCCCACTTTCTTGGGAGATCATGACCCGAAATGTAGGGAAGTTTCCACCTGCAACATAGGAAGTATTTGAGGATGCTGCCACTTGTCTATTTTCTCTCCACCTAGTCTCCTCCACCAACTTGACCAGTAACACTCTTTTTGACAGCTCTCCCAAGCTGTTGTCTCCACTTTTATTTATTTAAAATTAAAATATTCAGAATTACATTACACATCCTTGACTCTGCTGAGTCATTAGTTACAACTTTAACATAAAATTTAACATAATTTCTTATAATAAAATCAAATAAGATAATATTATTTTGCAAAATTGGGGCATTTGACATACACACCCCCTTAGAATATAACATCGTCCTCGATGTTATTTATTCTTCATCTTCCAAAGTGCCCTGGAACAGGTTTTTGAATATGCATCTCGCATTTTACTTTCTCATTCCCAGGTGGCTTCCTTTGGACTAAGGTTCTTCCATTGCACTTTCACCTATCCAATGGTGCGGTTTCGAAGTGTAATTTCCCTCCTCTCGAGGATACAGTCCGTTTCCACCAGAAATTCTCCTTCTAGTTCCACCTATATAACATTCCAGTTAAGAACATGAGTAGCATCATGAACATAATTCTTTAAAACATAAATGTGAAAATAATTATGTACTCTTAAGTTAGGTGGTAATGCTAATTGATAAGCTACTTGTCCAATCCTAAACAAAATTTCAAATGGACCACAGTAACGAGGTGCCAATTTTGTACAACTCCCCAATCTTAGAGAGCTATTTTTGGGCCTTACCTTGATGAACACATGTTCACCTACCTGAAACTCCTTTGGAGTTCTTTTTAAGTCTGCTTGACTTTTCTGCCGATCCTGTGCCAATTTCAGATTTCCCTACACTTGTTTCACAATTTCTTCCATTTCTTTCAATAGTTATGGACCTAATACCAATATATCTACTGGATTACTCCAAGAGATAGGAGTCTTACATTTCCGTCCATATAAAATTTCAAACGGACTAAATCTGGCTGATGTCTGATAATTATTATTATAAGCAAATTCTACCAGATGTAAATAGTCCTCCCATTTACATGGTTGGTCTTTCACATACATTCTTAATAAATATTCCATTACCTGGTTTACCCTTTCAGTTTGTCCATCTGTTTGAGGATGGAAATAAGTACTGAAATTTAATTTGGTCTTTAACCCTTTAAACAGAGACTTCCAAAAGTTTCCTATAAACTTAGGATCTCTATCTGAGATTATGACTTTTGGTACTCCATGTAATCGAAAAATCTGTTTTAGAGAAATATCAGCTATGTTTGTAGCTTTGTAAGTAGTTTTAATAGGTATAAAGTGAGCTTCTTTGCTTAACTTATAAACTACTACCATGATAGAATCATTCTGATTTTGATTTTTAGACAATCCAGTAATAATATCTAGACTAATTACCTTCCATTTCCAGCTAGGGATGGGTAAAGGCTATAGCAAAGCAGCTGGGTGTTGGTGTTCAGTTTTTACCTGTTGACATTCTAAACACCTTGCAATATATTCAGCTACTTTAGTTTTCATATTTGGCCAGAAATACTCTTTTCTTAACATGGTTATAGTCGTTTGGTAACCTGGATGGCCTGAATATGATGTTTTATGAATTTCATCCAGAATTAACTGCTTGAATTTAGGTATGTTAGGTACATACAGTTTATCTTTATACAATAAAAATTCTTTTTCATTTAAAGTGTAACCTTTTATTAAGTTTTATGTTGGATTTTCTTTAGCTTTAGCTTGCAAATTCTGGTAAATTTCATCTCGTTTTATTCCTTCTTTAAGCTGTTCATCTAAGTCTGAAACATAAGTGCTGATTGTTGTTGCAAAATTCAGCCTTGCGTTCCTACTTAATGCATCAACAAATTTATTTTCTTTACCTTTTATATGATGGATTTCGAAATCATACTCGCTTAAGAAAGCTAACCACCTAGCTTGTCTGGCATTTAAATTAGGATGATCTAAAATATACTTCAATCCTTTATTATCAGTCATTAAAACACATTTTCTGCCAATTAGGTGATGTTGCCACATCTTTAAGGCGTGTATTATAGCTGCTAATTTCAGATCATATGTTGCATAATTCTTTTCATGAACTTTTAGCTCTCTAGACTCATAGGCAATAACATGCCCTTCTTGAATGAGAACACCACCTAAGCCATCATTACAGGCATCAATGCACACTACAAATTCTTTATTAGGATCTGCTATTCTTAAAATAGGTGCATTGGTTAATAAATTTTTTAACTTTTTAAAGCTTTCTTCACATTTCTGATTCCAGTCGAACTTCTTTCCTTTCTTCTGCAAGGAAGTTATTGGATTTTCTATCCTTGAAAAGCCTTCAATGAAACTCTGGTAGTAACTGATAATGCCCATGAAATATCTAACATCTGTCACATCCTTGGGAACCGGCCCATCTTCAATTGGCCGTATCTTTTCTTGATCTACAGAAATTCTTTCCTTGGTCACTGTGTGACCTAAATACTGAATCTTATCCTTAAAGAAATCACACTTACTAAACTTTGCGAAAAGTTGATGTTTTGCAACTCTTGCAAAACAATTTTTATATGTTCTTTATGTTCTTCTTCAGTTTTTTAATAGATTAGAATGTCGTCAATAAACACGACCACAAACTTATCTAAATACTTATGCATTACATTTTTCATTAAACACATGAAGACAGCTGGGGCATTAGTAAGCCTGAATGGCATTACGACAAATTCGTAATGACCATATCTTGTTTTGAAAGCTATCTTAAATATGTCTTCATCTTTAATCCTCACTTGATGATATCCAAACTTTAAATCTATTTTCAAAAACATTGTGGCTCCATGTAGTTGATCAAACAGATCATTTATGCGGGGAAACGAATATCAATTTTTGATGGTCATCTTGTTTAAATGACGGTAATCTATGCAAAGTCGCATAGTTCCATCCTTTTTCTTGACGAAGATGAAAGGTGCCCCCCAAGGAGACAGACTTGGTCGAATATACTTTTTATCAATTAACTCTTTTAATTGCAATTTTAATTCATTAAGTTCCAATATGTTCATTCGATAAGGAGCCTTTGAGCTAGGTACTGCACCCGATACTAGCTCAATGGTGAAATCCAATTCCATTTTCGGAGTTAATCCTGGAATTCCTTCTGGGAATACATCAACATATTCTTTTAAGACTGGGATGTCTTCCAATTTTAAATTATTTGTTTTAATTTTACTTTCCTCATCAGTAATTGTTACTACGTAAGTTTTACATCCCTTTCTAACAGCTCTTTTAAGTTGTAAAGAAGAAATCTGCCTTACAATAGTTTTTCTAGGAATTCCTTTAACACTTACTAGTTTTTCATCACTGTTTAAGCATGTGAAAGTTTTATAATAACAGTTTAGAATTACTCTATATTGTTCTAACCAGTCCATACCAATCAACAAATCATAAGAACCAAGTGGCAAAATATTAAGTTTAACAACAGTTTCAAATTTATCCATAACTAATGCACATTCTTTCACAAAACAAGTTACTTTTCTTTTAGCACCAGTGGCTAACTGAACTAACCATGAATTCTCAAACTTATCAACAGATAACTTACATTTTTCTATTATTTAAGGTGCAATATAACTGATACTAGCTCCTGGATCAATCAAAATAGTTACAGGGTCTTATTTATCATACGTTCTACTTCCACCATGGAAGTCTGATATTCAGCTTGTCAGTTCTCCAAGGCTGCGTTGATTCTAGGAATGCTCCTTGCTAGTTCCCCAATGGTCATCTCCTCCTGTATAGTATGAATATTGCTAACAGTCTTCTTCCAGTTTCGACAGACTGAAGCATAGTGTGGACCATTACACTCCCAGCACTTAACAGGCTCTTTACGCTCAAAGTTCCTGGTAAAGTTTCCATGATTATTTGCAGTTTCCTTACCTTTAGAATTATTCTGAATGTTGGGTGTATTATTCCTATTTCCTTGGAAATTCTTGTGATTGGAATAATTTTTGGCCTTAGTGTTCTTAAAGTTTTTGTTAGGCAAAAAATCCTTCTTCTTTTGTTCAAACTGATTATTATTTTTCTTAGCCTTCCAGTTGGCCAAGCTTTCTTTCTTCCGATTCTGCTCAAAACAAAAGTTAGGATTTCTCATAGCTTCCTCCAAGGTATTTGGGTTATCATATTCAATTCTATATTTAATATGATAAGGTATACAGCTAGGGAATTGATGTACCTTTGGTTTCGCATCTACAAGGTAGGGTACATACCTAAGTAGACTTAAGAACTTGTTGTTCAGATCCTTCATTGTCATTGAACCTAACTTCAGTTCATAAAACTCTTTGGCTCTCTCCTCATAATACTGCTTAGACAGGAATTTATTTTTGAAATACCTCTTAAAGGTACTCTAGTTAACTTCTTTCTCTTTTATACCCTTAACTCTCTTCAAGTCCTGCCACCAAATTTCATCCTTTCTTGAGAGGTTATATATAGCCATCCTAGCCTTTAACTGGTTAGAATAATTATATATTTGGAAGTACTTCTTCATCCCAGATAACCAGGATTCAACTTCCTCCCCCTTCTCAGTATCTCCATTAAAAGTTGGTGGTTTTATCTTTTTGAATTCTCCAGAAATTTCCTCATAAGGTTTGTATTTCATCTTTTTAATGTACGGATTATCATCACTACTGTCACTAGTAGTATGGTAATTTTGTTGTTCACCAAACACTTCAGAAGATGAACTACTTTTAGTTTTTGTATGTTTCAATTTTTTATATTTTTGTTGATGACAGGCATCTTTAGATTCTGACCTTCTACCCCTACCCTCAGTTTGAAACTTTTCAATTAGGATCTGATTTAGCTCTTCTTGAGCCCTCATAATCCTTTCATTCTCTTGCTTTACAGACTCCATTTCATTTTTTAAGTATTTTATAGTTTGTAACAATACTGAGGAATTGGTAGTTAAATCCTCTAGTATAGGATCTCTTGGTAAATTTCTTGTTTCAGTAACTGGAGACTCCTCCTCTCCATACTCTTCCAACCTTTCGATACCTGCCTGTTAAACTTCAGAAAAACAATTCTCTGTTGAATAAAATTTAAAAATAAAATACGTTAGCATAATAATTTAATTTACTGCTTTATGAAAGCTAGATGGGCTTCATCAAGGCCTAGTGTTTGAACCTTGTGCTCTGATACCACATGTCAAAACCCCAAATTTTCACAAAAATTTAAAATTTTGAGATAGCAATAAATGCTAAAACCTGCGGTCTACTAACAGCTAACGGTTTGCAATAAAGGAAACAGTCAAGAAATGAGTTTCACTAAATCTTAATTATATTAACTCAACAGTTCATTTTTTTTGTAACAAGAATAAAGTCTTCTTGTGTGCTATTTTACTTCAGTTTACTGATGAGTCTTTTCATGTCAAGTAGGTGCAATTTAACTTTTGAATCTGGGGCTTACTTAGCATTTGTGCTAACACAGAAGATTAATGGTTCTTACAGGTTTACAGGTATGATCAAATGAGTACATATTAAAAGTTCTTTAAAGTATCAGCAGTATTTTATTTGCAATTATAAGGCTTAGTAATTAAGTTGCTAAACTCTAAACAGCTTCTGTGAGGTAAAACCATCTGGATTCCTTCAGTGTTTCTTGTAATAAAGTTCAGAAGTAATTAGCGACAAAAGAATATGTTTGCGACTCTAAGAATTAGCATCTGAGATACAAGTGCTTCTACTTTAGTCTAAATAATCGCAATGATATAATGATTGTTTTTTCAGTATTTATACAATAATACATTTTCTTATCTGTGTAACGACTATCCCACATTTTGCTTTTGCAAGATAACTTACAGCCTATTAACCTTTGGACAGTATAAGTTCGATTGTGCAAACTAAAGACCATAATGCCTTCCTACATGAGATCATGGTTTGCCTATATTTTATTTTCATGTCGAACCTTATGGTTCTAGTAATTTCTGGATTCAATAGGATCATTCCTATTCTAGTTATCTTGTTTAGTTCTATAACTACTTTACTACCCAATTGACCTCGTGAATCTTTAGTAATTTCCAAGTTGAGTCATAACCCAAAATCCATCAAAGTATTGTTTCTTTGAACTGTGTAACAGAATTTCATAATAGTGTTCTTACAATAAGTTTTGTACCACTTCAAAGTTCTGTTACCATTCGATTTATTAGTTCATATAAGTATTATAAACATGCATAATCTATTTGTTTGATAGACATTCAGTCTATAATTAGTTCATGATCATAAATGTATTTAAATTAGAGTTTATGATTCTCTAACTATTACATTATGCCATTTATAAAAGTTATGACTTGTAATGTTGTTATTACAAGAGATTTACCATGTATAAACTATAGTCTTTTTACAAAGGAAAACTACAGTTGTTCATTAGCATGAACTCTCCCATAAAACATTTGATCTCTTATCTATAGTAAAGACATAAAACATTGATCTCTATCTATAAATAAGACACAAAACATTGATCTCGATATATAATAAAGGCATAAAATATTTGATTTCTATCTATAATAAAGACCTCCATCCATAACAAGGTTAATGTTTAGATCAAGGGATTACTAATATCCATAATATATTAGTGAGTTTACAAACTATAATTTATAAGGTTATAGAATAGAGTGTGTTCTATGTATAATTGGTTTCAGCATTAACCAAAGTACAATATATGATACTCCTAGCTAGGTCAACAGAATCATACGTTGATATTCTATTACCAACTAACATATGACAAGGTGCATATGATTATCGATTTACATGACAAAACTATTGGGTTGATATCATAGTTTAAACCTTGTTCCAATGATTTAATAATTAGTTTTCAAATTATGCAGTCACTATAGGGAACGACCCATTTGCATGGTTTGATTTACTGACCACATGGTGGTTTCCTGACCAAGCATGGAGAATATAAAACACTGCTGTAACCTAACCCTTATCATTTCCATCCTGCAGCTTGTGCTAGCCCTTGAGGCTGCTCTACTTGGCTTCCATGGAGGATGTCGGTCCTCCTTGCTCCGGTTGTATTGTGTCTTGGTTCAGTGCTGTATTTATCACCGTTGTGTGGTTTTAATAGCCATTCTTAGTGGCTGGGTTCTCAGTCTACAACGTGTGGAGATTATCATTGCTCTTGGCTTGCTGTCTTCCCTTCATCGTCCTTGTGGATCGTTGTCTACTCTAGTTTCTCTTGCGGTCCTCATGGCTTGCTGTTGCGTGAGGTTTCTACCTTGCAGACTGTTTGATTCATTAATGTATAATTCCTGTAGGTGAAAATGCTTTGTCGAGGTTGTTCATCGTTTCCATTGACAGGTGAATAATAGTTTTTGCATTCATTTACTTGTTGCAAGTGTATTTGCTGTTACAAGGGCACATTAAAATATTATGTTAATATTTACTGACAATAGTTTTTATGAACTCTTTGTAGGTGCTCGCCATTAGATACTTTCCCGGTGAAGGAAATGAAAAGTCAACCAACGAATTCCATGGATTGTGATTTGTTTCGGGTAAGCCCCATGGTCCATGTGTTGGGTTTTCACCCTACTTGTAACATAGTGGTCAAAGGATTCACCCAAGGTTTTGGAAAAACCTTCCTCATCTCGCCATGAGTTATGTTGTTGTTTTTATAGGTTATTGTTCTAATACCTAGAACCAAAACCTCGCTAGTCGATGGATAGACTCGATTTAACTAAGCACCGTAAATAGTTTGTTGTTTGGCTTTACGGAATGGTAAAAATAATAGCTTTTGTAAAGACAACTCTATCTTCAAACTTGTTTGGTTATGAGTTTTTTATATTATACTCTATGTAAAATTCAGGGTTTTTACCTTTCTTGACTATAAGTCAAGTTTTTGTACTCTGTTTAAAATAATCTTCAAGGGTTTATAAATTAAGTTTTTAAGACCGATACTTACAGTCGTAATTTAATTATTGCTTTTTTTATTTAAAATTATTAATTTAGGGTTTATCCTGTGGAAACTCTCATTTTGAAATAGATTATTCCAGTTTATAATAATTACAGTATTTTTATTTGTCCTTAAAGTACTCTGAGTAAATTATATTAACCTAGTTATTTAATGGTTACATAATTAAATAAATTTGGTTTATTACTCCAAGGTTTTCTTTTGCTAATTGTAATAATTATAAGGGTTTTAACCCTGTCTTTCGTTTTCACAGGTACACCCTGTTAGTAAAATAATAAGACACAGTTTCTTTTAGAACTATACATTTGTTTATATTGTTCAGTATTGTATTTATTTCCTATTAAATGAATTTAGTTGGTTCTTTAATGGTTTAAAAGATCTAAATTATGGTTTAAATAATTCTAGGTTAGTGTTTGTAGAAATAATCTCTGTCCTTCTTTTATCATTTATTCTAGTTTGTAAAAGCATTTCTTTTGATTTGTAAACAATAAATATTATTTGTGTTAAAAATAATATTGTTTGTAAATACTGTATTCTCTTGAGTTTATTTTTACATATATATATTATTAAATAAGACCAAGAATAGTCTATAATAGTTGAGTTTATTTAATAAGATTATTTTGTAAACTTGGTGAAAGAAATAAGAACTTTCATCATGTCAATACTCCTTACATCTAATTTTTCTGTAAGTGTGTAAATAGTTCTTTATTAATAATACTTTATGCATAGGTTACTACTGTCTGTTCATTATGTTAATTCTAAGATAAATAATACTATAAGAGTTATTAAGTTCTCATTTATTATATTCCTTATCTTAAATTAGTTTATCTTCAGAATTTAACTAGGTTACCAATACTTACTTAGAGTTCAGATTGTTGCAGGTAAAATAACTATTAATATTAGGAAAGGAAGTAAACTAACATAATTATATTTACATCTTTACTTATCATAATAATAAGAATTCAACTAATATTTCTATTTCTTCTATTTCACTGTAGATATTTAATTTATATAAGAAGATACTGTGTAAAAGAATGAATTACATAATTGAATCTATTGCTATTAGTAAAATAATATGATTCTGATCTTTTTCTAATATTCTAAATACCCAGTCTAGTTCTAACAACAACTCTACGAAACAGATTAATATTCTTTCTGGAAAAACAACTATCTACTGAAAGAAAACATTTCAGTACTCTGAAAAACATAAATACTCTATTCATTTCATATTCCTATCATACTTCATTCTTTTAAACACACTACCTGTGCTAGAGTACGATCTGGTTTACTCTAGATGGGGAAAAACACAGGTAGGATTATTTTTCATCAAAGAATAGATTCAGCATCTAAAACAACTAAGAGATTTCAAGCTTAACAGTTCACTATGTATTATATAAATCATTCATTATTTGTTCATACACAGATATAAAATTTAACACAGAAATTAAAAGATAATAGAACCTGTTTTTAAAGCTGGATGACAATAGTGTTGGGAGGCCATTCCTCCCTACCAACTCGTGGAGAGCGCTCAAACAGTGACTTCTCAAGACCCCCGAGCCTGTTCTTGGTCTCCTTGGCTAGGACTAGGGGGAGCAAACAACAAAGTACTATTCTAATTAGTCAATACCAACTCTACATACTGTAGCAAGATCTTTCATTTGGAAATATGTACTAGATCACTTTCCTATAGTTTACCCCTCAAAAACCTTCCACAAAACTTCCCTTCCCAATGAATTCCTTGAAGCACATTCACCTGAATGATTCTTCTCCTGGAATGAGCAGCCTTAGCTCTCTTCAATGGGATTTTTTATTAGGATTGCCAAGGTATTTTTTGGGTTAGTTGTCATTAATTGAGCCACCTCCTCTGATCCTACTTTCTTGGTGGATCATGACCCCAAATGTAGGGAGGTTTCCACCTACAACATAGGAAGTGTTTGAGGATGCTGCCACTTGTCTATTTTCTCTCCACCTATTCTCCTCCACCAACTTGACCAGTAACACTCTTTTTAACATCTCTCCCAAACTGTTGTATCCACTTTTATTTATTTAAAATTAAAATATTCAGAATTACATTCCACATCCTTGACTCAACTGAGTCATCAGTTACAACTTTAACATAAAATTTAACATAATGTCTTAGAATAAAATCAAATAAGATAATATTATTTTGCAAAATTGGGTCATGTGACATTCCATTACCCCATCGAAGCACTATATAAGGAACACTTTGGATATATTGAAGGGAGAGGAATTGAAGAGAAAGAAAACTATAGTCCATTGTCACCGGAGCTTATACTTGAGTCTGCATCCCTTTGTCCCTTGGAGAACTTTGTGTTCTTCCTGAGCTTGTGTTTTCTTGTGAGATTTCTATCGAGATATGGAGGATTGAAGTGGTGGAGGCCCAAGTGGAGGAATCAGTTTCTCCGATTTGCAGACGTGTCGATAGAGGTTGTCACTATTGTAATCTTTGTTTTATATTAATCGAAATATCTTTTCCTGTCCAATAATGCGTATTTAAATGAGTATTGAATCCATGGATGCTTATATGTTATTGGTTATATATGCTAGAGTAGGTCTAACACCATCATATAGAATGCTTGTCTTGTTTGCTGAATGTTGAGAGAGCAAATTGCTAATACAAGCGAGAGTGGAAAAGTTCAACGGGGATCTACATCAACCGTCTGAAATAAGGTATGTTTCAAGATCCTTTAGTGTTGATATTTGGTTTCTCTTGCTTATGGGAAAGGATTGATTTCTGTGGTTACCCTATCTATTGTGGTACCCAAAGCCATAGGAATTTTTCTTCGTAACACTTATGAAAAGAATTGATGAAAAAATAGAGATAATGATGTGGGAATTTACCTATCTTCCATATACCAATTCCGTAAAGCTCATGCGCCATTCCACGCACCATTATAGAATAATTTCATTACAATCAGTCATGATCTACAACATATTTCTTTGTCTCTCAGACTGCTTGGATTGTATGCAAAATTCCCCAATTTTTTTTAACACTATTTTTCTTTCTCCCATTTGTTTCCCCCAATTTTTCTTTCCCCTTTTCAAAATTTGTTAGATATTATAATATTATATATTAAAAACATATAATATTAATATTATATATTATATATAATACTAACAGAATATCGATCACATAATCTATATTCATATTATATAATAGTAATCTCTCTATATATATTTGAGAGTGAAGCTCGGGTTGGGGTTTTGAGGGCTCACTCTGTGTTAGGTGTGTAGGACATATCATTTAACCAATTTTGAACATGGTTAACATAGGATCTATGGGTACTTGATTGGTTAATTATTTTTATATTTACTTGGTTGTATGTGTATTAAAGCAATTTTAAATTCTGCATTGGAGATGACTTGATGAAAATAATGTTGTATGTGATGTTGTGATAATGTAATTTTGCCTCCATAATAAATGTAGAAAGTATAATCATATTTTTGCACATTTTGACTTTCATTTAGTTCCTAATATGATTCCCTCATCTTTTGCAAAGGGTTTGACGTGGTTCATGTTGCAATGAACATTTACAATTGGGTTTGTAGAAGGTTTGTGGTCCATCTCATGAATAAGTTTGCTAAAATATTGAAATCCTCCACAAGCGGTTGTATTATAACAATTTTTGAAGAAAATATTAGAGGATATGAAGAAAGTAGTATATGTTTCTTTATATTTATTACTTAGTTTATTTTATTGGTGTAGCTTTCTTATACCCTTATTCCTATTTTATTTGAACTATCTAACTTATCATGTAATATCAAGATGTTTTTGCATGTGGGTATAAGGAGGTAGTGAATTGTTGTAGGGGATTTTAAATGGTGGAATAACCAAGACCTTAATAACTAAATACGATACATCTAAGGGAAGGAACATCCATGATAACATATGAACCAAATAAACCTGATCAAGATTGAGAATTGCAACATTTACAAGAAAATCAACATGCAGGATGATGACAAAGATTAGCATGTAGGATGCTAAATTTTCACAAAAAACCAAAATCCAACCTATGATTTTGTAATAGGATGAGAAGAATGAGATTTTGAATCCAAAGCAACATAAATATTCTTCAAATTTACAAAGTTATTGTCCCTTTTCTGTTAACGAGCCTCCAAGCTCTCTCTAATACACTTTTATTCATGGCAATACTTGCAAATAAATACTAAATTTTAAAGCTATAGATGGATTCAAGGATCCCTTTAAATGGGGTCTTTGAATCTATCTACGGTGTAAAAATTTAGTAAATCGGAAGAATTCATTGTATAAACTGCAATTTTCCATTGTCGAATTTGTGTGGTGATGTTAGATGCAAAATTTACCTCGCCAATAATGCATAAAGGAGGTTTAACTTAATAGTGATAAGGAGAGGTTGTCACTGCATTGTATGTATCATATTCTTTGAGTTCAAGCATGTAAGAGGTCAAGGAGTCAAAATATTTACCTGAAACTCGTAGATGGGGTCAAGCCTCTACCTTTACTGCATATGGATCTGAGACTGGTTCTAGGTTAGAACCCCCATTTAATTATAATTGATATTTTTATTGGTTAAAATATTGTTCTTAGTGCTTCCACTGGTTTAGTTATTATTGGATCAATTGCTACGAAGTTTAAAAAAATTGATCTTGGTGAATCTACGTCGACTAGTGCATCTAGTTCGACGATCATAGATCATGATAGTTATATTGAAGTTAGAAAAGTACCTCAGGATGGAACTTGGGACTCTTACATTGAAGTATCAACAACTAGCTATATTGATGCTTCTAGGTATTGATATGGTACTGGTTCTAGTACTTATTCGTTATTGTAGGAACCTATTTTTTCTTTGGCACACGCTTAATTGTTTGCTTCAATGGTGCAGCAGGGATAAAGATGGTCAAGAGAAAAATCATGCAATTTATTTGTTATATCTCTGAGGATCAAATATTACTAATAGAAGGTAGAAAATTTACTAAATTGTAACACTTCATTGTCACAATTGCAATTTTCCAAGACACAATTAAAAATGACTAACATAAATGACTAATTCATATTCTTCTAGTTAGTCATTTTTTATGTCGTGACTAAATTAGTCCTTTATGTTAGTCATTTTTAACTGTCACTTATTATCTAGTCATATTTATTAACTGGTGACTAAATTAGTCGTTAATTTTAGTCGTTTATAGTTGGATCAATCAAAATTGCTCATATTTAGTAGTAAATCACTTGAAAAACCTATGGTGACTAGAATTTTTAGTCACATAGTAGTTAATTCCTCATTTTTTACTAGTGATACCTTTCAAGTCCTTTCCCAAACATAATTCTGGGGATCACTTGTCTTCCCTAATAGGGCCAACTTCTCCTAGAGAGACTCAAAATACACATTATATGATGTTACATTGGGGACTATTTCCCCGCCAGACAATGGAGGTTGTACCTCAAGGTCTAGACATAATTAATACATCCCACAAGGGGTTAAAATCATCCCCAATGGGGGTACCAAAACATACAATGATAATATACATCAGAATATCTTCCGATGTTACAAATACATCAACAATTGCATTGATTTAAAACAACAACACAAGAACTATCTGAAGCAAAAGTATAAAGTATAAAATCCTTACTGAAATCAAGACTTAGAAGAGTAGGTGCTTCAAAGATAGCTTATAATATTCTTTTAAATGACTATTTTTCACTATTTCCCTAACTAAATATATCATCCATTTTAATCATATTTTGCAAAGGACGTACAATTTCACAGAAGCTAGAGATAAATATCCTAACCAAATTAATTTTCCCCAAGAAATATTGCATACCCCTTTTAATGGAAGGATAAGTGATCTTAGATGTGGCCTCAGTTCTCGAAGGATCTATCATGATTCCATATTTAGAAACAACAAATCCTAACAGAATCCCCTAAGTTACTGCAAAGATTTTTTTTTAGGGTTTAGTGATATTCTGTATCTCCTACAATGCTCAAAAACCTTTCTAATATGAAATATATGGTAAAGTCATTGTTTATAAAAGACAGTAACATCATTAATATAGACAACTATTGCATGATTGATTAGTCCCCTAAAATCTATATCCATTGCTTATTGAAAAGTTTCTCCAACATTACTCAAATAGAAGTGCATCTTTCAATAGGGATAAGTTCCCCATGAATTTTGGAATTCGGTTTTTAGTTGAACATGAGGAGAAACCAAAATATGATTAAAAAATGAAAAACTGTCAAGTAATGATAGAATCTCATATCCATAAATGTTTTGGAGGATTTTCTCCATGGGATGGGCTGGGTAATTATCTTTTTCGGATGACTTGTTAAGATTATGGAAATTGACACAAAGTCAAATATCACCATTCTTCTTCCGAACTAGAACCTAGTAAGCCAACCACTGACTGTGGCGTACCAGAAAAATGATTTTGGTAGAAAATAGTTTATTCAACTCTTTCTTAATTTTTCGTTTGAGTGTTGGATGCATTTTCCCAATATTTTGCTGAAAAGTTTTTGAAGCTAGTTTTATTGGGATAACATGTTGCATGATATGCGGATTGAAAGTTTTAATATCACCACACGCCCATGTGAAGACATCTATCTATGCCCGGAACATCTGTATAAAAGCTTATCATTAGAGGAAATTTGGGGTCTAAAATAGTCCTTATAAGAAAATGAGCCGATAATAAATTCTTGTGAGTTGGAATTCAAGAACCAATATAATTTCAATAAAATGCGTCAACCATAATGGTTGAATTGACATATTTGTCATTAAAAAAACTACTTTTTTGTTAGTATTTTGAACATATCTCCCTGTTTTTTTACTCAAATTTCAAGCGGAATGTCTTGTTAGATGTGGAATTTGATTCCTCATTCAAAAATATATCCCACTCAAAACTTGAGTAAAAACATAGATATATATGTTGAGAATACGAACAAAATAGTAGTTTTTGTCATACTTACTCCAAAATTAATAAACATTATTTTATTATTTTAACTATTAATGTATTATTTTCCTTAGGAGGCCCATATTAGACCTAAAATTACCTCTAATATTTCCTAAGGAGGTAAAATTTGTTCCTAGGTTGACAGCTTGAGGATTGGAATCTGTCCCTAAATTTATAGTTTCATATCTCAAACATGAACTATTTGTTTTATAGTTTGGGACCACGTTAAATGTGTCCTGGAGATCATAATTTTCATCAAATCTTAAAATAGACTTAGGAAAATATTTTACCATGTCGAGATCTTTCTCCATCGGACAGTGAGGATGTATTATCAAAAAATTGTGTAAGTCTTCATCGTCATTGATTTCATCAATAGCAGAGTCCTTGAAGGTATCTTCATTTGTAAATAAATTCAATATATATATATATACACACACATCATCGTCATCATCATCATCATCACCATCTTCATCATCATCATCATAACAAACACGCCAATTAGTAATATTGTTGAGGATTGATGTCCTAAAAATTAACTCAATTGAAAAAGCGTTAGGTGAAAAATCTTCAGGTGGAACTAATTTAGAAGCTACATTATCTAACATATCAACTTCTTGATTGTGTAATCTAGGAATGGAATTTATATTAAATGCTTCGAAACTTGAAATAAGGTTCCATACGTCTTTTTGACAATTTTGAAGATGTTCGTAAATACAACGAATTCAGTTACGTAAATGTTGAACAATAATCTCAGAGTCACCATATACCACTAGTACCTTGATGTTTAGATCTAAATCCTTATTTAGACCTTGTATAAGAGCTTCATATGCAGCCATGTTGTTAGTATAGTCAAAATCTAATCTACAAACTATACATGTTTTATTTCCTTTCGGATCAATTAGAAGACAACCTGCACCAACTCCTTCTTTTTATTTTGACTCGTAAAATATAATGTCCAAGGTAAATTATTTACAATCACTAACCCACACAAGACGCTTAACATAGTCCTCAATGTGCTTAGTGTAGCTATTTCTTGTAGGTTATGGTTCTACTACCATCTAAAGTTTTCTCTTTTAAGGAGAGTCTCATTGTTTCAATTTCAAGAAACTATTTTCAAAAACTATTTAACAAACGAAAAGCTTTAATTAAATTTCAATGAAAACTTTACGTATTTAACCACTGCTAAATTAATACTAGTTTTTTATATCTAATCTACACTAACCTTTCTTGGCTAAGAGAAACATTCAATAAATTACTTACCCCTATTGTACTCTAAGTTATGATGTTGAAAATATAATATATTTTAAGAAAAATCTCATTAATATACCATAATCCCATTAAAAGAAAATTATTGTAATATGTAATAAATAATAATAATAAACTATTATTATTTATAACATAAATATTGTCACAATACAACAAGTTATAATCTATTTAATATTTGAAAGATGACAATAATAAGAATTATTGAACAAAACATCTATACAAATAGATGGTAAAAATAATAACTATATGAATAATGGCATAAAAGTTATCTTAAATAATAAAATTATTTAACAATAACTGTAAACATCATTCAATCAGAAATATAGATACAGCATATTTGAAAGTAACATATAATCAATACCACACAATACAATGTGTACGCAAATCAATATATGAAAATAAACTGTAGAAGAGAATTAATGTATATGTATATAATTGTATCAAAGAAAATAGGCACAATAATGTTATCAATTTCTTCAGACCAAAACGTATGCCAACATAAGTAATATCATAACATAATAATTAGCTTCAAAATTACCAAAACTACAACTCTGTATTATAGTTTCTTTTCTCTATCAAATCCCCTACTTCAGTGATTCACATGGATTATATATACAAATAAGGAAACTATTTTGGAGAGTCATACGGATCCATCTTTCAAAAATAAACTATTCAGTTTTAACAACTGTTGAATTAAAACAAACACTCCAGATGATTGTTCTATTGGTATCATGAATATATTAACTATTCTCTAAAGTAGAAGGCACCTCGAAGTGAGAGCACCACTAAATCATCAATAAAACACATCCACATAAGCCACCTATAATAACAATTGAACAATTTATTAAATATTCATTTAAATTTGTAATTAATCAACAAAAAAATGAATTATAAGCATGCCAATAGAATCTTTGATTCCATAGGTATTCTAATTAAATCATTCATTTACCTGTTTAAAATAAAAAATTGTTAAATGTGAACTTGAACAAAACCATTTTAATTGTGATGTGCAACTTGGAAGCTCGTCGTGCCTCAGATAAAATGGCATGGAGTTTCATAATTTTAATCTTTTTTTGTTCTCCTTGTTTGAGTAATCATTCATTTGCTACAGCTAAGGATCGTTTTACGGCCTTATACTTATCCCTCTTCAATTTCAAGTCTTTCCATCTGTTTAAACATAAAAAAAATCACCTTTGAAGGTTTTTATTTCTTCTTTCATGCTCAATACGTTGGAATGTGATTCTTTTACATCTGTTTCTAACATAGACACTTTGTCCTTAAGGACTTGTTTAAGAGTTTGCCGAAGATTATTTTCACTTCGACTGGGTGGGGAATTACCAGTGAATGAAGGATTCTTCTCAGATCTACATGGAGATAACCTATTAGTATTGAATTCACCATGAGAAATAGTCTTGGGATTATTTACGTCTAAACTTTGTTCATTACAGTCGCTATCGTGAGAAACTTCACAATTTGAAAAATTATCCTCATCATCACTTGCGACTTCTAATAGTGGAGATTCTTTCTGTTGTTGCAATGTTGTAGGGGTTAATACTGTAGCCATACTTTGGGTAAACCATTAAGAAACTAGAGAGACAAACTCTCTATGTTTATTTTTAAGTCCATAAAAAGGAATTGAGCCTATGTTTTGACACTTGACTAATTATGTTGGATTCTGGGGTAGGTATGTTACATGTTCGAACATGTTGTGAGAGATTAAAATAAATTCCAACCATTGGAATGGTATCACCCTATGCCGAATTGTCTCCTAAATCCTTCGACAGTGAAGGTTTACTAACATCCACTTCTTTATGGTTTAATGGAGAAGGTTCTTGCAGATAGAGTCTTCTTCTTTTTTGTTGGATCCTAGAGAGAGGTGAAGGAAAAAACCGATTATGTCCAAAATTATTTTCAACTAAGAACTGATCCCAAGCCTTTCCCACCATGGTCAATTTGTATTGTATCACATTTTTTAGTAAACCATGGTGAAATAATCTTTGAACATGGTCTCCTACAGTATTCTAGAGCGCACAAGCCATTTTATCTAAGCTATTAAGAAAGAAACATCATAAATTGACCTTAGAACCTTTAAATTCCATTAACATCCTAACGTGATAACAATGTACAGAGGAAAACCTACCATCACAATTGATGTACCTTATGATTAGTTGTAAAAGAAGCTACCATTGGGGTTTAAGGTAATTTTTTGGATACCCATGCTTATCGTTGAAATCCACATGAAAAGGAATTAAGAAATGTTTCCATTTGGATTTGTTAACCTCCTTTTGCTTAAACCACTTTTCACCCTTCTGTGGCAACTTCGTAGCCTTTTCTATGAGGTCCTCAAATATGGCTAAACACAGGTTTCGAACCTAATAAATGTTTTATTTAAGTGAAAGAGAAAATTGTCAAGTTACTTTGACATGATTCCCACTAAAACTTCTAAATAAGTTGCCCCAACCAAATTTATCAATCAATAGCGTAAACGCAGGTTCAATACCCAGTAATTCACTCCTTGCTAGTTCAAATCTACATAGGGGAGCCATTATAGCTATAATTAGTTGGTAAACAAGGTGATTTGTAGATTGAATATCAACACAAATGGGAACCAAAAACTAGGTTAATCTATCTCTCTATAGAAACCCAAATTTCGATGACCCGCACAACGAAAGCAACACCAGTTTCATCATAGATTTTGATAAAATGAGTCAAATGATGATACAAGATGTTAAACTATGATTTTGTAAAGGAATTATAAATCGAGATGACATCTGAAATATTGTTGATATAACAAAATGACACGATAATAATGGTTGTACGTTAATAAACAAGTGTCATACATTACTTAATCATAGTATGATTCATGATTTTGATCCAAGATAGGGTAGAATCCAAATGCATATTGGAAGTTTCGTTTTGGATAAGAACTATTGTAGTTAGCATAAAATTCAAATGTAGGTTTGAATAATCATTTAGGCATAGTTTTAAACTTAATGTTTAGATATATAATGAATAAACCTTTATTAATCTAAACATTACATAATATAAAAATTAATTTAATTACTTATACTTTGCCTATTATGATAAACAAACATTGAATCCTTGGTATTAATAATTCATGAGAAGATCATGTGAAACGATGAAGTTAAAATAATAGAAGAAAATTTTGATTTGATCCAAAATGAGATTAGTAGGATTTGGACTTAATGAAAAATAACTTTAAATTGTATCATCACCAAACAAATATAATCAAGAGTTATATATATATATATATATATATATATATATATATATATAAGAAGATTGATTATATAGTAATTTGATTTAGCAGCTGCAAAATTGACTATCAATGATACCTCTATAGTCATGAAATTGAAATGCTTGTGATGATTTTTACTCGAGTAATTAACGTTTTCAAATTGAGAGTACCTTCACAATCATAGATTCTGAAGGCACTCTTTAGTAGTTTTCCGAGGAATTTATTTAAAAGAGAAAATGTCATTTTTATTGACGAAAAAGAAAATAAAAGGTGATAAGTTTCTTGGAATCCAACACTTCTCGAGATGCAACCAGACCTAATCTCGAATTTTAAATGAATGAGGGATATGATTCTTATCATGCCAAGCCTCATCCTTTTCATTAGCTCGTTGCAACATTTCTTGTGCTTGTTTCTAGATGTTGTAGATTTGGTCTCAAAACTTCAATTCTTTTTCAACTTATTGTCAGTATGAGTCAGTGTCATTCGAATGTGTAGATGAACTGATCAATTCAATGGGCACCGTCGTTGAAATCCATAACATATTTCAAATTGACTCTTTCCTATAGATTTCTATTGAGCACAATTATAAATGTGTTGTATATATGGGATACTTTCATCACATGTTCGACAGTGCTTGTGGTTGTACATGAGGAGAGGTTGTACTAACAAGCGATTGAGAAGTTTCATCTTTCCGTATAAGTGACGATGGACTATTATCGACGAAGAGAGTATCGTGTCGATATATTTATTGATATTCTTCCAAAATATGTTTGTAAATATGGCATCTATGTAAGAAATGATGGTCCTCAGAAGGCCATAATGTTTCCAAACATGTTCTTAGAAGATATGGGAAGTTTGTTGTGTTGTCATAGTCTTCTTACATGGAATGAGAATAACCATCTTGGAAAATATATCAACTATGACTAAACTCATGTCATTCTGATGGTTTGTAGTAGAATATCTTGTCAAGTAGTCCATAGAAATATATTCCCATGGTTAACTAGAAACCATAAAAGGTGTATGCAGTCCTTGTCGTTGATTCGACCATTTAGCAATGGCATAAATCATGCATGATCGAATGTACCTATTGATGTCATATTTAAGTGAAGGAAAGTAGAAATACTTATGGAGGATGGAAAGGGTCTTTTCTACTCAAAAGTTTCCCACAATCTTTCTATAGTGTGAATCTCAAATGAGTTTATGTCAGTGCTCACCTATCAGTACACAAAGTTGTCCAATCTTGTATAACAAGGTATATTTGAAGAAGTATTCAGTAGTATATGATGGGTTGGTTTGAATATGTTGATAAATTATGGAAAAACATCAGTCTATCGAATACATTTGATGACAAGTAGTGGTGTCATAGCCCTCCATACTCATCACTATAAATAATAGAGTAATGGGTGGTTGACTCCGACAATTATATGTGGCTGGGGATTTACCTTTCTATTAATTTATTACCAATTGAAATTATTGTAGGTTAGTAATCCACTTGATTTGTTGAGTTGTTTGTAACTTTGAATGGGAAGGGACGAACTATAAAGGCTTGTGGTTAGTAACAATGACCATATCCTTGCCAAGAATGTAATGTATCCATTTCTTGAGAACTTGCACAAAGCAATACAATTCCTTTTCATAGTTTGAATACATTCTAATGGTGTCATTAAATGTTTCAAAATGAAAAGCAACTAGGTGACCAAAATGAGTGATCACTGTGCCTAAATCATAGTACGATGCATCTGTCTCAATCTCAAAATGTTGATGCATATCAGATAACACAAGTACTGGTGTAATGCAAATCTTAGGTTGGAGATTCTCAAATATTGCTCTTGTGTTGGTGTCCATTTGAATATAGTTTTCCCAGTTCCCTTAGTCAATTGATTCAAATGATAGGCTATGTGACTGAATTCGAGTATGAATCATTGATACAAATTCCCCAAACCAGGAAAAATTCTTAGTTCATGAATGTTTTGAGGAATGGGACAATATTTGGGGATTCATACTTTGT
Organism: Pseudotsuga menziesii; assembly: GCA_001517045.1. Classification (NCBI taxonomy): domain Eukaryota; kingdom Viridiplantae; phylum Streptophyta; class Pinopsida; order Pinales; family Pinaceae; genus Pseudotsuga; species Pseudotsuga menziesii. Next base: position 208,608 of record LPNX010588839.1, on the reverse strand, counting down.
CTAGATTGACATTAATGCTTGTAACTTCAATTACATACACCAAATATTTGATTTTTTCATTGCAAATGAACATTTTTCCATGTTCAAATAGATTTGATGTTCTCGAAGAGTGTCGAGGACTTATCAAAATTGTTGGACATGTTCTTCCCATGATTGATTAAAAATCAAGATATTGTCTAGGTAGATAATGACACACTTGCCAATGAGAAGTCGAAGTATGTCATCCATATATTGCATGAAAGTCGCAAGTGCATTTGTTATAAGGAATTCTCAATCAGTACAGACACTATTTGTTCCTCTGCATGGTAAATCATAAGTACATAACAAAAAGACACAGCAACATATCCTTTCCTTAATAAATCAAATTAAATAACATGAAATATAATATACCTCAGCCTTAGAACTCTTTTTCTTTTCTCCAAGAGCCTTTTCCATGGTTCAACACCTATAAAATAGATCACAAGACAAACAAGTAGAATGAGAGCATCATGATAAATTTATTACTTATATCAGTGATCAAGGAGTCTGATAATATTCAATTAAACTCAATACATGAAATATAGGAGAGGGGAACACTTTTGTATTAATTATGAAAGAGAGAGATGTACAACCAAGCCTTGATGTTGATGGCTTCAATCTCTACAATAACATCTACAATCCTCTATAACTATGAACATCTCTCCAAACATAAGCCATCTCTACTTTGCCTCTGATTCAGCCTCTGATTCAGACTTCAAACCAATAGCATAATGGTACTTTTAGTGGTCTCCTTCACTCACATGATGAAGGATTCATTTACAGGCCTAGAACTCATGGGATAAATTGGAAAATGGATAAGATGTGATCCCAACAGGTAAGGGAATAAAATGCCACCTCTCCCAAGAATGTAGGAACTGACTCCATGGAGGATTCTGAACGGAAGCCTCCGGAACCTTCCTTTTTCCCATTTTTGGACCATCAATGCTGATGGGAAAAGGGACATGTGCATCGACCTAATTTTATGTCGAAGAAAAGGAGGCATCAACACTCTTTGATCCACAGTTGGAAGCACCGTCGGCACTCTGTGTAAAAGGGAGAAAGGCACTGACCCTCCAAGATATGGGAAAAATAAGCCCAAAACATCTTAGTTCAAGTTCAGGTAAAGTTCTCGAGAAGGAAAAATGACAATGTCGAACTTCCAGGAAGGCTGATAGGTAATGTGGAATTTCTAGGTGCAACAGAATACCCCCCAAATTATGAAACTAGAAGGAAGTGATAGGTAAAATAGTTTGGAAGATGTCCATATGATACAAAGGAAATGAGAGATACACTCATAACTAACATAGGACCAATAAATGAATCTATCCAAACCAACCAAAGCTGTGGACCAATACACTGCAGATCTACGATGATGACCATGCCATGGCTACCAATAATACACTATAGATCAATGAATAACTACTACAGGAGGTAGGACATAGCTACAAAAAATACAAAGTAGATCCATGTCTCTTAACCTAAAATACAAAACATAGCCACCAAACATACAATGTGGATCTGTGTAAAGACTCTAAATGATCTCCAAACACAGCTTGAGCATAGGCAATCATTATGGTGAAGCCTAACCACTCAGGGTCTTCATTCCAATCCCTAACTGATATGATACTAACCATGTGAATAGATTTCTTTATGTTGAACATGGCAGAAACCACTTGATTATTAGTCATTGATGTCAACTGTTAACAAGTGCGAGGGAAATCACCATTAATGCCAATGATCCCCAAGGTATCTTAGTACATTCCCTCAAGTGAGAATAAATGTTTTGAAGTCAAAAACTTGATAGAATATTCGAATCATAGGTCATTAATGAAAACCTACTATTGAAAGCGAGAAAACCTGCCATTGAGGCATGCAAGATTAAAGGTACTCTTTAAGGTTTCTAGGTCTAATTCATAGATAATGATTTGAAGTTGACAGGAACAAACTTGTCACATGATGGATATGATGATTCCCACACATCAATGGTAGAGAACCTTCCTAATTATAATCAGGGGGTTGGTGGTCCGATTCCTCCGCACCCTATCATAAATTTGTGACTACAAAAATGACTAAATTCGCATATATATGACTATTAGTAGCTAATTTCCCATATCTTATAGTATGACTAACGTTTAGTTGTATTTAGCTTAGTCATTAATATGTTATCATCTATTAGTTTGTTTAGTTGTATATTTGGTCATTAATTGTTGCAATCAGTGACCAAATCCGTGACTAACTCAATGACTAAATCATTAACTATCAATTACTAAATAATTGACTAATAAGTCAACCTATTAATGACTAATTGAAATATGACTAAGTTATTCAAGCTATAATATATTGGAATTATCTACTATTAGTCGCCGACTCAAAAATAGCCGTTTATAGACAGATTTTAGTCATTTTTTTAGTCATTAATTTCTCATTTTGTACTAGTGATATGTACCAAGAGGAAGGCACACTACATTAAATTTTTCTATGAATATGATGAGGAGGAGGAGAAGGAGGATGAATAACAAATTGCATCCCAAGAGGAAGGGTATGAAACCATAGAAGAAGAAGAACCCACTCCTAATACAGGAAAAATTACAGCCCTTTTAGGTGTAGCTATATTCCACACCTTGAGGCTCAAGGGAAACATACAAGGCCAAACAGGCATGGTTCTACTAGTGGATGGTGGAGACACTCATAATTGCATAGATTCTACCTAGGTGGAGAGGAGAAAGTTACAAGATAAAACTTTTGACAGTTTCACATTCATCATTTCAGGTAACAATTCTATGGACTGCACTAAATGGATTCCAAATATTCGAGTTACTCTAGGGAATCATACTATCATTCAAATTTTTTATGAAGTAAATGTGGCTGATACAAATGTGATTTTGGGAGTACAATGGTTGTTATAGATGATTTTACCACACATGGTGAATCACACTTTTATGGCCTTCCCTATCCCTCTACAAACTCTTTAGACCCCATGGACCATTTTTGTACCTTTGATGTTTCGAAGATCATCCCTAAAAAATGCAATAATTTCCATACGCGAATTTTAATCCCTTTCTCGCATATATACATGGGTTTGACCCTTAAAACCGCATACATCAGGATGTGTGCAAAAGGCCAAATGATTTTGGAGTTTTCCTTGATGTGGATCTGAATCACTTCTCTCTTGGCCTTCCATATGCATTGAGATCGCTCAGATTCAACCTTCCATTACCCCATTGAAGAGCTATATAAGGAACCCTTTGGATACCTTGAAGGGGGAGGAATTGAAGAGCAAGAAAACTATAGTCCATTGTTGTCGGAGCTTATACTTGATTTTGCATCCCTTTGTCCATTGGAGCACTTTGTGTTCTTCCCAAGCTTTCTTTTTGCTTGTGAGCTTGCTATCGAGAGATGGAGGATTGAAGTGGTGGAGGCCCAAGTGGGAGACACATTTTCTCTGATTCCCAGAAATGCCGACAGAGGTTGTCACTATTGTAATATTTGTTTTATATCAATAGAAATATCTTCTCCTATCCAATAATGTGTATTTAAATCAGTATTTGATCCATGGATGCTTTTAAATGCTTATATGTTATTGATTATATATGCTAGAGTAGGTCTAACACAATTATATATAGCATGCTTGTCTTGTTTGCTGAATGTTGAGGAAGCAATTTATCAATACAAGTTGGAGTGGAAAAGCTCAACGGGGATCTACATCAACCTTCTGGAATAAGGTACAAATTGAGATCCTTTACTGTTAGATATTTGGTTTCTCTTGCATATAGGAAAGGATTGTTTTCTGGAGTCAAGCTTTCTATTGTGGTACCCCAAGCCATAGAAATTTCACTCTGTAACAGAATTGGCAGCTCCGTTGGGGACGTTCATTGTTTTTCTTTTGGGTTTGGGGGCACAATGTGCTTGATATTCTTGACTTGCTCTTTGTTTCTCCTTGTTTCTGTGTTGCATTTTATAGTATGTTCATATATTGACACTCCCCTTTATTGGTTTCACCCTGGAGTGCTTTTTACCACTGCCTTCTGTGTATATGCAGGTTTTTGGCTAAAAGTCACGTACATACATGGATTTTTGGCCAAAATTCGCGTATACACGCAAGTTTTTGGCCAAAATTTGCGTATACATGCAACTTTCTTGCCAAAAGTTGCGTATATACGTAGTTGTTCTTTAAACAGTCGCGTACATCCTCCCTTTTGGTGAGTTTGATGTTGTGGTAAGTTGTTGGGTGGGTTGTGAGTGTGGTTGGGTGTTCCTTGGGTCTAATGTTGTCTGTTGGATGCTTCTTTTGTGACCAGAGACTGTTTTTCCATTGATTTTTCTTTCGAAGTAGTTTTATTCATTTATCCTTTTTGTTTTTCCATTAGTGCATTACTCTTTTTTGTCTCGGTGTCTTGCCAGGCTTGTGTTTTATACTTCCTGCAGAGACTAAGAGTTTAAATGACTTTTATTGCATTTTTCATTATTTTATATTGAAAAATACAAGGTGGCTACATTTTTTGCATATGGATTTGAGGAGGTACTTGCATTGGATTGCTTGGATGAGAGTTTTATTTAGGCTTTCATATAGGAAGGATTGCATTGGCATTCAGAAAGGAATATATATTTATGCATCTCATGTAGTGGCATACCCTATTTTTCATTTGACAAAGACTGGACTTAGCATTGTTTGTTATGGTGTGCATAGTTACTTCACTACTGAGTCATAAATTCATTAGTTGCATGACCATTTCCCTTTGAGTAATTACAGTCAATTAAAATCAACGCATAATAAAATGAATTACACTCTTTTCTTTTATAGGGTGCATCAACAAGATTAGGATTTAGAGTCTTGGAATATTTCATTGTGAGTCAATTCTCCAAGACTACTAAACACAAACAAGTAGGTGTCTGTCCAGGTGAGATAGTGAAATCCTTGGTATAATTAGTGTTTCTCAGGACGCTCCTCTTACACAGGAGTTAAGCACGAGGCAGTGTGAGGGGTTATTGATTGGGATGACTCCTGGTCATAACTGAGTAGCACCAGAGATATTTCTAGGATTGTATTCATATCTGGGGGCTCTTTTTGAGTTTCAAGCTTTGCTACCCTGCCCATATGGTTGATCCCATCTGCGATTGTCCACCTGATCATTGGTTATATTGAGGTGACCTTAGTTTCCTTACCTAGGTATCACAGGGGGTACTTGCAGAGGTTACTCTATGAGTGTCCTGGCTAGGTAGAGGTCAAAAAATACAGTTGCTTTATGCGTTGAAGCTAAGGGACACTATAATTGGTTACGTACCTCTTCTTGTAGTGTATGGGAGTTTCTAGCCTCTCCTAGGCGAGACATACCTGCTGCATTTGGGATCTCACATATCCTCCCCTTGGCTTGCTTGTATTTTGGTTGTAGATTTTCTTAGGAGTGTTCTCTTTGTGCGCCAGTTGGCCTTTGGGATCGTGGTTACTTGATTATATTTATGCTCTCTTGAGTTTGGGTCCTTTTATTTTTGGCATGCCTCATATCCTATCATGCATCCTTGGTCCTAGTACAGACCCTGGTGTCAGACTTGGGGGCATCACAACCCCTTACTATGCTCATCGATTTGGGAGTGGTCACATTCCACCCCCTACTCCATTTGTGAAGGATTTTGACTCCTTTCTCTCGGTCTTTACACCTGTGGTCACCCTCACGGGAGTGGTAGCAGAGGCATGAACGTTGGGTCTACACCTTGCTTTCCTTTTTATGTCCCATCGTTCACTGTATTGTTTCCTTTGGGTGCATTTGTCATGATGATTCCTCCCTATTCCCTATAGTTTGGATTCTTTATTAACTATTTGGGTTTTTTTGGATGAATATGGTTGTCATGTAGGGTCCATTTTTTGTACACTCTCTCTGAGATTTCAACCCGTTCGTTCCTATCATAGGTATCATGTCTAAACTGGCATATAGGTTAGGATTTCACATCTGCTTGCATTTTGCATTACCTTATGAACATTCCATCTTAACCTTAGGTACGAACCCATTCCATGGTATCATAGAACCTTAATGCTATTGTTAGAAGTGATATTATGTGAATGGTAGAGCTTTCCTATACATGGGTTTCCTAGTTAGCTCCCTCTTGCATTTGGTACCCATGCTGTGAGTACTCTCTTAGGTCCGGGAGTCCTTTGCATAGTATCGCCATGAAAGTTTGCAAGAGCCTCATACTCCTCTTGATCTTTTTGTTGGCCTATTTCCCCAGGACTCCCTTATGTCAAGTTGTAATTGCATTATCATGAGCTTTGCTTGACTCATTCATCCTTATGCTGGCTTCCCTGACTTTGAGTATGAGCCATATAGCCCAAGCTTGTCTTATGTATAGCCATGCAAATCCATTTTATATATCCTTTGTAGCTTGATTCTTGATTTTTACCAAGAGGGGACTTTCCCTCGAGTGTCTCTATCCTACACATATGGCCTTGCATTGAGCATAGGTATGTTCCATTTCTTGGAACTAGTTTGTTTGTCCCTTGACACTCGTCTCCTCCCAGTCTGTAACTATAAAGCGAGTTTATTATTTTTCAATCTTTTCAAAATATTTGAAAAATTCCAAAAAAATAAAAAAACCAAAAATCCGGACAAGAAAAGATGTTATCTTTGGTAGCAGTTGAGTTGTGTCGCCTTCGAACATAGCACTGTATATCACATCCTTTGGTTGTGTTAATAGTTTGAATTTATGAGATATACTCATTTCTCTGAGTTTATCTCCACCGACTGATTAAGCTTCGAGTCCCTATGGAGCCTCTGTCAATGCCTCCTGTGTCGTAGAGATGTCCTAGTTTTGTATATCAAATTTATGCTTCCTACATTCAATCACCATTCACCTTTATGCTCTTGTTCGAAGGAAGTTGAAACCTGACTTGGCCATTCCTCAATTATCTTGACTTTTCATGTGGGCCATTTCTGATACAGTTACTGGTTTGTGCACATTATGATCGAGTCCTTCCACATTATACAACTTTGCTGAGTACCTAGTGTTGCATGATGGGTGATGCCTTAATTCCGTCCTTCCAGTGGATTTCATCCCATCGAATTTAGTTCATTTATTCTAGGATAGGAATCTAGAGTCATTTTTGAGTGCCTTGATACTTGCAATCATCAGTGGCAGGTTCTCTTGCCATCGACAATTTTAGGGGAATACATCAATGTCCCCTTATCGATGGATTCTATCAACTGTTCAACCTCAACACATTCATTCACACCTATTAGTTTGCACTCTAGTACCTTTATTCCCATTTTCATTATCGGTGGGTGATCTTGCATCTGTTAATGGTATACATCAATGACCAGTAATCAGACGATGGACTACTATGTTCGACCTTGACACCTCTATTCACATAGTAGGACATGTATTCATAGTGGTAGAAGACCTTCTAGATGGGTTCCATCTCATATATGCTACCTCCTTGATCATGCCAGTGTTCATGAGATTTCAGCTCTCGTGACTTGATTCCAGTATATGTCAGATATTTCCAACCATTATGGAGATCTTGATCCACTATATATCTTCAGCCTTCATGGAGATCATGATCCTTTGTATATCTTCATCATGGATATTCTGAACTATTTATATTGTATGTGGCGATGACCACACATTTCATATTTTGTATCATGCCTATTCATGGCCATTGTACTCTTATGTATCCGGGACTACTACATCTACTTGCAGTTATGTGTAGAGTTTGATCATTGTATTGTACTAATTGGATGGCTGGTTCTTCCACTAGTTTCTTCATCACTCTACTTCTGGGATGGACTTATAATGTATTTCGACCATCGTATGACCCCTATGACCTCACACATTATGGGGCATCTATTACAGCTGATTTTACCACACATGGTGAACCACACTTTTATGGCCTTCCCTATCCCTCTCCAGACTCTTTAGACCCCATGGACCATTTTTGTACCTTTGATGTTTCCAATACCATCCATAAAAACATGCAATAATTTCCATACATGACTTTTAATCCCTTTCTCACATATATATGCGGGTTTGACCCTTAAAACCACATACATCGTAATGTGTGCAAAAGGCCAAATGATTTTGGAGTTTTCCTTGATGTGGATCTAAATTACTTGTCTCTTGGCCTTCCATATGCCTTGAGATCGCTCGGATTCAACCTTCCATTACCCCATTGAAGAGCTATATAAGGAACCCTTTGGATACATTGAAGGGGGAGGAATTCAAGAGAAAGAAAACTATAGTCCATTGTTGCCAGAGCTTATACTTGAGTCTACATCCCTTTTTCCCTTAGATAACTTTTTTTTCTTCCCAAGATTTCCTTTTTCTTATGAGCTTGCTATCGAGAGATGGAGGATTGAAGTGGTGGAGACCCAAGTGAGGGACTCAATTTCTTTGATTCACAGACATGCCGACAAAGGTTGTCACTATTGTAATCTCTATTTTATATCAATAGAAATATCTTTTCCTGTCCAATAATGTGTATTTAAATGAGTATTTGATCCATGGATGCTTTTAAATGCTTATATGTTATTGATTATATATGCTAGAGTAGGTATAACATAATTATATATAGCATGCTTGTCTTGTTTGCTGAATGTTGAGGAAGCAATTTATCAATACAAGCTGGAGTAGAAAAGCTCAATGGGGATCTACATCAACCTTCCATAATAAGGTACGAATTGAGATCCTTTAGTGTTAGATATTTGGTTTCTCTTGCATATAGGAAGGGATTGATTTATGGAGTCAAGATGTCTGTTGTGGTACCCCAATCCATAGGAATTTCTCTCTGTAACAATGGTTGTATGCTTTAGGGGACAATATACTAAATTATCAAGTCCATGAAATAAGGTTAAAAAATTCGGAAGTGAAACCTAACTTGTTGAGGGGAATGCACACTTACCCAAATAAATTGGTTTCCTCTCACATCATGAAGTCTATATTGAGGCATGGTGACATAGAATGGGCTTATGAATGTTTTATTAGATCTTATAAACATCACTTGAATATTTCCAAGCATTTTAAGGAGTTAGAGTAGCTAATGAGTAAGTATGAGAAGGTTTTTGGAGAACTTCCCCCAGGAAGACCACCAGATAGAGGGGTGGACCATATCATTGAGTTAGAGATAGGAACACAACTTGTCAAAATGAATCCCTCTAGACACCCCAAAAGGATTCAATATGAGATTAAAAATGGCATTAAAGAAATCTTGGAGTTAGGTCTCATAAGGCCTAGTTCCAACCCATTTTATTCTTTGGTTGTTATGGTGAAGAAAAAATATGGAACCTTGAGAATGTGCAGTGATTTCAGAGCATTAAACAAGAAGAAATTAAATAATATATACCCCATACCAATGGTTTATGAGATCATGTGGAGATCCATGGGGCCAAGTTCTTCTCAAATATTGACCTTAGATCGGTTATCATCAAATTCGAATGAGAGTAGAAGACATACCAAAGACTGCTTTCAAATGCCTCTCTGGTCACTTTGAGTTTGTTTTCATGCCCTTGGTCTTAAAAAATGCACCTACCACATTCCAATCATGCATGAACAATATATTCCACAAGCAACTTCATAAGTTTTTACTAGTTTTCTTTGATGATATTCTTATTTACAGTAAAACTTGGAAGGAACATTTGCATCATCTAGAAGAGGTATTAAAAATTCTACATGATCAATCTTTGTTTGCTAAGCTATCAAAATTTGAGTTTGGTTTGACAAAGATCTTGTATCTTGGACACATAATTGTTCAATATGGTGTGAAGGTGGATATGGAGAAAATAAGAGCCATTCTAGTGTGGTCTCATCCCAAAAGTCTCACTGAATTAAGATGAGTCATTGGAATTTGCACCTACTATAGAATTTTTATGAATGGGTTCTCCAAACACACTTCACCTCTCACTAATTTGACAAATAAATATGCTTTCGAATGGCATGAAGGGGATGAAATGTTTTTACAAAGAATGAAGGAAGTAATAAGAAACTGTCCTATTCTAGCCTTGTCTAATTTTTCTAAACCATTTGTCTTGGAATGTGATGCATCAAGAGAAGGATTTGGAGTAATCCTAAAACAAATATAACCCCGAATATGTTTTGAGAGTAGTAATAAATATAAAAATGATGATATTTTCTCCATTTATGATAAATAAATTCTAAAAATCATGCATGATTTGATCAAGTTTAGGAAATACTTGGTGGGAAACAAATTTGTGGTCAAAACTGACCATAACAACTTAAGGTACTTCCACACTCAAAAGGATGTAAATGAAAGGAAAAAAAATGGGTGAGTAAGATTCAAGCATTTGAGTTTGATATTGAATATATGAATGGAAAAAATAATGTGCTAGTTTATGCCTTATCTAGAAGACCTTCTATTTCTCTAATGGATGTAGCAGAAAATTGGAAAACCACATTAGAGGTAGAGTATGCTAAGGATAAATTTTCTTGTGAACATTTTGATGGAAATAACCATGATAATAGGTATACGTTTCTGGAAGGAATATTCTACTACAAATAAGGAATCTATTTGGTCCCTAATTCGAGTTTGAAGGAGGAAAGTTTAAAGAAATATCATGATTCTCCTCTTGCACGTCACCCCAGTTTCTTCGAAAGATACCGAATGTTGAGGGAAATATTATCATGGAAAGAGTTGAAGGATGATGTTTTGAAGTATGTTAATTAATTCCCCACATGTAATCAAAATAAAGTGGTGCACAAACATCCAGCTGGTCTCTTCCATCCCTTTCCTATTCCTATACAAAAATGGGAGACCATTTCCATGGACTTCATCATTGGTTTGCCCAAATCATTTGGTAAGGATTGCATATTTGTGGTGGTGGATAGGCTCACTAAATATTATTATTTATTTGTTGTTACTACCAATTTTACTGTTGCACAAGTGATTGAACTATTTTTTTAAAGAAGTTTTCAGATTGCATGGGCTTCCTAAGAGCATTGTTAGTGACATCGATAATAGATTTTTGAGTGAATTTTGACAAGAACTCTTGAAAATGGTGGGGAAACATTTGACACATAGAACAAGATATAATCCACAAACGGATGGAAAAACATAGAGGGTGAATCAATGGTTGGAAGGCTACTTGAGGAACTATGCTAGAGGGAAGCAAAAAAATGGATAAAATGGTTTCATTTGGGTGATTTTTGTTACAATACTACTTTCCATATTTGCATTGGCATGTCTCCTTTTAAAGAAATTTATGGTTATGATGCATAAAATTTATTGAACAAATTTTTGGTTATAGTAGATATACAAAGTATAAGTATTGGATTGAAGAAAGTCAAGAAATGTTTAAGGTTTTGAGAGATAACTTGCAGGTTGGTCAAAATCAGAAGAAACAATATCCAGACCAACATAGAATGGAAAGACAATTCCAAGTGAATGGCTTGGTGTATTTGAGGTTTCCTCCCTACAAAAAAACCACTGTAAAGGGTAAAGGCTTAGAAAATATCAAACCAAGTTTTTAGGGTCCCTACAAAGCGATTCGAAAAGCTGCAAAAGTGGCCTATTAGTTGGAACTTCCCGAGGGAAGCAAAATTCACAATGTATGTCATGTTTATTGTATAAATAAGGTTATAGGGAAGAATATTTAATTTCAAATACTTTACCACCTTTTTATTATGAAGGAAAACGTGTTCTCATTCCAGAACAACTCTTAAGAACAAGGGAAAGAAGGCTACGAAGCAGAACAATACAAGAATATTTTGTAAAATGTAAGGATTTTCCTAGTGAAGAAGCCACTTGAGAATATGAAAAACAATTTCAGCATCCAAACATGGCATTTCTTGAGGAAAATAAATATTGGTTGGGGAGGACTGTCATGTCCCCATCCCAATAGGTCTACAATTTGACAATATTTCACCCACCTACTAGCTCCCTAGGTTGGGTGAGGAGGCATTAAACATTTAAATAAGGGATCTATGAGACACAAGAGAAAATTAGTTTATCATTTACAAAATAATTTGGCTCATAAAAATAATAAATATGGATAAAATAAGGTGGCATTTCTTCATAAGGACATTTTGAGGACCATGGAGTCCGTGGGTGGCTAGCTTCTTCCTTACACATGTCATGAATTAACCCCAAATTCGAAATTATGAGTGATGGAATATTCTTGGAAGGTGAATATTTGTGAAATTAAATATCATGATCCCAAGGATTCGAATTTTTGAGTAGGAGTAACTTCCAATAGAATAGGAAGAGTCTAGGAAGAAACTAGGTGCCATGTGGAGCTATATTCCCTATGTTTTATGACAACAATGATGGAAGATTCATGACAAGTCAAAACTGATTGAAGACCTAATTGCATATGTATGAAAATATGAAATGTCAGGGATAAAAATAGCCTCCAATAGGGTGCACTTGGGACTATGTGGCAGCCATTCGAATTTGGAGGAAGATGAAGGGTTGAGGAGAAGGCCAAGTTCCATGGAGGTTACTAAACAACAAGGATGAGTTGGAGGAATACTATGGGAGTGAATTAGAGCTTGGAGGACCTTAGGAGGATTATAAAAATATTTCATGAGGAATGGAAATGGAGTAATGATAATTTTTTAATTTTCTTTTGGCATTGTGGAGAGCATTAGCTTGTCCATTACACAGTGAGTGCACACTTACCTTGCTAGTGAGCCAATTTTGAGAGAGTGAGATTCTCATCCAAGTTAGATATGAGGGAGGCCACAATAACCTCTCATTTGGTGCTTCATGGAGTTTTTTTTCTGCATATACGAGGCTTCTACTGTTCGTGGTCCATCTCTCCTCCCATTCTCTCAATTCCCACTTCCATATTTCCATGTTTTTCTATGAAGGCGCACTTATGTGAATGGTGGTTGCACCCCATTGAGTTTAGTTGATTCCAAATCATGGATTAATGATTCATGGACCTGTAATATGTCTCTCATATTATCTGTAATTTGAAATAAGAAGAAATAGATATGAAAATGTACATAGTTCTAAGCTTTGTTGTGACTAGTTTCCATGTGATGATTCCCCACTTCAAGGGAGTTGTATTTCTGATGTGTATTGCGAATTGGATCAATGATATATGTTTTTAGTCAGATATTTAAATTATTTCAATGGTATATATTCATCGTTCTCTGTTATGAACCATTATATGCACCATTTATGAGTTTAAGTTGAGCTTTTATATGTCATTTCCCCTAAACAAATATCACTGAAATTATGCATTTGAATATGATGATTTAATATTCTATTGCAGAAATATTAACCAAAAAAAAAAGAAAATAAATGAAGTATAATCACAATCCCCATACTCTGTTTGAAAAATTGGTATGGTTGCATAGGGGTTGGACATCCATTTCTACCCACACCCTAGGGGAAATTGCATCATAAATTGCTCGTAATTTTACCCTTTTTTCCTTCATGAAAAAATTGAGTTGAATATTTTTATGACCTATAATAAAAATATCAAAGAGTCCATGAAAGAGTTATAATAATCCCCACATCATTTCCTACCGAATTCGAGACCCTCTTGTGCCATTTGAATCCCCCAGAGTGAAGACTAGTTAAGTCGTTTTTTTGAAAATGATGCCTTTCTAGTAAATTTTCCAATTGGGAAATTACACCATAGGTATGGATATTTCCTTGCAGTACAAAATTCTAAATCTCTTCAGAATATCCAATTCATACTCCCCTTGCCAAATGAATATCCCATATGCACCCTGCCACATCTCGATGCCTAAGAAGTAATGCATCATACCTAGGTCTTTCACCTCAAACTCTGTAGCAAGTCTCCTCCTTGCATATATAATAAGTTCCTCTTCACCTGTCAAAAACAAGTCATCTAAATATATCAGGAGTACCATAGGTCCTCCATATTCTACCTTGAAGTACTAGAGGTTGGAATCTGTATTACTTTTGGTAAAACCCAAGCTCATCGGGAATCTATCCATCCTATCGTACCATGTCCTTGGTGCTTGTTTCAATCCATACAATCCCTTATTCATTTTGCACACATCGGTCTTTGTTTCATGTGTCTCAAATCCTAGTGGATGTTCCACATACACTTCCTTGACTACACCATTCAAAAAAGTTGTCTTGAAATCCATTTGGTGTACTTTCCATTTCACAATTGCCACCAATGAAAGTATGGTCCTAATGGAAGTGTACCTCACCATGGGTGCAAATGTATCTTCGTAGTCTATGCCTTTTTCTATGAGAATCCTTGTGCTAAGAAACTGTCCTTGTATTTCTCGATGCTTCCATATGCAACATGCTTGATCTTGTAGATCCATTTTCAAGACATGACATGATTCTTCTCCTATCTTGGAACAATATCCTAGACATCATTATTGATGATCGATTGATATTCCATGATCATATCATCCTTCCATTATTATTTTTTTCTACACCCTCTTCATAGGTTGAAGGTTTTCTATCAATGATGTCACACAACATGGCCACATAGCTATTGTAGGGATTTTCCCCTTTTCTCTCTCTATGCATTCCTTCTGGAGTGCCATACCTTTCAACTTCTTGTATGAGCTCATGTTCCCATGTTGGTTTCCTCTTATGGGATTCCTTCTCAAGGAATGTCTCTACTGACTCATGTGGTTCTGTCATGTCATGATCTTCATGGTCTTGTGGAATTATTTCTCCAATTTCCATTTCTTGGACTCTCGTCTCTTCAGGTTCCTAGACTTCTTGGATAGGTGTCCTCCTGGATATGAAGTCTGTCGAGTCTTCATCAAAGGTTACATATCTAATTATGTCGGTATTATTGAATCTTGGGAAGTATATTCAGTAGGCATTTGATGTATCGATGTATTCTATGAATACACCCTTCCTCGTAGAATCATCGAGCTTCATCCTTTGGGATATGTATTTACAGCGGTCAGAAAATATTCTCAAATGGTTGAATTCTAGTTTCTCTCCTTAGAAATACTCTCCAGGAGTCTTATTGTTGAGTACTCGATGAGGAGTACAGTTCTGTACATACAAAACTATTATTGTTTCCTCCTCCAAAAGGTGCATAGGAATATCCTAGTCATGCAACATAGCTCTTATTGTTTCCATCATGGTTTGGTTCTTCCATTCCGCAAACCCATTCTACCGAGGATTGTATGGAGTGCTCAGCTCCCTCTTAATCCTATATTTTCTGCAGAGTTCATTGAATTCTTCCAAGGTGAATTCTCCTCCATTATATGATCATAGATTCTTTATCTTCCTATCATTCTATTTCCCTAACAAGGATTTATATTCCTTGAACTTACTGAAAACTTCACTTTTCCCTTTCAAGAAATATATCCAAGTCATACGTGAAAAATAATATATAAAAGAAACATAGTACACATACTATGTTAGTGAGCTAGAAGACATGGGTCCAAATACATCTGAGTGTACAATATCCAGTATTCCTTTAGCCTTTCTCTCACTACTGGTCCAATGTATTCTTCACATTATTTCCTTGTGCACATCCTTTGCAAATTCCTTCACTATTTTAATATATCTATCGTAATCTTGAGAATTCTTTGCTTTCCATCGGTATTTCTCTGTAGTGCACATGTGCAAGCCATCTGTGCCACAATTCACTTTTTTCAATTGACTCATGAATGAGTTCTTTTTCATCCTATCTCTTTATCTTGTAGAATCCTTTTCCTTATTCTCCAATCACTATTGCATCCTATGTTGTCTTTCCTCTAGGACACATCAAAACTTGGCCATCGACAAATGAAACCCTAATTCATTTTGCATCTAGTGCAGAGATGGAGAGAAGATTATTTTTGAATCCTGGAACATATGGGACATCCTTCATCTTTAAATATTTCCCAGATTGAAGCTTGTATGAAGCTTCTCCACTCCCTTTTATGCTGTATTGATAATCATCCCCAAGTTTCACCTTGTGAGGCGACTCATGCTTAGACATACTAATGAATGATTTCTTGTATCACATCATATGTTTATAAGATCCACTATTTACAAGGCAATCATTGGTTCCATGTAATATAGTTCTAGTAAGTGCTGATATTAGCACATACTCTTCATATGACTCATCATTCTCCCATCTGAATCTTTTGTTTGTTGGTTCATCATCTTGGACAATATGAGCATGGTTTCTCCTTTTCTCGATGGGACAATCTCTTGCAAAATGGCCCTTTTAATCACAAGTATAGCATCGAACATTTTAAGGATATGTCTTGTTATTATTTTTTTTCTTGTCCTTCTTCTTGTTGTGATGAAAGGTTTCCCTCTTCTCCTTCTTCTTGAAGTTCTTCTTTGTGTGAACCTTGAGATCTTGATCTTCAGTTGCTCCCATCTTCTCTTCTCTTGTCACGATTATAGCTTCTTCTTGTGCACATTATTCTCGAAGTCTACTGAAAGAGATTAACCTATTTATTGCACAAATTCCTTGAATGAATGAGTCCCATGATCTAGGTAGACCATTCGGTGTAGTCATTGCAATTTATCCTTCTTCGAAATTCTCTTCAACTGCTTCAAGTTGTTCGTTGACTTGATAAACCCTTGTGAAGTAAGACTGTATATTCTTGGATTTCAGTATCTTCACATTCTTCAACTCGTTTCTCAAAGTCATCTTCCAGTTGATGTTCTTTCCTTCGAACATCTTTTTCAAAGCATCATACACGTCGTTCGATGTCTTGAATGCAGACACATGGGGGATGATGTGATCATTAATATCATATTTAATGATTCTCTTAGCCTTATCCATGCTTCTATTATGAGAATTTTTATCCTCATCTCCCTATGGTTCTGGAACTTCTCCGATGATAAACTTATCCAAGTTATTTTCTTCAAGTATCATGGAGATTATGTACTTCCATTCCTGAAAGTTATCATCCCCTCCAATATTGTCCTCAAGATGCGTATGGTGAGTCACCTTTTCAAATGATAACCTCAAATGGAAAGATAAAAGATTTAGATCTTACCAATTTGAGGTGTCTGACTTGGTTATGGAGTTGGCTGACCTAGGGTTTGTAAGAGAAACCCTAATTTTCCAAACTTGGAGTTTGAGAATTCTGTTTGGATAGAAATATGTGCCTCCTTGAGGAAAATGGCTCAATAAGGTCACTTTCTAAAAACTGAGTTGGGAAGCCTACAAACCTTGATTCCCTAGTTCCTCCTGGCACAAGTGACAGGGTCAAAAATTAAACTTCTTCAAATTTGAAACTGATTCCACCAAAATATGTTCCCTACTAAGGTGAGTTATCCTAGCCCTCTTGTCTTGATGATTTATGGAGAGAACACCTTGATCTAGGAAGCCCTAGTTTCCAGAGCTGCTTAGTGCCTTCTTTTAGAGAGGCTTTGATACAATGTTAGTTTTTCTTTAGATCTGATTAGTTTATCTAGGATACTTATATGAAAGCATAAAATTACAACAATATGCATATGATATACATGATAAATGAGACACAAATATTTTCACTATGGAATCCATAAAGGATAAACCCCCATAAACTTCCTCATAATAGTAAGATGATTATAAGCAGTAATAAGAAGTATTCAACAACTATCTATATCTCTTCCATTTTCTCTCTCTATCATGTGAATTTGAGAGTGTGAGGTGTGTATAAATGAGGGAGAGAGGATCCCTACTTATACCTTTCAAGTCCTTTCCCAAACATAAGTTTGGGGCCCACTTGTCTTTCCTAATAGGACCAAATTCTCCCAGAGAGACTCAAAATACACATTACATGATGTTACATTGGGGACTATTGCCCCGACTTACAATGGAGGTTGTACCTTAAGGTCTAGAAAGAATTAAGACATCCCACAAGGGGGTAAAAGAATTCCCAATGGGGGTACCGAAACATACAATGATAATATACATCAAAATATCTTTCGATGTTACAAATACATCAAAAATTGCATTGAGTTAAAACAACAACATAAGAAATATTGGAAGCAAAAGTATAAAGTATAAAATCCTTACTGAAATCAAGACTTAGAAGAGTAGTTGCTTCAAAGATAGCTTATAATATTCTTTTAAATGACTATTTTTCACTATTTCCCTAACTAAAGATATCATCCATTTTAATCATATTTTGCAGAGGACGTACAATTTCAGAGAAGCTACGGATAAATATCTTAACGAAATTAATTTTCCCCAAGAAAGATTGTATACCCTTTTTAATTGAAGGATAAGTGATATTAGATGTGGCTCGAGTTCTTGGAGGATCTATAATGATTTCATCTTTAGAAACAACAAATCCTAACAAAATCCCCTAAGTTATCGCAAAGATTTCTTTTTTAGGGTTTAGTGATATTATGTATCTCCTACAATGCTCAAAAACCTTTCTAATATGAAATATATGGTAAATTTGTTGTTTATAAAAGACAGTAACATCATTAATATAGACAACTATTGCATGATTAATTAGTCCCCTAAAATCTATATCCATTGCTCGTTCAAAATTTTCTCCAACATTAATCAAACTTAAGTGCATCTTTTGATAGGGATAAGTTCCCCATGAATTTTGGGATTCAGTTTTTAGTTGATAATGAGGAGAAACCATAATCTAATTAAAAAATGAAAAACTGTAAAGTAATGATATAATCTCATATCCATAAACGTTTTGGAGGATTTTCTCCATCGGAGGGGCTGGGTAATTATCTTTTTCTGATGACTTGTTAATATTATGGAAATTGACACAAAGTCAAATATCACCATTCTTCTTCCAAACTGTAACCTAGTTAGCCAACCGCTGACTGTGGCGTACCAGAAAAATGATTTTTGTAGCAATGAGTTTATTCAAATCTTTCTTAACATTTGGTTCGAGTGTTGGATGTATTTTCCCAATATTTTTCCGAAAAGGTTTTAAATCTAGTTTTATTGGGATAACATGTTGCATGGTATGCGCATTGAAATTTTTAATATCACCATACGCCCATGTGAAGACATCTATGTATGCCTTGAACATCTTTATAAAAGCTTATCATTAGAGGAAATTTGGGGTCTAAAATGGGCCTTATAAGAAAATGAGCCAACAATAAATTCTTGTGAGTTGGAATTCAAGAACCAATATAATTTCAATAAAATGCTTCAACCATAATGGTTGAATTGACATATTTGTCATTAAAAAAACTACCTTTTTGTTAGTATTTTGAACATATCTCCCTCGGTTTTTACTCAAATTTCAAGCGGAATGCCTTGTTAGATGTGGAATTTGATTCCTCATTCAACAATACGTCCCACTCAAAATTTGAGTAAAAACATAGAGACATATGTTGAGTATACGAACAAAAAAACTAGTTTTTGTCATACTTCCTCCAAAATTAATAAAGATTATTTTATTATTTTAACTATTACTGTATTATTTTC
Organism: Pseudotsuga menziesii; assembly: GCA_001517045.1. Taxonomy (NCBI): domain Eukaryota; kingdom Viridiplantae; phylum Streptophyta; class Pinopsida; order Pinales; family Pinaceae; genus Pseudotsuga; species Pseudotsuga menziesii. Next base: position 189,292 of record LPNX010588839.1, on the reverse strand, counting down.
CTTAGGAGGCCCATCTTAGACCTAAAATTACCTCTAATGTTTTATAAGGAGGTAGAATTTGTTCCTAGGTTGACAGGTTGAGGATTGGAATATATTCCTACATTTATAGTTTCATATCTCAAACATGAACTATTTGTTTTACAGTTTGGGACCGCCTTAAATTTGTCCTGGAGATCATAACTTTTTTCCAATATTAAAACAGACTTAGGGGAATATTTTACCATGTCGAGAGCTTTTTCTATCGGAGAGTGAGGATGTATTATCAAAAATTTGTGTAAGTCTTCATTGTCATTGATTTCATTGATTTCATCAATAAGAGAGTCCTTGAAGGTATCTTCATTCGTCAAGAAATTCAATATATATATATATATATATATATATATATGTGTGTGTGTGTGTATATATGTATATATATATGTGTATATATATATATATATATATATATATATGTGTATGTATATATATATGTATGTATGTATATATATGTCATCATCATCATCATCATAACAAACACGCCAATTAGTAATATTATCGAGGATTGATGTCCTAAAAATTAACTCAATTGAAAAAGTGTTAAGTGAAAAATTTTCAGGTGGAACTAATCTAGAAACTACATTAGCTAACAAATCAACTTCTTGATTGTGTAATCTAGGAATGGAATTTATATTAAATGCTTCGAAACTTGAAATAAGGTTCCATACATCTTTTTGATAATTCTGAAGATGTTCAAAAATATAACGAATTGAGTTACGTACATGTCGAACAATAATTTCAGAGTCGCCATATACCACCAGTACCTTGATGTTTAGATCTAAATCCTTATTTAGACCTTGTATAAGAGCTTTATATGCAGCCACGTTGTTAGTACAATCAAACTCTAATCTACAAACTATACATGTTTTATTTCCTTTTGGATCAATTAGAAGACAACCTGCACCAGCTCCTTCTTTTGATTTTGACCCATAAAATATAATGTCCAAGGTAAATTATTTACAATCACTAACCCACACAAGACACTTAACACAGTCCTCAGTGTGCTTGGTGTAGCTATTTCTCGTAGGTTATGGTTTTGCTACCATCTAAACTTTTCTCTCTTAAGGAGAGTCTCATTGTTTCAATTTCAAGAAATTATTTCCAAAAAATATTTAACAAACGAAAAGCTTTAATTAAATTCTAATGAAAACTTTACCTATTTAACAACTACTAAGTTAAAACTAGTTATTTATATCCAATCTACACTAACCTTTCTTGTCTAAGAGAAATGTTTAATAAATTACTTACCCCTATTGTACTCTAAGTTATGATGTTGAAAATATAATATATTTCAAGAAAAATCTCATTAATATACCATGATCCCATTAAAAGAAAATTACTGTAATATCTAATAATAATAATAATAAACTATTATTATTTATAACATAAATACTGCCACAATACAACAAGTTATAATTTGTTTAATATCTAAAAGATGACAATAATATGAATTTTTGAACAAAACATCTATACAAATAGATGGTAAGAACAATAATTATATGAATAATGGAATAAAAGTTATCTTAAATAATAAAACTATTTAACAATAACTATAAACATCATTCAATCAGAAATATAGATAGGGAATATTTGAAAGTAACATATAATCAATACCACATAATACAATGTGTACACAAATCAATATATGAAAATAAACTATAGAAGAGAATTGATGTATATGTATATAATTGTATCAAAGAAAATAGGCACAATAATGTTACCAGTTTCTTTAGACCAAAACATATGCCAACATAAGTAATATCACGACAGAATAATCAGCTTCAAAATTACCAAAACTACAACTCTATATTATAGTTTCTTTTCTCTATCAAATCCCCTACATCAGTGATTCTCATGGATTATATATAGAAACAAGGGAACTATTTTTGAGAGTCCTACGGATCCATCTTTCAAAAATAAACTATTCAGTTTTAATACCTATTGAATTAAAACAAACACTCCAGATGATTGTTCTATTGGTATCACGAATATATTAACTATTACCCAAAGTAGAAGGCACCTAGCAGTGAGAGCATCACTAAATCATCAATAAAACACATCCACATAAGCCACCTATAATAAAAATTCAACATTTTATTAAATATTCATTTAAATTTGTAATTAATGAACAAACAAATGAATTCTAACCATGCCAATAGAATATTTGATTCCATAGGTATTCTAATTAAATCATTCATTTACCTGTTTAAAATAAAAAATTGTTAAATGTGAACTTGAACAAAACCATTTTAATTGTGATGTGCAACTTGGAAGCTCGTCGTGCCTCAGATAAATGGCATGGAGTTTCATAATTTTAATCTTTTTTTGTTCTCCTTGTTTGAGTAATCATTCATTTGCTACAGCTAAGGATCTTTTTATGGCCTTATTCTCATTGTTCTTCAATTTCAAGTCTTGCCATCTATTTACCCATATAAAAAAATCACCTTTGAGGGTTTTGATTTCTTCTTTCATGCTCAATATTTTGGAATGTGATTCTTTTACTTATGTTTCTAACCTAGACACTTTGTCCTTAAGAACTTGTTTAAGATTTTGCCGAAGATTATTTTCACTTCGAGTGGGTGAGGAATTACCAGTGAAAGAAGGATTCTTCTCAGATCTACATGGAGATAACCTATTAGTACTGAATTCACCATGAGAAATAGTCTTGGTATTATTTACCTCTAAACTTTGTTCATTACAGTCACTATCATGAGAAACTTCACAATTTGGAAAATTATCCTCATCGTCACTCGCGACTTCTAATAGTGGAGGTTGTTTTTGTTGTTGCTTTGTTGTAGGGGTTAAGACTGTATCCATACTTTGGGTAAACCATTGAGAAACTAGAGACACAAACTCTTTATGTTTAGGTTTAAGTCCATAAAAAAGAATCGAACCTATGTTTTGACACTTGACTAATTATGTTGGCTTCTGGGGTAGGTATGTTACAGGTTCGAACATGTTGTGAGAGAATAAAATAAATTCCAAACATTGGAATGCTATCAGCCTATGTCGAATTGTATCATGAATCCTTCGACAATGAAGGTTTACTAACATCCACTTCTTTATGGTTTAATGGAGAAGGTTCTTTCACATAGGGTCTTCTTATTTTTGGTTGGTTCCTAGAGAAAGGTGAAGGAAAAAACCGATTCTGTCCAAAATTATTTTCAAATAAGAATTGATCCCAAGTATATCCCATCATGGTGAATGTGTATTCTATCACAATTTTTAGTAAACCATAGTGAAATAAGCTTTGAACATGGTCTCCTACAGTATTGTAGAGTGCAAAAGCCATTTTATCTAAGCTATTAAGTGATAAACATCATAAATTGTCCTTAGAACCTTTAAATGTCATTAACATCCTAACGTGATAACAATGTACAGAGGAAAACCTACCATCACAAGTGATGTACCTTATGATTAGTTGTAGAAGAATCCTCCATTGGGGTTTAAGGTACTTTGTCGGATACCCATGCTTATCGTTGAAATCTGCAAGATAATGAATTAAGAAATGTTTCCATTTGGATTTGTTAACCTCCTTCTGCTTAAACCACTTTTCACCCTTCTGTGGCAGCTATGTAGCCTTTTCTATGAGGTCCTCAGAGATGACTAAACAAAAGTTCCCAATCTAATAAATGTTTTATTTAAGTGAAAGAGAAAACTGTCGGGTTACTTCGACATGATTCCCACTAAAAATTCTAAATAAGTTGCCCCAACCGAATTTATCAATCAATAGCGTAAACGCAGTTTCAATGCCCAGTAATTCACTCCTGGCTAGTTCAAATCTACATAGGGGAGACATTATAGCTATAATCAGTTGGTAAACAAGGTGATTTGGAGAGTGACCATCAACACAAATGGGAACCAAAAACCATGTTAAGCTATCTTTCTATAGAAACCCAAATTTCGATGACCTGCACAGCCAAAAAAACACCAGTTTCATCATAGATTTTGATAAAACGAGTCAAATGATGATATAGGATGCTAAACTATGATTTTGTAAAGGTATTATAAATCAAGATGACATCTGAAATATTGCTGATATAACAAAATGACACGATGATAATGGTTGTATGTTAATAAACAAGTGTCATACATTACCTAATTATAGTATGATTGATGATTTCGATCCAAGCTAAGGTAGAAGCACAATGTCATATTGGAATTTTCGTTTTGCATAAGCACTATTGTAGTTAGCATAAAATTAAATGTAGGTTTGAATAATCATTTAGGCATAGTTTTAAACTTAATGTTTAGATATATAATGAATAAACCTTTATTAATCTAAACATTCCATAATATAAAAATTAATTTAATTACTTATACTTTGCCTATTATGATAAAAAAACATTGAATCCTTGGTATTGATAATTCATGAGAAGATCATGTGAAATGATGAAGTTAAAA
>LPNX010588839.1:101243-184537 GCA_001517045.1 Pseudotsuga menziesii | reverse complement strand
ATAAGAAGAAGATTGATTATATAGTAATCTGATTTAGTAGCTTCAAAATTGATTATCAATGATACCTCAATAGTCATGAAATTGAAATGCTTGCGATGATTTTTACTCGAGTAATTAACATTTTCAAATTGAGAGTACCTTCACAATCATAGATTCTGAAGGCACTCTTTAATAATTTTCTCAAGAATTTATTAAAAAGAGAAAATGTCATTTTTATTGACTAAAAACAAAATAAAAGGTGATAAGTTTGTTGGAATCCAACACTTCTTGAGATGCAACCAGACCTAATCCCCAATTTTAAATTGATGAGGGATATGATTCTTATCGTGTCAGGCCTCAGCTTTTTCATTAGCTCATTGCAAAATTTATTGTGCTTGTTTCTAGATGTTGTAGATTTGGTGTCAAAACTTCAATTCTTTTTCAACTTATCGTTAGTACAAGTCAGTGCCATTAGAATGTGTCAATGAACTGATCAATTCAATGGGCGTCGATGGGTGAAATCCATAACATATCTGAAATTGACTCTTTCCTGTAGAGTTCTATTGAGCACAATTATAAATGTGTTGTATATATGGGATACTATCATCGCATGTTCGACGACACTTGTGGTTGTACATGAGGAGAGGTTGTACTAACAAGTGATTGAGAAGTTTCATCTTTCCGTATAAGTGAGGATGGACTATTAATGACAAAGAGAGTATCGTGTCGAGCTATTTCCTAATATTATTCCAAAATATGCTGACAAATATGGCATCTATGTCAGAAATGATGGTCATCAGAAGGCCATAATGTTTGCAAACATGTTCTTAGAAGATATGGGCAGTTTGTTTTGTTGTTGTAGTATTCTTACATGGAATGAAAACAACCATCTTGGAAAATCTATCGACTACGAATAAGCTCACGTCATGCTGATGGTTGGTAGTAGAATATCTTGTCAAGTAGTCCATATAAATATCTTCCCATGGTTAACTAGAAACCATAAAAGGTGTATACAATCCTTGTCATTGATTCGACCATTTAGCAATGGCACAAATCATGCATGATCAAATGTACCTATTGATGTCATATTTAAGTGAAGGAAAATAGAAATACTTTTGGAGGATGGGAAGGGTCTTTGCTAGTCAAACATTTCCCACAATTTTTCTATAGTGTGCATCCAAAATGAGCTTATGTCGGTGCTCACCTACTAGTACAAAAAGTTGTCCAATATTGTATACCAAGGTATATTTGAAGAAGTATTCGGTAGTAGATGATGGGTTGGTTTGAAGATGTCGATAAATTGTGGAAAAATATCAGTCTATCGAATGCATTTGAGGCCAAGTAGTGGTGTCATAGCCCTCCATACTTATCACTATAAACAATAGAGTAATGGGTGGTTGACTCTGACAATTAGATGTGGCTTGGGATTTACCTTTCTATTAATTTATTACCAATTTAAATTATTGCAGGTTAGTAATCCACTTGATTTGTTGAGTTGTTTGTAACTTTGAATGGGAAGGGGTGAACTATAAAGGATCGTGGTTAGTAAAAATGACCATATCCTTGCCAAGAATGTAATGTCTCCATTTCTTGAGAATTTGCACAAAGGAATACAATTCCTTTTCATAGTTCGAATACCTTCTAATGGTGTCATTAAAGGTTTCAAAAGGAAAAGCAACTAGGTGACCAGACTGAGTGATCACTGCACCTAAATCATAGTACGATGCATCTGCCTCAATCTCAAAATGTTAATCCATATCAGGTAACACAAGTACTGGTGCAATACAAATATTAGGTTGGAGATGCTCAAAGCTTGCTCTTGTGTTGGTGTCCATTTGAATATAGTTTTCCCACTTCCCTTAGTCAATTGATTCAAATGATAGACTATGTGACTGAATTCGAGTATGAATCATCGATACAAATTCACCAAACTAGGAAAAATTCTTAGTTCATGAATGTTTTGAGGAATGGGACAATCTTTGGGGATTCATACTTTGTCTAGATTGACATTAATGCCTGCAAATTCGATTACCTACACCAAATATTTGATTTTTTCAATGCAAATGAACATTTTTCCATGTTCAAATAGATTTGATGTTCTCGAAGAGTGTCGAGGACTTATCAAAATTGTTGGACATGTTCTTCCCTTGATCGACTAAAAATCAAGATATTGTCTAGGTAGATAATGTCACACTTGCCGATGGAAGGTCAAAGAATGTCATCCATATATTGCATGAAAGTCATAGGTGAATTTGTTATAAGGAATTGTCAATCAGTGCAGACATTGTTTGTTCCTCTGCACTATAAGTCACAAGCACAGAACAAAAAGACACAACAGCATATCCTTTCCTTAAGAAATCAAATTAAATAACATGAAATATAATATACCTTAGCCTTAGAACTCTTTTTCTTTTCAGAACCTTCTTTTTTCCCATTTTTGGACCATCAGTGCTACTGGAAAAATGGACATGTGTTCTGACCTAATTTTATGTCGAATAAAAGGAGGCATCAACGCTCTTTTCTCCATAATCAAAAGCACCATTGGAACTTTGTGTAAAAGGGAGAAAGGCAGCGAACCTCCAAGATATGGGAAAAAGAATCCCAAAACATCTTATTTTAAGTTTAGTTTAGGTTCTCCAGAAGGAAAAAGGACAATGTAGAACTTCCAGGAAGGCAGATAGGCAACGTGGAATTTCTAGGTGCAACAAAATTCCCCCCAAAGTATGAAGCTAGAAGGAAGTGATAGGTGAAATAGTTTGGAAGATATCCATCTGATACAAAGGAAATGAGAGATAGACTCATAACTAACATAGGGCCAATAAATGAATCTATCAAAACCAATCATAGCTGCAGACCAATACACTGCAGATCTATGATGATGACCATGCCATGGCTAGCAATAATACATTGTAGATCAATGAATAACTACTATAGGAGTTAGGACATAGCTACGGAAAACACAAAGTAGATCCATGTCTCTTAACCTAAAATACGGAGCATAGCCACCAAACATACAATGTGGATCCGTGTCAAGACTCTAAATGATCTCCAAACACAACTTGAGCATAGGCAATCATGATGGTGAAGCCTAACCACTTATGGTCTTCATTCCAATCCCCAACTGATACGATCCTAACCATGTGAATAGATTTCTTGACATTGAACATGGCAGAAACCACTTGATTATCAGTCATTGATGTCAACTGTTAACAAGTGCGATGGAAATCACCATTAATGTCAATGATCCCCAAGGTATCTTAGTACATTCCCTCAAGTGCGAATACATGTTTTGAAGTTGAAAACTTGATAGAATATTCGAATCATAGGTCATTGATGAAAACCTATTGTTGAAAGAAAGAAAACCTATCATTGAGGCATGCATGATTCAAGGTACTCTTTAAGGTTTCTAAGTCTAATTCATAGATAATGATGTGAAGTCGAAAGGAACGGACTTGTCACAGGAGGGATATGATGATTCCCACATCAGTGACATGAAACTAGGAACAAAAGTTGATTTCAGGTGACGAAATGGACTCATACATGATGAACTTTAAGACTAAGTAAAGTTATTGATGAGTTATTTTTCTGGGAGAGACATCCTTTGAACAATTTGCAGCATGACACATGACTTGGAAGCATTGACTTAATGAGAATAGAACTAGGTGTATTGCAAGGAATATCACAAAGCATTGTTTGAATTAACTCAAAGGATTCGGGTAACTCACAAAAGTGGATCGACTCAGAGATAAGCTGAATACCCAAGTGTTCAGATATGCAAATGCTGACAGGTGCCATGTTCAAAGGTGGAATGTATACTATTGCCATAAATACAAACAAAAACCATTCCCCTTTCCTTTAACTTCCCCATCTTGAAATATGAGTGCCTATTTTTGTTTTTATGAGTCCAAAGAGGGTAACAAATACTCGTCAAAGCTCATCAAATGACGAGTCCATTCTCATAATTTTTACAAACCTAAGAAAGGAGGGGTTCGTTCCCAAATAGGGTGTTTCATTGTTTTGTTTTACGAGTTTGACGAAAGAAAACTCATTTGTCATTTCACATTTAGAGATTCTAAAATGACTAAGAAGACTCCAAAAGGTCCTTTTTCATAAATAAGGCTAGCCGGTCCGAAAAAGAGATAACCTACCCCTGACTAGTCAACTGTTCTGATTCTTTTACAAGCGTGAACGCAACAAGTTTGCTTGGAAATATTTTTGTGTTTTTAAGGAGACTGAAAGGAACTTAAATATAACTCTGGAACTGGGTTCCATTTTCATAATCCACTTTTAACGAGTCCGAAAAAGAAAAAAAGTAGACTTGACACCTTTCTACTCGTATTTTAACGAGCATGTAAAAAGTGTATAACAATGCTCGATACTTTTTCATTTTACTCCAAGCTTGAAAAATACTAAAATAGATTCTTTCATAGCCATAACCCTCAAATCAACTTGAAAAGATCAAAAAGGACACATTAGAAGCCAACTTTTAAAACTATATAAAACCAAAAGTAAAAACCCACTTTAATGAAATAATTTTGGACTTCAAAATAATTAAATTATAATGAAATATTGAAAAAAATACAAAATATCTATAAATAGAAAGGGATGGTAATAATTTTTTACCATTTTTTTAACCATTGTAAGAATTTGTAGTTGGATTGAAAGTGGAGAGCTTCTGTCGGTGATTTGGCAAGGGTCCTCGTCCATTATTTCTTCTATTTTATTGGAGAAGGTAAGTAACTTGATCTTCTTATTCCATATTCTAAATGAGTTTAAATGGATTTTAAAACCAGGGTAAAGGAAAATATGGGATTTACGACCGTATAAAGGGGGTTTTTTAAATTTAAAAGGGCAATTTTGTTTATCCTGAGACCCCTTAGCTTTCGGGCAGGACACCTGATGGTGCTCTCTCAAGCTGGGACAGACGCATCGTAGGCGCTCTGTCCACATCCGACAGAAGCGCTAACCATCGGTGCTTTTATAGCCATGGTTGGGTGCACCATAGGTGCTATGTGGGTAAAGCAGAGAGGCACTGCTACCCTCTTATATGGAAACAAATAAACCCTAACCCTTCAAAAAATTGATTTTTCCTTCTATATTATTTACAATCACCATTTTAATGTTTTTTCCTTTCAACCATGATGTAATTTCTAATATAAATTTTGTGTATTGCAGGTGCACTACATCATTTTCATCATGGTTATTTGGAAAGAGTGAGAACATGAGGTTCCAGACCACCAGGTCGTTAATGACCCAGCCAATATAGAAGCTCTACAGAACTGTGGGATCTTAAAGTAGTTCAAAGTGCCAGGTATGAAGGCATATATCCACCTAGTGGAATACATCATAGACATGTGGGATCGTGAACAAGAGAAATTTGTGGTTGGGTTCCACAGTCTACCCATAGAGATCGAGGATATATACTTCTTGACTGGTTTGTCCAGGAGAGGAAAACCAATAATTTTATCTGGGGCACGAGGAGGAGAGCCCTCCTTGGATGACTTAATTGACCAATACTGTGCATTGGGTACAAAACCTCAGTCAGGGAAATTACATATCCAATATATAGTTGATCATCCTTTAAGGATGATAGTGTACACGATTGGAAAGGTGGCTGAAACTAGGTCTGCCCATCTCACTAGTAGGTCACACATGTTGTATTCCCTAGATTGCATGGATCCCATAGTCTTCAATTGGTTTGAAGGAATAATAGTGAATCTGAAGACACAACTAAATAAGTGCAAGCAGCGGACACTTAAGTAATTTGGCTATGGAGTAGTGGTGGTATCTTTTATTCTACAGTGGGTTCCCCACATGAGGCCATAGGTGACTATGAGCAGACGCGAGCCTGACTATCCTAGGATGCTCAGGTGGGTTTACATTATGTTTATGGGTATACCTTATTTTTCTTTCTAAGAGGCCAGTTACTGATGATTGAGGACTATTCCTATGAAGGGGCAGAATTCCAAGATGACCTAGAGCTCGCATTACCTAAGGGGGAGGTATGGGATGACCATGTAAGAAATGACATTACCCACTATGTTTTTAATTTTTGGAGTTTATTTCATTTTTATTTTATAGTACTTATATAAGTGAAAATACTTTTATGTAGACATTGGGCGAGTACATCCATCTAGGATGTCACCCATTGCAAGGTGAGTAGCTACCAGGGATATGATGGTTTACCACTCCGAGGATGACAATGATCTTGGAGATCTCTAGGAGAACCTACAATGTTTGACTTTAGGGATTCCAAATGTGGATACTCATGACATACCCATGCATTATCAATGCCATACTGCATGGGTTTTAGGACATTTTGCTAGGCTACTCCACCGAGTGGGTCAGACTATTTCATTCCATCATGAGCAAAATGAGGATTAGTCCGAAGGGATTTCCACTTTTTTTATATGTATCACACTGAAAGCTTTGAAGCTTCATATTTTTCCCTATGTATGTGTGTATTTTGAAGTTTTTATAGTCTTAAACTTTGAGGGCACTGAAAGCTAGAGGCTTAAGCCCAATTTTGTATCTCAGTCCTACACTTGTATATATATGACAAACTTTACTTTACAATTGTGTGTGCAAAAAATGTGATGTGTGAAATGATGTCTAATTATGAATTTACATGTATGTTGTTTAGATTTCAAATGGAGTTCTTAACTATGAGCAATGTACCAATCCAAAACATAATTAGAAAGGGAATATGTCACAGTGTTCAAATGTCTTGGAATGCGTTGATATGTAACCTGCCCAAAATATCTTTCTAACAATCTAATTCTTTGAAATGTACGAAGAAGCAAGGGATTTTGGATGTTGTAGACCTAGTTAAGCTGTTGAACAACTAGTTCGAAATCTAGGTAAATCCTAATCTCCCTTACACCATTATCTATTGCTTCTGTCAACAATCCAATCACATCATGGTATTTTTCTATATTGTTGGTTGAGGGACCTAAAAAAAACCCCTAAACTCACCAGATCACTTGTAGGAGAGTACATTACCCAAGCTGCTGATGTAAGGTTTAGTGTATATCGATTAGCACCATTCACAAAACCAGTGAAAGTAGTCATTTGTCCATTCGACAAAAGACATTCATAAGTAGGGTTTTCTGACAAACACATATTAGATCACACAAAAAACACACTTTTCAACCCTAAGACACACAACAAACTATAAACAATATTTACAAAATTTCCTATGCTAGATGACCAAGGCATTACATAATTTTAGGTAGAGCCTGTTGTGAGGCTCACCTAGGGGTATCCCATCATAATCAACTAGCTCATATGCACGCTTTCCTAAAACTTGGCTGATAATATAAGTTCCATGCCACATGGATTCCAATTTTATTGCCCCTATCCTATCATGCTTTTGGTCATAAGTCAAGAGAAGATCTCCTTCATCAAAAGAGAGGGGTTGAATGGTTCTGTCATATTGGGATTTTATCTGCCGTTTATGCACCTCATTGGCTAGGGAAGCATCGCCACGAGTTTCATCAAGTTTATTTAGATACAGAAAACGTTCTTCTTATATCGTGGTATTGGGAAAAATTTCAACATCAAGTTTCAGAGAAGGGATCTTGCACTCTGTCGAGAGATTTTCTTCCAACCCATAAACCAATTGAAAAGGCGTGAAACCAATGGAATTTTTCATAGTGGTCCTATAAGCCCAAAGTGTAGAGAATAGATGCAAGTGCCAATTTGATTTGGCCTGCCTTACCATACATTGAAGCATAATTTTTAATACCTTGTTAATGGATTCAACCTGCTCATTGGCCTGAGGATAGTAAGGTGTAGAGTTTTCATGATGAAAACCTAACTTTGCACTAAGTTCTGACATCATTTTGTTTTGAAAGTGTGCCCCATGGTCGCTTAGAATGGCTCTACGAATCCTGAAGCTAGCGATGATATGGTTAAACAAGAATAACACAACTGTTTTACTGTCTTTGACATATGTGGGCATAGCTTGATCCCATTTCATGAAATAATCCACGCCCACAATAATGTAGCCATGCCCCCTGGCTGAGGTAGATCTATAGTGAACAAATTCGATGGCCCATTTTGAAAAAGGGCCAACTACGATGACAGGATGGAGCGGATATGGATGGGTATGTTTTTTGGTAGTAAACATTTGACATGGCGTGCATTTCTTGACCGTTTCAATGCAATATTTGAAGACCGAGGGCCAGAAATATCCTGCATGCAATATTTTCTAGGGAATAGCCAACACAGATAGATGACTTCCACAAGCTCCAAGATGGCAATCATTCAGGATTATTTCAGCTTCCTCATGAGTGAGGCAATGGTGTAAGATAAAATCAACACCACAAAAGTATAAGGTATCATTCAGAATGAGATAATATTTATCTTGGTAGTGTATTCAACAAAGTTCGTTGTGACTAGTAGTGGGATTGTATCGTAAGGTTAGAGATACAATATGATGTCCCCATACCAAGGATCAGTTGTACTAATGAGAAACAACAATTCATCTGGAAATGAATCGTAGGGCTTTGTATCCTTCGTAGTACAGGGAAGGTCACATATGAGCTCTGCAAAAACAAGAGAATTATTAGAAGTGATTTTGATGAACTCTAACTCAAATTCTTGGAGAATAACAATCCAGCGTGAGTATTTTCCCCCAAAAACTTGATGTGTCAAAACATAGTACATGGGGTTGGATTTAGCGTAAACAGTGGTGGTGCGAAGCAAGATATAATAAAGGAACTTCTGGACCACTATAACTGTGGCCAGAGTAAGCTTCTCCAAATGTGAATATCAAGTTTCGAAGTCTAAAAGACTCTTACTGGCGTAATATATCACATGTTCCTAGTCGTGTTCATCTCTTTGAACAAGGACCATGCATTTGGTAGACAAGGATGTAGCCACATACAAGGAATAGTACTTAGCATAATTAGCCGGTTGCAACATGGGTGCATGGGTAAGTGCATGTTTGAGATTATCAAATGCGCATTGCATGAAATCATCCAAGACAAAAGGGGTATCCTTTTTTAGCAACCTCATGAAACTGTGTGTCCTTTTGCATAATTGCAGAAGAAGCGATGTAGAAATTTTTCCTTCCCTTGCAAACTTTGGAGTTCAATTATGTTCATGGGAGCAGGTAGGGCTAAGATAGCTTCAATTTTCAAGGGATCTATGTAGATGCCATATTTAGAAAAAATAAAGCCATGAATTCGGCCAATCTCTACACAAAAAACACATTTATGGGGATATATACAAATATTGAAATGACGACATCGAACAAAAATGGCTCTCAGATGAGCGACATGAATATTCCACTGCTTGGAATGAGCAGGCAGGTCATCGAGATAAGATTCCATGACATGTTTAATGTCATGAAGAGCATACAACAAAGTGCTTTGGAATGTCATACAAGCTCTATTTAAACCAAAAGGTAGTTTGGGATAGGAAAAAGTCCCCCAAGGCAAAATAAATGCCACCTTGTGTTAATCTGACAAGAGAATCTCAATCTGATTATATCCGGAGAAGCCATCCATAAAGGAAAAAATAACGCTTCCCGCATAGTTGGCGATTATCTGATCAATATAGGGAGTGGTAAATTTGTCTTTTGGACAAGCTCTATTCAAATCCCTAAAGTCAATACAGACCCAAATAGTGCCCTGATTTTTGTTCACATGGACTATGTTGGACACCGATTTAGTTAATGGTATGGGATAAATGAAACCAACCTTCAAAATTTTCTCAACTTCTTCCTCAATGGCTATTGATTTTCATGGATGGACTTATGGTAGTTTCTGATGGACTCACTTTGCACGAGGGTAAGTTTTTATCTCATGGACAACAATAGAGGGATAAATCACCAACATTTCTTTGTATGTCCAAGCGAAGACATCTCTAAAATCCTTAAATAGGATCGTTTGTTATTGAACTTCCTCAGGTGAAGCATTTTTCCCTATGTAAATGTGCTCTAAAATACTTGGTTTCACTGTTATGTCCACGGGCATGGTTTTTGTAATGTTACATAAATTTCCCTCAGATTTGACATTGCAAGTGAGTATTGAAGACTGAGGGTCCGTGACTATATCAGATGAAACGTTTGAAGAAAATTTTTCTTCAACCATATGGCAAGGGGCAAGGAAAGAAGATCGATGATAATGATATTTCCAAGTCATCTCTTCTAATGACATAAATTCCATAATGGATTCGTCCGTGGGAAGTATATGTGAAAGGTAATCGAGATATGGGGAGGGGTTGTCAAGCCAATATGGTAGGTGACAATAATATGATGCCACCAACAAATGATCATTGATGGGAGGGTCACAGGTGGATTGGATAGCATTGTAAACTTCTTGAAAAGGGGTAAGGGGTGTTGATTTATCAGCAATCAAGTTTCCTTTGTCCATATGAGAGGTAAAATCATGTTAATAGATGCATTTTGTGAAGCAAGAGGAGGATTTGATAATGGAAAGACTCCCATTAGTGAAGAGTATTTGATAATACCCACTCCAATGTCCTTATACTGTGGCATATTCAGGAGTAGAACGTTGTTTGCATCATTAGTAATAGCACTAGGCGTGATGAAATCTAACTGATCAATAGTGACAATCCTTCCTTGGAATGGGAACTCGATGATCCGAAAAATGGTTGAAGCTATAGCTTGCATAGCATAAAACCAGTTGTGACCTAGGAGTAGGTTGTAGTCCAAAGGAGCGTCAATGAATTCAATGTGAATGGAGACTAACTTTCCACCCAGTTCGACATGGGTGGTAGGTAGTAATTGTTAGAATTTCATCATTAAGCTAGCATTATATTAGGATCTTTACTGAGAGAATAATAAGCACAACAATCAAACACAAGAGACAATGAACATAGTGTTTCTCCTCGGGGAAACCATAAATGGTGAAAACCCCACAACTTACTCAGAGATAGAATTAGCACCAAAATAGAAAATCCCCAAAATAGTAAGTGATCTCCCAATAGCAGTAACCTTCTTCTTGTCTATCCCCAGTGTCTTCTCCTTCCTCAACTATGCGCTACACTTGAGTGTGTTCAATTTGTGTGATAAATAGAGACTCTATTCCTCTATTTATACTAATCCTGACATGACTAAAACCCTACCAGGGCCAACCTATACTAGGAGAGTCTAATAACCCTAATGCCCTGGGACTGCGGGGACTTTAACCCTTAGACAACAGGAGGGTTACCCACAATGACTTGACATGAATTGTTTACATGATAGACCTTCTCGATAGGAACACCGAGGCATGAAATAACTCAAGTATATCCCAGAATAAACATTGTGTTACAATATATAAGAAATATAAGTGAAATACATTCTAAAGTTACATATGCATCAACATTCCCTCTTAACTAGGAAGGTATTCTTTCGACACAATTTTTAGCACAAGTCTTCTTCTCTGTATCTTCTGGATCATCATCGATTCCTCGTCATCTTCAAGTCTTCTTCATCTTCAAGTCATATTCATCTTCAAGTCATATTCATCTTCAAGTCATCTTCATCGTCGGATCTAGATCATCATTGGATCTGGATCATCATGGGAGATCATCGCTGGATCTCAATCATCATTGGGAATCATCACTGGATCTGGATCATTTTTGCTAGATCATCATCACTGGATGTGGATTATCAGCACTCGATCTAGATCATCACTGGGCATCATCACAGGTGCTATCTCTTGATTTTTCTCATCATAGGAACCTCTACAGAGCCAGTCCTTTTTCATACTGGATGTATCATCTCAGAGCTAGTCCTTTTTCATACTAAACAAGGCATCACAGAGCTGGTCCCTTTTCATACCAGATGAGGCATCACAGAGTTGCTCCTTTTTCATACCAGATGTGGCAGCTACTTAGAGCTAGTCCTTTTTCATACTAGATGACCCTTCTCAGAGCTAGTCCTTTTTCATACTAGATGAGGAAACACAGAGCTGGTCCTTTTTCATACCAGATGAGGCATCATGGAGCTAGTCCTTTTTCATACCAGAAGTGGCAACTACTCAAAGCTATTCCTTTTTCATACTAGATGAGCCTTCTCATAGCTAGTCCTTTTTCATACTAGATGAGCCATCTACACAGAGCTAGTCCTTTTTCATACTAGATGTGTCTTCACAGAGTCATCCCTTTTTCATGCTGGATGTGGCATCCACATATACCCGACAATGGAAGGAACCAATCCTCTCACCATGTCACAACTCTTACATTCGACCATGGAAGGAACCAATCCTCTAACCATGTCAGAATGGCACAGTACTTACATCTTATCATGGAAGGAACCAATCCTCTAACCATGTCAAAAGGGCTCAGCACGGACACATCACTTCCTCTTGGGAGGAACCTTGATATAGAGAACACCAAGCTTCTCCTTGAAGTACACAAACTTCACCCTAGCCAATGGATTACTCAACACATCAGCTATCTGTTCGTCTGTCGACACATACTAGAGCTTCACTGCTCCTCTCTGCCACATATCCCTGATATAGTGATACCTGGTCTCAATATGCTTCGACTTGTCATGGAATACTGGATTCTCTGAAAACTTTACACAACTTTGGTTGTCACAGAATATACAAGTAGAATCTAATTGGAAATCAAATAAATCAGACAGTAGCTTCCTCAACCATACTACCTCACAACTAGCTAAATAGGCTACAACATACTCTGCTTTAACTATACTCAGTGCCACACAGGATTGCTTCCTGCTAAACCATGAGATCACACATGATCGCATACTGAAGCAACACCCTGAAGTGCTCTTCCTATCGATGGCACTACCTGCCCAATCTGAATCAACATAACCCTCCAGGTTAATTCTTTGATCAGCCTTATACTTGAGCCCATAATCAATCGTACCCTTTAGGTACCTTAGAATATGCTTTGCAGCAGTCAAGTGAAGATGTATCGCATCTGTCAAGTATTGGCTCAAGGTGTTCACAGCAAAGAAAATATCTGGTCTCATTTTCGTGAAGTACGTCAAGGACCCAATCATCTAACGATACATCGTGGCATCAACTATCTCTGATGAATCATCACTCAATAGCTTCAGGTTTGATGCCATAGGTATGGTTAATTCCTTGCAGTCCATCATCCCAAATCTCTTCAGGATCTCTACTGCATACTTTCCTTGTCCAAGAAAGATTCCATCTGTAGTTTTCCACACCTCCATACCTAGGAAATAATGCATCATTCCCAAGTCCTTCATCTCAAACTCAGCAGCAAGCTTTCTCTTCATATCAACAATTAACTCATCCATACCTGTCACAAACAGATCATCTACATATAGTAGAAGTATCACTGGGTTGCCATCTTCCACCTTGTAGTAAAGGTTGGAATATGCTTTACTCTTGGTAAAGCTCAAACTAGATAGAAATCTGTCAATTCTGTCATACCATGTCTTGGGTGCCTATTTCAAACTGTACAGGGATTTATTCAGTCTACACACATGAGACTCCCTGTCATGTGTCTCAAAACCGAGTGGCTGCTCCACATACACTTCCTCTTCTACTACACCATTCAAGAAAGCTGTGTTGACATCCATTTGGTGTATCTTCCAATTCATCACTGCAGCCAGAGCAAGTACCGATCTGATGGAAGTGTATTTGGCTACAGGTGAAAAGGCTTCTTCATAGTCTATTCCTTCTTTCTGAGAGAAACCTCGAGCCACAAATCTTGCCTTATACTTTTTCAATGCTACCATCTGCAGCATGCTTGATATTGTAGATCCATTTTGAAGTTACAGCTGACTTCGCTTCTGGTCTTGGGACAACATCCCAAACATCATTCTTCATGATCGATTGATACTCTTTGATCATCGCATCCTTCCATTCTTTTCATTCTGACGCTTCTTCATATTTGGAAGGTTCTTTATCAATGAAGTCACATAGTAAGGCTACATAACTGGAACAGGATCTGGTCCTCTTTCTTTCTCTAAGATTCTCTTTTGGAACCCCATATCTTTCCGCACCTTGGATAATCTCTCGTACCCATGCATGTTTCCTTTTGTGATGATTCTTCTCCTATGGTGGATCTATAGGTCTTTGTGGTTCTTCAAATTCTCAATCTTCTTCTTGAGTTTCTTTGTTCATGATTGCATCATGAATTCTTGGAGCTTCTGCTTCTTCAGGTTCTTCAGCAGGTTTCTTTCTGGATTTGATGTAGGCTGAATCTTCGTCAAATGTTACATCCCTACTTATATCAATATTTTTGAACCCTGGGAAGTATATTCTGTAAGCCTTAGAGCTTTCAGAGTATCCCACAAATATACCCCTCTTTCCTAAAGGATCTAATTTTGTTCTCTTCTCTTTTGGAATGTGTATGTACACAGGACAGTCGAATATTCTGAGATGGCTGACTTTTGGTTTCTTACCGGAGAAGACTTCTTCAGGAGTCTTGTTCTCGAGTACTCTGTGTGGAGTACAGTTCTGTACATACAGTGTTTTTCTGGCTGCTTCTCCCCAAAGATGCATAGGAATATCTTGATCATGAAGCATAGCTCTTGCAGCTTCCATGATAGTTCTATTCTTCCTCTATGTAACCCCATTCTGTTGTGGATTGTAAGGAGTGGACAACTCCCTCTTAATCCCTGAGCCCTTAAATAGTTCCTTTAACTCATTTGAAGTGAATTCTCTGCCATTGTCTGATAAAAAAGTCTTGATATTTTTTTCAGTATGGTTCTTGATCAAGGCTTTGAATTCCTTGAACTTGCTAAACACTTCATCTTTATTCTTCATGAATTTTCCATGTCTTCCTAGAAAATTCATTAATAAAAGAGACATAGTACACATACCCACTTAGAGAGATTGATGACATTGGTTTGCATACATCGGAGTGGATGATTTCCAAGATTCCTTTTTCTTTGCTCTCATTACTTGGAAATGTCTTCTTTGTGTTCTTTCCTTTCACACATCCTCTGTAGACCCCTTCATGTTTTGCTTGAATTTTTGGAAGACGTTCAACATCTTTTCTTGCAAGTGGTAGTGCTCTGTAATGTACATGTGCAAGCCTTCTATGCCAAAGTTCATTTGGTTCTACTGTGTCATGAACCAAAGCTTGATTTGGTTGGCCCTTCAACTTTTTATAGACCTCCTTCTTGTTCTCCAATCACTATTGCATCGTCAAAAGTCTTTCCCTTTGGCCACATAAGAACTTGGCCATCTACAAAAGAAACCCTCATTCCTTTTGCATCCAATCCAGATATGGAGAGGAGGTTCTTCTTTAGTCCTGGAACAAATAATACATTCTTCATCTTCAAATACTTTCCAAAGTCTAGTTTATAGAAGGATTCACCACTACCTTTTATTGGATACTGGTAATAATCCCCAAGTTTCACCTTGTGAGGTGACTCATGTTCAGATAGCTTCACAAATGATTCTTTGAATCCCATCATGTGCTTGGAAGCACCACTATCTATAAGCCAATCATTTCTTCCATGTGAAACAGTTCCCGTGAGAGCATATATTAGAACATATTCATCCTCACTTGAAGAGTCATCACTCTCTTTTCTGATTCTCTTTGTGGAAGGTTCATCATCCTCTACAGCATGGGCATGATGTCTTCTCTTGTTTCCCTTCTTCTTTAGATTTCTTTTGTTAGGGCAGAATTTGGATATGTGACCTTTCTCATCAAATGTGTAACATCTAATAGTATTCAGATCTTTTCTAGAGTGTGAGATCTTACCTTTGGAATGATAATTGCTCGTCCTATTTTTCTTGGAGTGAACTATGAGAGCTTGATCTTCACTACCCATATTCTCTTCTCAAGCTACTATTTGAGCTTCTTCTTGAGAGCATTCTTCCCATAGTCTACTGAACTTGACCAACTTTTTTCTGGTATAGATTCCTTGAATGAAAGAGTCCCATGATCTAGGGATACCATTCAAGGTGGTCATCACAATCTTTGCATTTTCCACTTCTTCATATACTGCTTCTAGATACTCCTTGATCTGAGAAACCATTGTAAAGTAAGACTGAATAGTCTTAGCATTCTGGATCTTCACATTCTTCAATTGGTTTCTCAAAGTCATATTCCTGTTTATGTTCTTCCCTTTAAACAATTTGGTTAGGGCATCAAACATAGCTTTAGGTGTCTTGAGGGAGGACACATGTGGTATGAGATGATGCTTGATAGAATCAGCAATGATTCTCTTTGCCATAACCAACTTCTTCTTATGCAACGCCTTATCCTCATCTCCCTCTGGAACTGGAACCTCCTCATTGATATAGGAGTCCAACTCATTATCTTCCAGGACCAAGGAGATCCTATACTTCCAAGCTCGGAAGTTATCAGCTCCCTCAAGCTTTTCATCAAGCTTGGTATGATGAGACATCTTAAACTAAGAATATAAAATGGAAATACAAAATATTTAGATCCTACCAGGTCAAGATGTCGGATATAGATTTAGAGCTGAAATCCTATAGTGCTGGTTCAGTAGGAAATTAGGGTTTTTCTTTTCTAGAGATCTGTCCACCCAAATGCCTTGAAATTTATCCCTAAATTTGATTTTGGGGAGGAGAGAGATCCAGGCCTAGGCTCACTGAAAAATTCCTCTTCTATGAAAGGCCCTAATTTCCAGCAATAGTACCGGGTCCAAAACTGAAAAACCTCAAAATTGGATTCTGCTTTGACAGAAAGATGCGCCCTAAGGAGGAGAGTTATTCCACCTTACTTTTGCTGAAAATCCATGGAAGAAGATCCACAAAGTAGGAAGCCCTAATTCCTACATCTGCGCAATTTCTTCTTCTCAGGTTAGCTCTGATTCCATGTTAGACTTTCATCATTAAGCTAGCCTTATATTAGGATCTTCACTGAGAGAATAACAAGCACATCAATCAAACACAAGAGACAATGAACATAGTGTTTATCCTCGGGGACACCATAAATGGTGAAAACCCCGTAACTTCCTCAAAGATAGAATCAACACCAAAATAGAAAATCCCCAAAATAGAAAATCCCCAAAATAGTAAGTGATCTCCCAGCAGTAGTAACCTTCTTCTTATCTATCCCCATTGTCTTCTCCTTCCTCAACTATGCGCTACACTTGAGTGTGTATGAGTTGTGTGATAAATAGAGAATCCAATCCTCTATTTATAATAATCCCGACATGACTAAAACCCTACCAAGGCCAACCTCTATGAGGAGAGTCTAATAACCCTAGTGCCCCGGGACTATGGGGACTTTAACCCTTAGACAATAGGAGGGTTACCCACAATGACTTGACATGACTTGTTCACATGATGGACCTTCCCGATAGGAACATCGGGGCATGACATTACTCAAGTACATCCCAGAATAAACATCGGGTTGCAATATATAAGAAATATAAGTGAAATACATTCTAAAGTTACATATACATCAACAGTAATCCATATGGTTGGAAGCCGTGACCATAAAAATCCTTCAAGGTTGTAGGTGAATGGTTGATCTCAGGAGAACCAATGGGTCTCCAACAAGATAAAGACATGATGGATGTAGGGGCTCCCTCATCCAAAATGGTATGACGAATGGTTTTTCCAACAATTTTGGTAGCTATCTGGAAAGCTAATTGATGTGAGAGTCTCGTCTTGAAATCATCCAGTTTGAATGTGATGATGTTATTGTTCTCAGGGTCCATTGATCCAAGTGCAGTAAGCAAGTTTTTCCATTGGGTTGGGCACATTTGAAGTATATCGAAGGCTGATATAGCGCATGGTGCTTAATCCAGATCTTCTACAATGTTGTAATATTGGGCAGTATGAGCGTTAGGATTGATTATGGACTTATGTAGAGTACCTTTGGGTGAGCGGAAAATTACCTCTAGAATAGGTTTTTCAAGATGAATACCATTACTAGGAGGAGTTGTGGAAGGTGAGGGTTTTTCAGGTGGAACTTCATCAAATTTATTTTCTGGAGGTGGGTCATAAATTTGTGATCTTGTATTCAAGTTAACCATTTCACTAGACATCATTCTAACTTAATTAGTGGATCAAGAAGTGTCATTCAAGGATTTATGATCAATTAATTATTGTTGGGAAGGGAAATGATATTTGAGAAATGTTGGGGTGGGTGAAGTTTTCAAAAACTTACTGACTTCCTCATGACAAGGACATTCTTTAGTGAAATGGTCACCTCTGTAGTTTAAACAAGGATATTTTACCTTTCTCTTACCTTTTGAATCAGCATTTGGGTTCTGTGGTTTATTCCCTTCCTCTTGATTATTAGGTTTTTTAGATTTATTTTTTTCCTTTTTCTTTCCGGTCGAAGATTCAGTATATTGGATCACGTTTACATCAGTGGAAGCAATAGGAGAGGGTGTAGTTTTTGCAGGTGGGTTTGTTTATGCGGCAGTTTGATTTATTTTTTTTAGAATATTTTTCTGTTGTCTGTGTTTCAACTGAACCAAGTATGCCATCAATAGGTGGTTTAGTTGTGGGTCTTGATTGATCTGTTGTGGGTCGAAGAGCATGAGGAATCATATCATACAAAGTAATTCACTAGGAATAGACCAATTCTAGGTACTGAGCACGGCTAATAGCTTGCTCTTCGATAACAGCGCCTCCCATGGAGACATCTCTAGCAATGGGTGGAAGTAAAGACTTTGTAAACCAATAAACCAGTAACTGATCAGGAATGAGAGCCTTGATTAACCTACGTATTCTTCTCCATTCATGGATATGATCTGAGATATGGGTTGATGTTGTTTATTGAAACGAGGTCAATAGTTCTGTACCTATTTGGTACCGGATGGCTAACTGAAAGTGTGTTAAAAAGGCCATATCTAAAGCATTGAAGTCCCAAAAATAGTGTCATGGTAGCTCAATGTTTGTTGACATAGTCATAGACGGATTGAGCCATCCATTAATGAATTTGATGAAAACCAAGTATGAAAGGTCATCACATGGTTTTTTGGGTCCTCACCAGGCTTACCATCAAATTTGGGTCTATTAGAAGGTAACTTGACCGGAATTGTTGGCTAAGAGGGGTCATGATGGATTGGATAATTTATCAATCTAGACAGATCTGGTAAATCCAAAGTTTCCAAAAATGACAATTGTTGGTTGGGCTACGGATACTGGTAGTACTGATATGGAATTTGCTGACCAGTGGGACTGTAGGCATATTGATAAATAGGCATAGATCATTCCCTCAAGGATTGTTTATTATGGTGTTGATTATTTGAAGGTCCTCTAGACAAAGGGCCGCTCAAGGGAGGTGGACCTCTAGGGGGTTGTCCTCCAGGTGGTGTGCCTCCAGGTCCTCTAGGTGGGGGTCTTATAGATCCTCATGACCTCCAAGTGGAGGTCCATATCCTCCAGTAGTAGGGACATAAGCTCCTCCATAATATGGGACATTAGACCAATTTGGTTGTCCCCAAGGCACAAAAGCATTTCCAGGGTAAGGAATTCCTAGATAAATAGCCCCCGATGGTGTGGGTTGATAAGTTGCTTGAGTCAGGGGTGATTGATTCCTGTGGTAAATATATCCCCAAGCAATTGAATTGGTGATAGGTTGTACCCCTAAAGGTTGGCATGTGTTATATGGGAGATTCGCCACATTGGTATTGGTAGGAGGGACAACTATTGCAGGTTGTTCTATAGATGAAACTTGTCTAGAACTAGTAACAATCCTACTAATAGGTGACATAACTCGCACCGGAGGCTCCCCCCCAATGTTAGAATGTCCTAAAACCACTTGAGTTGTGGATTTACCCCCAACTACAATGGGTATGGGAGGATGAGAAGCAGACTCAGGATGTGAAGCTCTAGGGATGGGAGTTTTACCTAGATTATTAGAAGTCTCACCACTATCTGGAATTTCTAGAATAGGAGATAAAATCTCATCAAGGGTATGATATCCAGTAGGCTAAGGGTCTGATAGACGGGGTAAAAGAGAGAAAATAGGTTCTCTGTAAGACATAGGTGTGGTAATAATTCTTTCTTCTCTTTATGAAAAATTACAAGCTCGATCAAGGGATGCTTGAATTATTCTATATTCATCCTCCCCTAGAGGAGGGTTCCCATGTGAAGGTCTAATAACCCCAAACTCAAAAATGGGTTGGCCCAAAGAAGTCCTCCAAAAAGGAGCACCATGGCCAAACTTTGCTTCAATAGGATTATTGGCACGAACTTCCATTGGTGAATGAACATCACCCACAAGAGGAAATTGTACCAAAGGATTTGTATAAATAGTGAAATCATATCTGGTTTCACTGGCTGAGGTAGTTCCTATAGGAGCATCTGCAAAAGCTGGTTGTTCCATGTTTACCCCTTCTTGTCCTTCCATAGTAGGAGGAGAGTCAGGAGGTAAACCCTGCAATCTACAAGAATGACATCTTGTAAGTTGCTTAGCCATGGTGGTGGCTGAATTTGTCTAATATAAGTCAAAAAATAGGGAAAACACACAAACAAACCTACACAAAGCTAAAGGTCACAAGCAGTATTAAGTGATAGGGCGGGTTCAAAATAGTCGGTCTCTCACAAGGATTGTCAAGAAGGTGCAACTCATGATATACCATAGGGGTACGTGCGTGGTAGTTTCCCCAAATGTTGTTTTCAGTGTATTGCTCCAAATAAGACAGACAATGGTTTTTCTCAGTTGGACAAGGAATCCTAGTGGGGTCTTCGAATATACACAAGGTACATGGGAGCTCAAATGAGTAGTAGTGTTGTCTAATGCATAATCCTCCACAAGGGGCCTTCTGATATACAATTGAGTATGTGAAGTACCTTTCTATATACCTCAAGGGTACATGAAAGGTCATTCGATATACCGGCGATAAGTGGAAGAACCACGCGAGTCTCGGGTTGCAGTGTAGGCGGGTAAGGACAACTCCTACGTTTTATGACGCCCAAACATGTCAATAACTTATCACTCAAATTTCTATACAATTTTAGACTTGAAGCTACCGTTAATTTTATCTAAATGATTAGTGAATGTTTGTGAGGCGTTGTCTCCAATAATGCAAATTAATCTAAATGTAAATGCACTTTTTGACTTCGATGAGAACTAACTAGGGTATGGAAGAAAACGTTTTCTTTTTCTTTTCAACAACACACTAAATCATATGCCACTTTCATGGGTCAAAACAAGATCTAACAAGGAATGTAAAGAATGTTTTTTCAAACACAAATCTCTTTCAACAAGCACTCTAAATCTCTGAATGAGAACATAAAACGAAGCCTCTAACCTGCATACCAAACTAAATTTCTGTATAATGCAAAAAGACCTATCTATCTAAATCACTTATGCAAAAGGAAATGGACCCTTCTCAAGCATAAACAAGACAAGATAATAAAATTCTTTCCTTATTTTTTGGAAAATGACAAGCACACAAGCTTTAAAGCCAAACTAATTGAGAAAGAGGCTATAAGTTTCTTTTCAAAAGTTATTTTTTTTAAAGAATAACCACTTTACCAAAATCCAAAACTGAACTTTTTCCACTTTTCTTTTTAATAATGAAGAAGTTGAAGGTTTTGGAACTGAGATAAAAAAGATAATCAGATCCACAAAAGACCACCAAACTCAGATAGAAAGCAAACAGGAAAAACACACAAGAAATTTCAGAGAAAGAAATAGTTTGAAAAGGAAAACTTTTCACACGCAATCAAAATATTTTTACAGTTAGTTTGAAGGCCTACCTCGGCACACTGAAGGGAGCTGCACCAGAGAGCTATTAGGATGATTGACACACTTATGCTTTTTAAATAAGGCATTGTCGATGCTCTGTCAACTTTGAGGAAATGCGTTGTCGATGCTCTAGGTGAAGAAGGAAATGTGCCATCGGGTGGTCGGTGCTCTGTCAGTCGAAGGGAGGTGCACTGACCTGTCAGTAGGCTAAAAAATTCAAGAACTTGCAAGAGGAACCAGAAAAGGTACTGAGTTGTAATGTAAAAAAGTGAATACCACTCTCAAAAAAGAGGCAATAAACTAGAACAGTAAGATGAATGGCTTACCTTATCAACATAAATAGCTGAAAGGAGAGAAAGTAACCTTAATAGGTGGAATGGTTATCAAATCTTGTAGATCTAACTAGATCTGCACCAGATTTGACTGGATCTACCCCAGATCTGACTGGATTATGCTGATCCCTAGTGGAGTCACCAATTTTGTTATAAGGAATTCTCAATCAGTGTGGATATTGTTTGTTCCTCTGCACTGTAAGTCACAAGCACAAGACAATAAGACACGACAACATATCCTTTCCTTAAGAAATCAAATTAAATAACATGAAATACAATATACCTCAGCCTTAGAACTCTTTGTCTTTTCTCCAAGAGCCTTTTCCATGGTTAAACACCTGCAAAATAGATCACAAGACAAACAACTAGGATGAGGGCATCATGATAAATTGATTACTTATATCAATGATCAAGGAGTCTGATAATATTCATTTAAAATCAATACATCAAATATAGGAAAGGATAACACTTTTGTATTAATTATGAAAGAGAGAGAAGTACAACCAATCCTTGATGTTGATGGATTCGATGTCTACAGTAACATCTACAATCCTATATAACTATGAATATCTCTCCAAACATAATCTAGCTCCACTTTTCCTCTGATTCAGACTTAAAACTAACAACATAATGGTACTTTTCTTGGCCTCCTTTACTCACATCATGAAGGCTTCATTTATAGGCCTAGAACTCATGGGATGACTTGGAAAATCGATAGGATGTGATCCCAACAGGTGAGGGAAGTGAATTCCACCTCTCTCAAGCATGTAGGAACTGACTTCATAGAGGCTTCCGAATGGAAGCTTACAAAACGTTCTTTTTTATCATTTTTGCACCATAGACGCTCCTAGAAAAAAGGACATGTGTGCCGAGCTTATTTAATTTCTAAGAAAAGGAGGCATATACACTCTTTTCTCCATAGTGGGAAGAATTTTTGTCACTCTATGTAAAAGGGAGAAAGGTGGAAACCCTCCAAGATATGGTAAAAAGAATCCCAAAACATCTTAGGTCAAGTTTAGGTCAGGTTCTCCCAAAGGAAAAAGGACAATGTGGAACTTCTAGGAAGGCTGATAGGAAATGTGCAATTTCTAGGTGCGACAACATTAGTTAAGATGAAAGGCATGACTAACCATTCAAATAATCTTTCCTTGGTTTTGAAAGCATTTTTCCATCAATCACTGGGTTCAATCAAAATTTGATGATATCCTGACTTAAGGTCGATCTCAGTAAATAATTTAGCACCTTTCAGATAATGAATTAGTTTGTATATCCTTGGAAGAGGGTTTACTAAAATATTTTTCAGAGCCAGATAGTTGATGCACATGCGCCAAGTCCTGTCTTTCTTTGGAACGAGGCATAACATTTTACCCTCTTCTATAATGTATCCTACTTGAAAAAATAGTAGAATATTCTAGGAATCTTTCGTATTTAGCTCCTAACTAGGAATTGGGAGAACTTTGGACCACTAGAAAGGTCTTGAAATTCTCTACAACTTTTTCGTTTTGAGTTTTTCCTAATTTCTTACTACTTGTTCGGGGCGGGCATTTTAGTAACAAAGCATCTTTTAAAAGACGATGTGTTACTAAAACTCCCTCTGCGGAAAAATGGTAAGGAATTAGAAAAAATGAAAAACAAAAACGTTGTATATAATTTCAAGACCTTTCCAATAGTATATATTTCTCCCAATTTTGAGTTACGAGCAACAAGGTAAGCCCAACATATGAAAGATTCCTGGAATATTCTTGTCTTTTTTCCAATAGGATACATTTTAGGAAAAATAAAACGATTAGAAGAAATTTCAACTCAAAATGGGCCTTTTAACCCTCATTCAAATTCCAGGAAATTATGTGTTATCCAATGAAATTTATTTAAATTTGAAATACCGTATAGGTCTTAAACACCTTTTTAATATAAATTTGGGGATAGGTATTATAAAAAAAAACTACTTTTTTGTTTGTATTTTTGACATATCTCCTTGTGTTCTTACTCAAAATTCGATTGAAAGAGCTTGTTGGATGCAGAATTATACTCTGCATCCAACGAGTACCCACTTGACATACTTTTGATGGACCCCACTACCCCAAAACAAGAAATACCTAAAAAAATGTGATGATGACATCATCATCATGTTTTTCAGGTATTTCTTCTTTTTGGGTATATGGGTCTGTCAAAAGTATCCCGATTGGGTACTCGTTGGATGCAAAATTTAATTCCACATCCAACGAGATCTTCTAATAAAAAAATGAGTAAAAACACAGGGAGGTATGTCGAAAATACGAACAAAAATGTATTTTTTTTCTTTTCTTCCTCCAAAACTAGTAAATATTATTTTATTATTTTAACTATTATTTTATTATTTTCCTTAGGAGGCCCATTTTGAGTATAAAGTTCCTCTAATGCTTATGGGACAACTGGACTTCCACAAGGAGAGGATCTAGGTCAGATGTGCCCTTTGTTGATCAACTATTGAATCTGTCTATGAATCTCTTCATTCTTGATAATGGATCTTCTGTAAATACATGAGTTAGGTAATGCAGAACCAAAAATAAGATCAATGGATTGTTTTACCTCGAAATATAGAGGTACTTTGTCTGTCTCTTGAAATATGTTTCAATATTCACTTAGAATATTCTCGATCTACTACTACTGTTGGTAGTTGCTGTGGTTGATTATTCGATGCAACCTCCAAACAAATCCAGCAGTATATCCTTAAATACGTCGTATAAAAAAATTAATTATAACATTCAAGTACCCCAATTATGTTAGTCTCATTGATTATTTGCCTTTTATAATCATTCCTAAGATTATAAGTTTATATATATATAATCACTCCTACACATCATGTAAATGGAGACTACTAATGTTTAACAATATGGGTTCAATAATTTAACCATACATGGAGACCCTTCACTCCTAGTATACATATTGTGCATTTTCTGTAGTTATATTTTCAATTTAAAATATGTATTTATTAGACATACTTCAATACTATGAATTATAGCCGACATAAGCGAAAACTAAGTTAGTAATTCTCACTTAACACAAAAAAGAAACATAATTATTCTAACATGCATAATTTATCCCATGCTCACAAACTTATTCTTATGATTCCCATACATGATTATTCATGTATATCCTTGAGACATTGTTCAAGCCTTGAAGTATACTCAAACACCTAGATGAATTAGAAGGTTCTTCTTATTTCTTTAACTTGGTATTTCCTAAAACTGAATACTAAATTTGTAAATAAGACAAATTCATTATATTAGTCACATGAAAATCCCTTCAATGAAATGACAATTACATATTAATACATGTTCTTCAGTTACCGATAGTGCACTCCATAAAAATTCCCCATATGATGTACCCAATCTCCTAGGCACAATTCGGAGGAGATGACGTATGAGTCTCCCGAGTCGGTTGATTTCACTATACCTATCTTCCAAGAATTAGTCTAATTCCTTTCCACCATTGGAACACATCCTTTGCAGCCACGACATGAAAATCATGTTACTTCAATGTACATAAAAACACTATGAATCAACCAACATATCAAACAACATAAATCACATAGTAAAACTTGAAACGTGATAAAAAAATTCCATAAACAAAGTTAACCATTCTAGGTTACTACTCTAAATATGAATAGGACTTTGAGCGACTGAAATCTTGCCCATAAATTTCCTCAAAACAATTGGCCCCATTTTTCATATGTTTGTCTGCCTAGTGCCACCCTCAATCTCGGCGACAAATCCACTAAGTTCGAGATATAGTAGAATCCTTTTCCAAGACTTATGACCAAGGCATAACCCTCAACTACCCCTTATAATATAACTAAGCATTTAATTGTAAGTACCACTCCAACTAGAAAAAATCTATTCTTGTTAAGAGTAGAAATTTTCCTGTTCAAATATCTAAAATGAGATGCTTTAACATAGAAACTCAACCTTCAATAAGAACTATGTATTCAATCTTTCTTATAGGAAAGGGAGGGAATTAATTCCCTTAGTGGAAACCAATCCATTTTTACCAAAAGTATAGATATATAGTGGCTTCCTCATCGTAAGCCATTCCTTCTACCAGATTGAAGTATCCTTACATAAATATTAATATATTCAGTATCACATCACTAGCAATAATAAATCTTTACACATAGACATAGTATAGTAAGTTCTAATATATTAGGGAGTTAATATTCAAAGGAGAGAGTTCGTCCTCTTTACCATACTAGAGGAAATGTATCAATAAAATCATATAATCATACCAATCAAGAAAGAAATTGATACTCTCATTCTAATAAGTCACTCCTAGTCTATACATTTTTAAAATTATAAGGAAATACATACATATCTCTAAAATGTAGAATTTGGGTTATAATAAGTCAATACAAAGGAAATATGGGAATTAGATGTAGCCATTGGGAGATCGTTGTAAAACCATCAACAAAAAATTGGAAATATGCAGATCATTTAGATATACGCAAGTTGCATACCTTCTAGGAATCGAATGCAACCAATGGGATATCGTTGTAAAACCATTAACACATCATTGGAAACATGTAGTCATTTGGATGTGCACAAGTCATATACCTTCTAGGAATCAAATGAAACCAATGGGAGATTGTGGAAGAGGTTTTGATCTATACAACAAAATCAATAATGCATTCTACAATGCTGACCATAGGATATATGGGCAGATGTTAGAGAACTGTTCTACATAATAAAACAACACATATGGAAAACACAAAACATCCGAATCTAAAGTTTTTACAATAAAATATGGGGCTATATATCTCATGCAGTCATAGATCAAAACACATTCACATGGTGGGAATACAGACACATCCAGTGCATAAATGACTCAATGAATGCATACAACCACTAGAAGAACATTCATGCCCAATACAATCTGGAATTATTCATGCTTACACAACTAGAAATTCATTCCCTACCAATGTAGATATGGAATGATTCATGTATTTAACTACTAGAAATACACCCAAAGCAGATCTAAAGTTATTCTTAAAATTCATACACCTTCTGGAGATACCCCATTGCAGATATGAGATTATTCATGCATACCAAGAATGGAAATTCAATCACACCTAATGAAGATATGGAACTATTCATGCTCAAATCAGATCTAATACAAACAAACAGATGTAGAATTCAGATCTCTAATCTAGATAAGTTAAAATCCAAAGAGCAAAAATATTATATAAAGATCAGGTCTAATAGCCATAATCAGACACATGCTAAATATCATCAGTGTAAATGAATTAGAAAACATACAAGGAATGATCAACCATACGTAGGAAAGGAAAATCACATGCAAGCCTAAAAATTGCATACGAGACTTGAAATCACATACAAGCCTTTCTCTTAGTTGGCATGCTCCTCACTAAATCCTCTACTCGAAGGCAGTAAGTGGTGTTATTTGGTGCACCAGGAAACACTCCAACAATGCAGTAAGTGGGAACCACCTATCCCATTTTTCCATTGTGTAAAAGTATAAAAATTAAACAGTCGATTCCTCCTTCCTTTGCATTTCCCTCCTTTAAATTGTTGTAGTTCTCTCATTCCCTATTCTTCCAGCACATGTGGGATTAATATATATATCCATTTTAATACTATATTCTCATTTTTACATCCCACTGTATCATGGGACCATCAATAGGCGTTATTCACCTCTAAAACAATGAAATGGTTCCTTTAATGTTTAAATATAAGTTTAGGGATACTAACATATAGATTTAATACACACACACACACATATATATATTAAATGTATGTTTAGGGTTAGTAACATATAACTTTAATATCTATCTATCTATATCTATATCTATCTATCTATCTATCTATATATATAACCATTTCTCGGCTTCAACTTCTTTTAGAGTATAACCTTAGAGTAATTCTATAGAATACGGGTATAATTCTTAACCATTATAATTAGATGTAATATCATTTATCATACTTATTTTTGAAGATTTCAACCATCATATTTATTAAATAAGAAAAAAACATTTTTTCATCTTTATAGCGAGTTAGTTCAATCATAGTATCTTTAATGATTAATTTCCCAACCCACTAACTATGCAATGGTTTCGTTAATATCATTATGTTTTTTAGACATAGATAATTATCTATGTATTAACTTTAATTCATGTTAATAATGGTCGATCTTACCCACAATTTGATGAGCGGGTAATTTACCATTAATTAATGTAACTAGCTTCCTTTTGATACATCATTGAAACCATGATGACACCAGGTTAATGTTTACTAGGTCCCCAAGGATTCACTCATCTTTTACCTTTCCCCCTAGTGTATTCGTCCCCAACAATTCTTTAGTCATGCAAAGCTTTCATCCTCCTAACTCTATCAATTTCATCCAAAAATTTTATGAAGTTAGAGTAGGTACTTACAATGTCATTTAGCTTTGTTCTTCAGGTCAAATTAGTAAGGATATGTTACAATATTTCCCCCTTGGAATTAACAATGTCCTTGGTATTTCATGTTCGTCGAAATTTTTTCGTTATTTTGTCTTTCGATTCTCATTTCTTGCTTTTGCATCCTTTGTGATATCCTCCAACTTTGTTGTAGTTTAATCTATTCTCTGCATAATATCATGAGGTATACCTAGAATATCATCCTAAAGATACATAGAGTCTAATTTTAACAAAATAATACTTAAGTAAAAATGGTTTTACTTAACCTTTTTGAAGTGTCATTCTTCATTGTAATTCTCTAGGAGACAATCCTCTTAGTCCATTCTCGACTTGCTATACATAACTTACTCCTTACATTAATAGGTTCCCAACCCAAAGTATAAACGTACATGTGTATGTTTATCATCATTTGTACAATCAAATTTCAACACTATTTAATTTCTTGATTTATAAAGTTGATAATTTATGTTTATTCTATCCATGAATAGGTAAGCATATCACCACATATAAATGAAATTACTTAAAGCACACATACCTTTTACAAGTACTATTCTTTGTAAGTGTCTTTCTGTTTTTTCTCAGATGTCTTCCATCCCAACAAACAGTCCAAGTGCTAACAGTACTTCGAGTACTGAACCAAGATACCGAACATGAGGACGATACCCTTTCTTTAGCTATCTTTGACATTTAGGTGTATCTCCTACCTATGTTATTCATCCTTTACCGGACACCATAGTACCTAGAGTATATTCTCTTCATGGAGGCCCCACTCTTGTGACAGTCCTCTTATAGCGTGAATGTGTGCAGGAATAAGTCTAGATAGATGTTTTACGCTTGGGTTTCCACATAGGATGTAGACTGATGCCTAGCTGGTCAAGGGAAAAACATGTACTTCCTGTACATTCTTATTTACCATTTAGTTTCTTATAGAAACCAACTTTATATGTACCAAGTATCTCTCATATTATTTCATTATTTGTAGGCATGGTACCCTGGTTCTCAACATGGCTCTCTTATATTATTTCCAATACCAAACCTTGGTACTTGTATCCTTTCCACAAGTAAAAGTTGCAGTATAGCACCAATACTTTTAAAACAATGTTTTTTCCATCTATCAAAGATTTCAATATTAATGATCCTAGGATAGTTTATGTGTAGCTTTATTATAACTTGCAAAAATAATGATTCTAGTTTGTATATCATAGACTTTATACACATGCATATTTTCTACAACATATAAGAAAAATCTAGGTGTTTGACATACTTACCCATTGGAATCATACGTTTTGATGTAGAAGGATATTTACTATGCATATTAAATTAGAAAATCATTAATTGAGGATTAAGAGCAATTTGGTTACCTCATTCAAAGTTCATCACCTTATCTTACCAATTACTAGATGATTAGCATCTTGGTATCTCCTTTCAAGCAAGATTCTTTGGTTCACAACAATAAACATTCCTGATGTCCTTGTTTCCCAAAAAAATCACTATGATCTATGCAATCCAGTTGTTAGTATAACTCTTCATAACATAATCACTAGATAAGAAATTCTTTCCTAAAAAAATGTAGTTGATAGAAAAGTTTGTTTTAGTCTCGATATAATGATATAATTAGACTAAGTCCATAAGACTAAATTCACCACTTACCGATAAGTGGTTCAATGCCTAGTTATTCATTCCAGATTTCCTAATTACTCCACTCAAACTATATTCCATCATGTCACTTACATTTTCAAAACCATTCATCTATTGCCAATAGTACACTAGAGAAGGTTTATAAAACTTATCATGAATATTCAATTCAAGCTAATATATTTAGTAGTCATACATTTACTGATTGTATTATTCCATTGCATTATTCTAATGACCATTAACAAAATAATTTATGATGTGTTCCAATGCATCCCTAAAAATAGAAAGGTCCTTATCAATCATGACTTACAATAGCCTGTGAAAATAGAAGTGTTATTGCCTAGCATTTTAAGGAGACATTATTTTCCCAATAAAAATTTCAAAAGATACTTAAGTTGTAACAAAAACCTTATTAATCAATGTTATATGTATGTTAACATCTCTACTAAATAAATATCATTATATTAACACAATTATTTCCTACTAAGGTAAAAATATGCATTATGACAGACTGTATTTCTTTACGAAGATATAGTTTCTCCATAATAGGACACCTCAAATTTTGTCAAGGGATATCATTATGGGTTACTTTGGAACACCAAGGATAATTAAGGAATCGTTGTATTTTCCGCTAATCATATTATTTTACATAATTTAATGTGATCCCAACATATACATCCTTCTTCTACTGGTTTTGTTTGTATTAGTTTAATTTGCATCTAAACTATTCCCTGCAAGTTAATGGTCTGTAACAATTTTATTGTAAGGATTATAAGCATTGTGCATTTATCAATTTTACAATATATTATCTCCTTCATTCTATCGATACTTTTCTAGCAAAAAAGAATGATCTCTACTCAAGACGATGAAAGGGTACTTATCTCGTTTACCATGACTAAATCATCAATCTAGCTTGAGCATAGTCTCCATTCATCTATAAATTTCCGGAGAGACCTTTGAACCCATCAATTACTTTTCTGAACAACTACAAGGGTATTTCATTTTTATCATTGCATTTCCTACTATAGGAGTTCTTCAAATATATGGCACACTCATCATGAAACAAAATGTCAAGGAGAAAGAGGCATAACTAATAATGTTTTCTTTTTACAGATCATGCTTTAATCAACATTTCAAATATTCATCTTCACTTCAATGACGAAAAAATAGAAAAATGTAAACAATAGGATTAGGTATATATATACTTACCATTCACCATAAGGTATACTTGACTCAACATGCAGTAGGAAACCCTTCCTTGATATTTATCATATTGCTTTATGTTATATGCAACAACTCATGTCTTAGTTCACCCAATTTGTTCATTTATGCTCAGCCCATATAGGTCCAAGTGATGTAACATGGGCTCTGATACCATATGTAACATCCCAACAAATCTAGTAGTAGATCCTTGGGGTAAACAGTATAAAAATTTTCATTATAACATTCAAGTACCCGAATTATGTTAGTCTCATTGATTATCGTGCCTTTTATAATCATTCCTATAATTATAAGTTTATATATATGTATAATCACTCCTACACCGCATGTGGATACTACTAATGTTTAACAATATTGGTTCAATACTTTAACCATGCATGGATACCCTTCACTCCTAGTATATATCTTGTGCATTTTCTATAGTTATATTTTCAATTGAAAAACTGTAATTATTAGACATACTTAAATACTGTAAATTATAGCCTACATAAGCAAAAGCTAAGTTAGTAAATCTCACTTAACACAAAAAAGAAACATAATTATTTTAACAGGCATAATTTAATCGATGCTCACAAACTCATTTGTACGATTCCCATACATGAGTATTCATGTATGTGCTTGAGACATTATTCAAACCTTCAAGTATACTCAAACATCGAGATGCCTTAAAAGGTTCTTAGTATTTCTTTAACTAGGTATTTCCTAACACTGAATACTACATTCGTAAATAACGTACATGCATTATATTAGTCACATGACAGTCCCTTGAATGAAATGACAATTACATATTTATAAGACATGTTTTTCAGTTACAGATGCCATACTCCATAACAAGTCACCATATGATGTACCAAATCCCCTAGGCACAATTCATAGGAGATGAAGTATGAGAGTCCCGATTCGGTTGATTCCACTATACCCGTCTTCCGAGAACTAAGCTAATTCATTTCCTCCATTGGAACTTATCCTCTACAATGACAACTTGAAAACCATGTTAATTCAATATACATAAAAGCACTATGAACCAATCAACATCTCGAACAACATAAATCAGATAATAAAACTTAAAACATGATAAAACATTTCCATAAACAAAGTTAATGATTTTGGGTTACTACTCTAAATCTAAATAGAACTTTGAGTGGCTGAAAGAATGCCTACAAATTTCCTCCCAACCATTGGCTCCATTTGGCATATGTTTTTCCTCCTAGAGCCACCCCCGAGCTGGGCGACGAATCCACTAGGTTCAAGAGATAGTAGAATCCTTTTCCAAGATTGATAAACAAGTCATAAACCTCAACTTATAATATAACTAATAATTTAATTGTAAGTTCCGCTCCAACTAGAAAAAATCTATTCGTGTTAAGAGTAGAAAGGTTACTATTCAAATATCTAAAATGAGATGCTTTGACACATAAACTCAACCTTCACTAAACATCATGTATTCAATCTTTGTTATAGGAAAGGGAAGGAATTAATTCCCTTTGTGGAAAACAATCCAGACCAAAAGTACAGATATATAAGTGATTCCTTATAGTAATCCATTCCTTCCACCATATTAAAGTATCCTTACATAAATATTAATATATTCATTATCACAACACTAGCAATAATAAATCTTTACACATATACATAGTATAGTAATCTCTTATATATTACGGAGTTAGTATTCCAAGGAGAAAGTATGTCCTCTTTACCATACTAGAAGACATTTATTAATAAAATCATATAATCATGCCAATCAAGAAATAAAAGGATACTCTCCTTCCAAGAAGTCACTCCTAGTCTATACGTTCTAACAATTATAAGCTAATACATACACACTGTCTAAAATGCATACTTTAGGTTATAATAAGTTAATAGCTCAAATGGTAAGATGTGCGCACACTCTCTTGGTTCGGGGGGAGGTCATGGGTTCAAGCCTTGAGTCCTCTGGGGTTAGGCCTTCTGCTAAGATGGCCGGTGGTTCACCACCTCTACCATCCACAAATGTGGGGAAGTATTGCTGGATTTCCCATGGATCTTTCCATCTGAAAAAAGTTAATACACATGAAATATGGGAATTGAATGTAGCCATTGGGACATCGTTGTAAAACCATCAACAGAACATTGGGAATATTCATATTAATTAGATCTGCATAAGTCGCATACCTTCTAGGAATCAAATGCAACCAATGGGAGATCGTTGTAAAACCATTAACGCAAAATTGGAAATATGCAAATGGTTTAGATTTGCACAAGTCGCATACCTTCTAGAAATTGAATACAACCAATGAGATATCACGTAAGAGGTTTTCATATATACAACAAAATCAACAATGTATTCTATGACATTGGCCATAGGAAATCTTGGAATATGTTAGAGAACTGTTCCACATAATAAAACAACACATCTGGAAAATACATAACAAATGAATCTAAAGTTTTTATAATCAAAACTAAGGATATAGATCTCATGCAGTCAGAGATAAAAATGTAGTCACATGGTGGTAATACGTACAGATCCAGTGCAGAAATGATTCAACGAATGTATACCACCACTGGAAGAACATTCACACCGAATACAATATGGAATTATTCATCCATACACGACTAGAAAAGTATTCCCTCAAAGAACATATGGAATGATTCATGTATTTAACTACTGGAAATACGCCCAAAGAAGATATGGAGTTAGTCATAAAATGTATACAACTACTGGAGATACCCCAATGCATATATGAGATTATTTATGCATACCATGACTAGAAATTCATTCATGACTAATGCAGATCAGGAATTATTCATGCACAAATCGGATCTAATACAGACACTGGAAGCGTATGCAGAATTCAGATCTATAATGTAGATAAGTTAAAATCCTGAGAGAAGAAATCTTATACAAAGATCGGATCTAATAGCAATAATTAAAAACATGCTATAGATGAGATGCATGAGTGAATTAAAAACACATATCGGGAATGATCAACCATACACATGCAAGGAAAATTGCATGCACTAACTATGTAGCATTTCTTTCCAATACACTAACTATGAAATGGTTTCGTTAATATCATAATGTCTTTTTAGACATAGATAACTAATGGTTGATCTCACATTATTAAATTTAATTTATGTTAATAATGGTTGATCTCACCCACAATTTGATAGGCGTGTAATTTACCATTAATTACTTTAACTAGCTTCCTTTCGATACATCATTGAAACCATGATGACACCAGGTTAATATTTACTAGGTCCCCAAGGCTTCACTAATCTTTTACTTTCCCCCCTAGTGTTTTCATCCTCAATCGTTCTTTAGTCATGCCAATATTTCAACCTCTTAACCCTATCATTTACATCAACAACTTTTATGAAGTTAAAGTCGATACTTATAGTGTCGTTTACTAACACTTTGTACTTATGGTCAAGGTAGTAAGTGGATGTTACACTCGACTAGTTGATGCAATCTTCATGGGATGCTAATATTTAATCATTATTGTCACATCCCTGACCCTCCGACTGGCGAAGAGGATGCTACTATCACCAAACATACGGGTTAATAGCCCCATGAACATGAACATGCATATAATGCTGAAATAAAAAGCTTAAAACATAAAACATACTAAGATGCACAATCATTCATATACATAGCGGAAACAAACATACATTCATTCAAGCATACCACATGTTCATCATATTCATTAATCAGTAAACATAAATGCAGGGACGAAATAGTCAAGAATACTCATCTGATAAGAACTATCCCACAACCAGCTACATCGTTGCAACGTTCCACCCAACCATAGGCTAGCATGCTCATCAATCTCTCAGCAAAAATGCCACCCCCGAGCTGGGCATGATTCCTCAAGGAATAAGGGTCAAAGCAAGCCTACATATAGCTAAGGAACACAAATCAGCCAAGCTTATGCACAGGAAATTCGTGAGACCAAAACTCGCTTTCCCTGGCTACCTGCATGAGGAAGAACAATGCCGATTTCCTATGCATAACAAGGTGAAGAGAGGAGACCCCTGCCCATGTGAGATGGTCAAGACAAAAGAAACCACGATGGAGAACTCAACGGCGCGAGAGGAAACAAAAAATCTCCCTCTGCGTGAGGATAACCAGATGAATCGTTGTGGGAGGAGAGTAACCAATCTCCCTGCATGAGACTGAGCAAAACCCCCAAAAACATGGGTGGAAGAGTGGGAGAGTGGTGACCGTTCCCCTATCCCTGCGTGATGAAGAGCGAGCTCGCTAGTGGATTGTACGTGGGGCAAAGACTGGAATTCGTACCACCCATCAATCCCCAGCCATAACTGTTCCCAACTAAACAAACAACAGAGGTTTAAATGGGTGTCTGACAGATGGAAAACTCCTAATGACCCCCATGGGTTGGACAATCCCCGCCCATTTAACCTTAGACATCATGCCCTTTTCATTCAACATTGCACCGTCATAGCTAGCTGTAAATTTATTTTAATTGATGTGCATATTTACATGATGCCAAAACTATAATGTGTCGGATAGCACGATATACTATCGTCAACGATCCCTATTGCCGAAACATACATAACCAAATCAATGGTGGGGATTTTTCCTTTAGCCCCTCACCACGATTAATTACAATATATACATCATGTACCTTTTAATGTAACCGGGGTCAAAACCAGGGACATCACAATCCCCTCCCCCTTGGAATAATACCATCCTCGATGTTCCAATACATAGGAATACATATATAATTTGCCAAAATTTCAAATTTTTTGTAGATATTTCCCATGTTCAATTATTTACTTTGAACTTTAAGGACCAAGCCACTCGGCTTCCACGAGTTTCTTTGCTTTCGGCTCATTCCCAAGTCTAGGAACTTTGTGGCCGCTGCCCTCTTTATGTTCCCTTGCTGGGCAGTCCCGGCATAAGTGATGTCCTCCGCATTCCTAGCATTTTGTTGGCTCCCTCATCTTTCCCTGCTCAATTTCCTTTGAGTCATCATTCCTGGACCGTTTCTTAACAGATCGCTTGGATGAATGTTCCATCATTGGTCCACTTTCCTTGCCTTTACAGATGGATCCCAGAAGGCTTTTGACCTCCTTTTACAAACCAATAGAGTCTTGTAAAATCTAGTGGTTCATCTCATTCTGTATTTTCTGTATTTTGGGTCCTAGCAATCGTTTGGAGGATACTTCCAGCCAAGTCCAGCAACTTTTCGTCTACTGCCATGATCAATGTGCACCACTGGATTTCACCTTTCTCACCTGTGAAATGTATCCTTGAAATTCTGTTAGATCAAGCATAATATAGGCATTAAAATCAGTCAATTAATTGCCCAATTGGCATGACAGTCCAAGCCTCATCAAGGAGACTTTCATATTTTTCATGCCTTCTCAACAAGCACATGAGCTCATTCATGTCCATTCTTGGGCAGGGAATTAACCATTCCAGCATTCACAATTTACTTTAAGTAAATACACACATTCCATTTTCAATCATACATGCATTCAACAATATTTTGTTTTCACAATGCATATATATATATATATATATAATCAAAAGAAAAGAGAGAGCAGCAAGAGTTTTTCCCCTCTTTGCTTTGTTCCATCCTGGAATCCGCACCACCACTGTGGCTTTTCATGCTCTCAACTTCTTTCACTTCATCGTGAATGCTGGACCAATCCCTCTTGGTCATGATACTTAGTGTCTCTGGTCTATTTTAGACCTCTCAACCATGGAGCCTCCCCACATGGTTTGTCTCGACTGCTAGGAACTTCATAGTCTCACTAGCACCTTTTTCATTACTACTCATTCTGAGCTCTTTAGGATAGTCACATGTCCACATGCACCCCTAGGATGCTCTCATAGTCCTTGCTTCCAGCGATACCTATATTCAGACATTGAATAAATTCACATGTTTAGTTTATTCTCATCAGTTTTTATCTCTAAAACAAGAGCTTAAAACATCATAACCAAATCATATACACATGTATATTCTCTAAGTGAGAATTTGCAAAATAATCCAATACTTATCTATATTGTGCGTTTCCTCGTTGGTCCACAGGATCTTGCTTTGCTTTGCAAGCCTTGGGATCATCTATGGACTTGGATGTTAGGTCATCACGTAGGATGCTTCACAAAATCCTTTTATATGTATATATCAGGCACAGGAAAGCCAACCTTCAGTTGGGTTTATCAGACCGCCAACAATTGCCTACACTTATATCAACAACCAATCATCAACCAAGCCAACACTGTTGGGTTTATCAGGCCATCAACAATAACATATGCACTTATATCAACACAAGAGACCACTCCCTTCTCTGAGTTGACAGTCCCTTAGGAATGTCTCATTTCCGATAGTGAGCTCTAATTCCATTTCCCCATATCACACAAGAGACCACTCCCTTCTCTGAGTTGACAGTCCCTCAAGAATGTCTCCTTCTCTGTGCTCCTTAGTAGGAGGTAGGATAAGCTCAAGCCATTGTCCATTCAGTGTACAATACCAAACTACATCTGTTTAGCCTGACAGCACAAACAATATAAGCATATTTGTTAGCGTTATTTCTCTAAAAACTGTAATCATGTTTCATATCATTCTCTATCAAGTATTGAGACACCAAGAGTGCGTCCACTCCCTAGGGTGTAATCAATATTGAAAAATCCTTTCATGATACGACATCAGAAAAGTGTGCACCCTTTTCTAGTGTGTGCCATGTAGGCTCTATTCATACTCAACCAATCGTTCATAATGGAAATAAAATGAAAACATGTTCTGCATATTGAATTCAACAATTTGACATGCATATTATTAGCTAGGGTTACATAACACTTATCCATTTGCCGATGCAGTATTCCTTCGTTAAGGAGGAATGGGGGCTCCCTTCTCTAAGTTAATAGTCCCTCGATTTTCCATCCCAATTCCTCTTTACACTTTGTATCAACACATGTCTTACCGACATAACCTATACCATCTCACTCATGTTTCTTACCAAACATGTAGTGCAGATGAGACATTCCCAAAATGTCCAATGGAGTTTCACCAGAAACCCATTTCCAAGATAAGGGAAAACCTTCCCATGAAGTATGGATTTTGCAGGCATCACACATGTTCTTCCTGTAGTGTATACCCCTGGCACATTCATCAAATAGCCAAACAGACATTCATTATCTGATAAAAAAATCCAAATTTGATTGTTCCATTACCAAGCAACGACCGTTAGTAATTAAATTCAATGAGAATTTTCAACTCTGTTTACTACAGAAATTGATTTTCTTGGCAATGAGGTGATCCTCATTTGTGGGTCTCTTGTAAGCAGCACTACTATGCCCATTATAATTTCATGCTTACTATCATAACATGATTACCTACTTACAATGCGTCCTCCTGACACAATCTTATGCAAGTCAATAGCGATTAGTAATTGTCATCAATTTCTCAAATCCAAACTTCACAATTCAAATTTGACAACTCATTATGCATACAAACTATTGTCACAGCCATGAGACTCTTCTCATGAGGTTTGGCCCTTTCACATGGTAGATTCCATCCTTTTCCATGGTCTTACTCTCATTGCCATGCTCCAAACAATCCACCTGAAACTTGAACTTCAATGAGCCAAACACTTGGTAAGTCTTGATACATATAACCTTTTCATTTCTGCAACAATTACTGAAGTATTTTCAGAATTTAAATACTTCTAGTTCTTAATCACATCAATATTACCAAAACTCATTTACTTCACGCAATCATTATCATACTAACATTTGCAAGGTGTAGTCACATCATTTATGCAATTTTAAATGAATTGTTTAGATACTCCTTACTTCACAAGCATATCATTGTACAACCTAGCCCACCCATAGAGAATTTCTGGCATCCAATTGATCATGACTATGCTCTTTATGCACTTACTATCCTTCCTTCATAACAACTCTTGAAATGGTTCTAGAATTTTCATCATTTCATCATTTCAACCATTATATTCATAATATCACATGCACTATCTCAATGCATTCATGCAATGCATCACAACATTTGCACCCATACTTACGTAATCAGTTACTCACACCCTTCATATGCATCCATTCAATGCATAACTACAATATTTATAGAATCTTTTAATGCATACCCACTCAATGCCATATTGCATTGATTCATGAATACTATGCATTCAAACATACCATGCATGTCCTATCCATGACTACTTCATATATGATGCATTATTGTAATCAAGATCATCAGTGCTTACTTTCTTCGGGCTACTAAGC
Organism: Pseudotsuga menziesii; assembly: GCA_001517045.1. NCBI lineage: Eukaryota > Viridiplantae > Streptophyta > Pinopsida > Pinales > Pinaceae > Pseudotsuga > Pseudotsuga menziesii. Next base: position 145,077 of record LPNX010588839.1, on the reverse strand, counting down.
TCATAGCAACATAATACAGGCATAACATATTTCTATATGAATGCAGTATACAATTCAAATACCCATATGGTATGAGACCTCTTGTTTTTACCACTCCATGCAATTGTTATAATTAAACTCTTACCTTCATGGGTCCTACTTACACCCTTGACATTACCAGTTTGGTTGGTCCTTTGCAAGAGATTGCAAAATTTGCTCACCAACTTTTGATTCTGGACCTATTGCCTTATCCCTTTCTTCATAGGGTTGCTAGTCACATTCATCAGCATCAGCAACATACTCAACCATGTCCATGTTGTCATTTGTTGTTTCACTAATGTCAATACCAATGCAATAATTATCATTAGTAGCTCATTATAAATGCATAATTATTATTATTCTTACCAACATGTAATATCTTATGCATGCAAGGCATATCTGCATACATTTCATGTATAAAACTTGGAATCATAATTAGCAAGACAGGGTTTAAGGAAATTTCCCTTTTCAAGTCCCTCATCCCTGCATGGAAACCCTTTTCCACACAACAGCTGGTTTGACTTCATGGTCTTGCTACCTCTAGGCATGCAATTCCTAGATTTGCCCATATTGATAGCAACACATTTCTCTTTCAAGAAATCACTAGCACTTTTCTGCTCCACACTCAAATTTTGGTGAGCCTCCCTTGTTCCTGTTGATGTATTTATAACTTCGGAATGTATTCATCTATGTATCTTATGTATTGTAACCCAATGTTTATTCTGAGATGTATATATAATGTAATTGAGCCATATTGTCATGCCGCGATGTTCCGATCGGGAGGATCAATAATGTAAACAAGTCATGTCAAGTCATAGTGAGTAACCCTCCGATTGCCTAAGGATTAAAGTCCCCACAGTTCCAGGGCACTAGGGTTATTAGACTCTCCTAGTAGAGGTCGGCCCTGGTAGGGTTTTAGTCATGTCGGGATTAGTATAAATAGAGAATTGGAGTCTCTATTTATCGCACAACTCATCCACACTCAAGTGTAGCGCATAGTTGAGGAAGGAAAAGACACTAGGGCTAGTCAAGAAGAAGATTACTGCTACTAGGAGATCACTTACTATTTTGGTGCTAATTCTATCTCTGAGGAAGTTGTAGAGTTTTCTCCTTTATGGTTTCCCCAAGGAAAAACACTATGTTCATTGTCTCTTGTGTTTGATTGATGTACTTGTTATTCTCTCAGTTAAAGATCCTAATAATGCTAGCTTAATGTTGAAAAACTAACATGGTATCAGAGCTAACCTGAGAAGAAGACAATGTGCAGCTGTGGGAACTAGGGCTTCTTAGTTTGTGGATCTTCCTCCACATATTTTCAGCAAAAGTAAGGTGGAATAAATCTCCTCCTTATGGCGCATCTTTCTGTCGAAGTAGAATCCAATTCTGAGGTTTTTTCGTTTTGGACCTGTCACTACTGTCGAAAATTAGGGATTTTCATAGAAGAGGAATTTTTTAGTGAGCCTAGGCATGGATTGATCTCCTCCCCAAAATTGAATTTAGGGACAAATTTCAAGGCATTTGGGTAGACAGAACTCCAGAAAAGCAAAACCCTAATTTGCTCCTTAACCAACTCTCTAGGATTTCAGCTCAAGTTTCAGATCCGACATCTTGAACCTGGTAAGATCTAAAATCTTTTGTATTTCCATTTGAGGTTCCCATTTAAGATGTCTCATCATACCAATCTTGATGAAAAGCTTGACGGAGGTGAAAACTTCCGAGCCTAGAAGTATAGGATCTCCTTGGTCCTCGAAGAAACTGAATTAGACTCCTACATTCATGAGGAGGTTCTAGTTCCAGAGGGAGATGAGGCAAACGCCTTACATAATAAGAAGATGGTTATGGCAAAGTGTATCATTGTTGATTCTATTAAGGATCACTTTATCCCACCGGTATCCTCTCTCAAGACACCTAAAGCTATGTTTCATGTCCTAACCAAGTTGTTTGAAGGGAAGAACATAAACCGAAAGATGACTCTGAGGAATCAACTGAAGAATGTGAAGATTCAAAATGCAGAGACTATCCAGTCCTACTTCACAAGGGTTTCTCAGATCAAGGAACAATTAGAATATGTTGATGAAGAAGTGGAAAATGCAGAGATTGTGATGACTACTTTAAATGGCCTTCCTAGGTCATGGGATGCTTTCATTCAAGGAATCTGTGCTAGAAAGAAGTTAGTCAAGTTCAGTAGACTATGGTAAGAATGCTCTCAAGAAGAATCTCGGATAGCAGCCCGAGAATAGAATATGGGAAGTGAAGATCAAGCCCTCACAGTTCACTCCAAGAAGGAAAGAAGAAATCCTCATTACTCCAAAGGTAAGATCTCTCATAATAAAGAAGGACCTATCTAGATTGAGATGTTATACATGTGATGAAAAGGGACACTTTTCAAGAGACTGTCCCAAGAGCAAGAATCACTCTCATAAGAAAAAGGGGAACAAAAGAAGACATCATGCTCATGCTGCAGAGGATGATGAACCATCCAGAAAAAGATCCAGATATGAAAGTGAAGATTCTTCAAGCGAGCATGAATATTTTTTGATTTCCGCTCTCACAGGGAACATTACTCACGGTAATGATGATTGGCTTATAGATTGTGGGGCTTCCAAACATATGACTGGATTCAAGGAATCCTTTGTAAAACTATCAGAACATGAATCACCTCACAAGGTGAAGCTAGGAGATGACTACCAATATCCAATAAAAGGTAGTCGAGAATCTTCATATAAACTAGACTTTGGTAAGTCTCTAACAATGAAGGAAGTATTGTTTGATCCAGGACTCAAGAAGAACCTCCTTTCCATATCAGCATTGGATGCAAAAAGAATATAGGTTTCATTCATAGATGGTTAAGTCATTATGTGGCCTAGAGGAAAGACTATCAATGATGCACTAGTGATTGGAGAACAAGAATGAGGACTATACAAATTGAAGGGCCATCCAGAACAAACAATGGTCCATGATACAGTAGAGCCAAGTGAACTTTGGCATAGAAGGCTTGCACATGTGCATTACAGAGCACTATCTATTGCAAGCAAAGTTGTTGAAGGTATTCCAGAAATCTAAGCAAAACATGATGGGGTATGCAAAGGATGTGCGAAGGGAAAGAACACAAAGAAGACATTTCCAAGTAGCGAAAGCAAAGAAAAAGGAATCTTGGAAATCATCCACTCCGATGTATGCGGTCCTATGTCATCAAGCTCACTAAGCGAGTATGCATATTATGTTTCTTTTATTGATGATTTTTATAGGAAGACATGGATTTGCTTCATGAAGAACTAAGACGAAGTATTCAGCAATTTCAAGGAATTCAAAGCCTTGATCGAGAACCATACTGAAAAGAATATTAAGACTTTTCGATCAAATAATGGCGAAGAAGTCACTTCGAATGAATTCAAAGAGCTATGCAAAGAATCAGGGATTAAGAGGGAGTTTTCCACTCCTTATAATCCACAACAGAATGGGATTGCGGAATGGAAGAACAGAACCATCATGGAAGCTGCTAGAACCATGCTCCATGATCAAGATCTTCCTATGCATCTTTGGGCTGAAGATACTAGAACAGCGGTGTATGTACAGAACCGTACTCCACATAGAGTACTCGAAAACAAGACTCCTAAAGAAGTATTCTCTGGCAAGAAAGCAGAAGTCAACCATCTCAGAATATTCGGCTGTCATGTTTTCATACACATCCCAAAGAAGAAAAGGACAAAATTAGATCCTTCAGGAAAGAAGGGTATATTCGTGCGATACTCTGAAAGCTCGAAGGCTTACAGAATCTATTTCCCGGGATACAAGAAGATTGACATCAGCAGGGATGTGACATTTGATGAAGACATAGCTTACAACAAATCCAGAAAGATACCTGCTGGAGAACCTGAAGAAGCAGAAGCAGAAGCACCCAGAATTCATGATACAACCATGAATGAAGAAGCTCAAGAAGAAGATCAAGAACTTGAAGAACCACAAAGACCTATAGATCCACCTCTAGAGAAGAATCCTCATCAGAGGAAACCTGATTGGGTACGAGAACTTATCCAAGGTGCGCAAAGATATGGAGCTCCAGAAGAGAATCACAGAGAAAGAAAAAGGACCAGACCCTGCTCCGGGTATGTAGCTTTATTATGTGACTTCATTGATAAAGAACCTTCCAGTTATCAAGAAGTGGAAGAACAGAAAGAATGGAAAGATGCTATGATTGAAGAATACCAATCAATCATGAAGAATAATGTTTGGGATGTTGTCCCAAGACCTGAAGGGAAGTTAGTTGTAACTTCCAAATGGATCTACAAGATCAAGCATGCTGCAGACGGTAGCATTGAAAAATATAAAGCAAGATTTGTAGCTCAGGGTTTCTCTCAAAAAGAAGGAATAGACTATAAAGAAACATTTGCACCTATAGCCAGATACACTTCCATCAGATCAGTACTTGCACTAGCTGCAGTGATGAAATGGAAGATACACCAGATGGATGTTAAGACCACTTTCTTGAATGGTGTAGTGGAAGAGGAAGTGTATGTAGAACAACCACTCGGTTTTGAGACACATGATAGAGAGTCTCATGTATGCAGATTGAAGAAAGCCTTGTACGGTTTGAAACACGGACCTAGGACCTGGTACAGCATAATTGACAGCTTTCTATCTGGTTTTGGCTTTACCAAGAGTAAAGCAGATTCCAACCTTTACTATAAGGTTGAGGATGTCAACCCAGTGATGCTTCTACTATATGTAGATGATCTATTTGTGACAGGTACGGATAGGTTGATTGCTGATACGAAGAGAAAGATTTCTACTGAGTTCGAAATGAAGGACTTGGGGATGATGCATTACTTTCTAGGTATGGAGGTGTGGTAGAATACAGATGGAATCTTCCTTGGACAAGGGAAGTATGCAGTAGATATCCTGAAGAGGTTTGGGATGATGGACTGTAAGGCTATGACCACACCTATGGCATCGAACCTGAAGCTATTGAGTGATGCTTCATCAAATTCGGTTGATGCTATGATGTATTGTCAGATGATTGGGTCATTAATGTACCTAAAGAACACGAGACCAGACATTTGCTTTGCTGTGAACACCTTGATCCAGTTCTTGACAGATCCGAGAACTGTTCACTTGATTGCTGCAAAGCATATTCTGAGATACCTAAAGGGTACAGTTGATTATGGGCTCAAGTACGATGCGAATCATAATATTAACATGGAGGGTTATGTTGATTCAGATTGGGCAGACAGTGCCATTGATAGGAAGAGCACTTCAGAATGTTGCTTCAGTATGGGATCAGGTGTGATATCTTGGTTTAGTAGGAAGCAATCTTGTGTGGCACTGAGTACAGCTGAAGTAGAGTATGTCACAGCTTGTTCAGCTAGTTGTGAGGCAGTATGGATGTGGAAGCTACTGTCTGATGTATTTTATCTCCAGTTAGATGCTAGTTGTATAAATTGTGACAACCAGAGTTGTGTGAAGTTGTCAGAGAATCCAGTGTTCCATGAAAAGTCGAAGCATATCGAGATCAAGTATCACTATATCAGAGATATGGTGTAGAGGGGAGCAATGAAGCTCTAGTATGTTGCGACGGAGGAACAGATAGCCGATGTATTGACAAAGCCATTATCTAGGCTGAAGTTTGAGTACTTCAGGGAGAATCTTGGTGTTCTCCAGATCGAGGTTTCCTCCAAGAGAAAGTGATGAGACCCATAGCCATTCCGACATGGTGAGAGGATTGGTTCCTTCCATGGTTAGATATAAGGGCTGAGCCATTCTGTCATGGTGAGAGGATTGGTTCCTTCCATGTCAGATGTGAGTGCTAAGCCATTCTGATATGACTGTAGGATTGGTTCCTACATGATCAGATATAAGGGCTATTTCCATTCTTGGAATGGAGCTGCCTAGTGAGGTACCAGGAAAACTCAGTTTATGACTCAGGGCCGTTTTGATATGACCATGAGATTTGTTCTCACATGATCACATATGAGTGCATGGCCATTCTGATGTGACAGAGGGATGTGTTCCCACTTGATTAGATGTAAGGGCTGAATCCATTCTGTCATGGCTAAAGGATTAGGTTCCTCCCATGTCAGATATGAGTGCTAAGCCATTCTGACTTAGTGTCAGATATAAGGGCTACCGCCATTCTTTGAATGGAGCTACATGGTGAGGTACCAAGGATCCTCCGTATAGGACTGAGAGCCTTTCTGATGTGACTGAGGGATGTGTTCCCACGTACTCAGATGTAAGTGTAGTGGCCTTTTCACAGATGGTAGTATTTTGGGTTCCTACCATGCTGGTGATTGTAAGTGCTGAGCCATTTCACAGATGATAGTAGTTTGAGTTCCTATCATGCTGGTGAATGTGAGTGCTGGGCCTTTCTGATATGATTATAGGATTGGTTCCTACATGATCGGATGTGTTTGCTGGGAGTGCCTTTCTGATGAGTAGGTTAGATGTAAGTGCTGGGTGGGCCATTCTGATGTAGTGTCAGATATAAGCACTGAAGAAATACCTACATGGAGGCTAGGCCTACAACCAACATGAAAAAGGGCTGGCTCTGTAGAACTTCCTGTGACGAGAAGAATCATGAGATAGCACCCGTGATGATGATTGCCAGTGATGATCCAGATTGACTTATGATCAAGATCCAGTGATGATGATCCAGCAATGATGATCCAGATCGACTGATGATCAAGATCCAGTGATGATGATCCAGCAATGATGATCCAGATCCAGTGATGATGCCCAGTGATGATCCAGATCGAGTGATGATCTAGATCCAGTGATGATATCCCATGATGACCTAGATCGAGAGATGATCTAGATCCGATGAATTCAAGGTGAAGATGACTTGAAGACTCAGAATACTTGAGATGCAAATGACAAGATGATCCAGTTGATGCAGAGAAGAAGACCAGTGCTAAAAATTGTGTCGAAAGAATACCTTCCTAGTTAAGAGGGAGTGTTGATGTATTTGTAACTTTGGAATGTATTCATCTATGTATCTTATGTATTGTAAACCGATGTTTATTCCACGATGTATCTATAATGTAATTGAGTCATATTGTCATTCCCCGATGTTCCGATCGGGAGGATCAATAATGTAAACAAGTCATGTCAAGTCATAGTGAGTAACCCTCTGATTGTCTAAGGGTTAAAGTCCCCGCAGTTCTGGGGCGCTAGGGTTATTAGACTCTCCTAGTAGAGGTCAGTCCTGGTAGGGTTTTAGTCATGTCGAGATTAGTATAAATAGAGAACTGGAGTCTCTATTTATCACACAACTCATCCACACTCAAGTGTAGCGCATAGTTGAGGAAGGAGAAGACATTGGGGCTAACCAAGAAGAAGATTTATGTTGTTAGGATATCACTTACTATTTTGGGGCTTTTACTATTTTTTTGCTGATTCTATCTCTGAGGAAGTTGTGTGGTTTTCTCCTTTATGGTTTCCCCGAGGAAAAACACTGTGTTCATTGTCTCTTATGTTTGATTGATGTACTTGTTATTCTCTCACTTAAAGATCCTAATAATGATAGCTTAATGTTGAAAAACTAACAATTCCCTGCTGGATAAGCTTACCAACAGCTATCCCCATGCTTCATTATGACCTCGTGTGTGAAAACCACATCATCTCAAAAATGATGGTAAAACACACCACTGAATTTTTGTCTAAAATGCAAACTTCAGCCACCTGGAGTTTTCTTCCTTTTCAGCTCTGAAACTTCTGGGAAACCCAATGGGAAATTCACTGCAAAACCCATTGGAACGCTTGCTGGAAATGCTGAAAATTCCACTGGAAAAAACCCAATTTTATTTCTCCCTATCGGGTCCCTTCCCAACTAATTTTTTGATGTTTTAGATCCTCAGTGGACTAGTCTTCCAACTCTTCGGATGCCAAGACGACTACACTGCTCTGGCGCTCATCGACGGCCCTATGAGCTATGAGTTTCTGCTGTATCAGCAGTCTCCTCGGCTATATTTTTCTAAAGTAGGCCTTTTGGACAGCCTCAAAAATGCCAAGGACTATTCATCGTGTATGTAATCGTCTAACCTTCCAGTGTTTCGGTGACCAGATCCACTAACTTTCTCCTTGGCTCATCGGCAGCTCATTTGCCTAATTTCATCTACTATGCTGAGCCTGTAGGGGTCTAACACTCTAAACTCTATCGACGATGAGGACCATTAATCCTTACCACATCGGTGAGGAAACCAACTAACCGTCGAATCGGCAGTCCGGTGCATTGTGCATCGGGTGGCTAGTTATCTATGCTTCTGCAACGGTGGCCAATGAATCTTCAACATTTTCTGATCTCACCATTTATAATCCTTCGATGACGTCCATCAACGGTCTCATCGTCTAAATTTTTCCAATGGTCGATGGTTTCCAACACTTTAACAAAATTCTAAGAATTTTCCTCTTCCTTCCATGTCGACGAACCCAATAACTAATTTCGCCAACGGCATCAGTGGTTCAAACGCTGGCTCAAGGTAGTCGAGGAAACATTTGATATTGTGACCTTCGGTGTCGGAAAATTTTAGCGGTCTTCGGCTGATCTCTGCTGAAACTATGGCTCCCGCATCCACTAAGTTTTTCCGACGACCGAAAATTCCCATACTTAGAAAAAATTTCTAAAATTTCTTCCTTAACCATCCTTTTGCCTCTTCATCGGCTCAACCGTATTCTATTTTTTGTCGTCACATTGGCTATCGGAACATATATTTACTATGGCATCGATGGTCGGGGACTTTATTCATTGGAAGGATAGTCCACTATCTGGCCGTAATGGTGAGCACACGAACAACTAGACCTTTCTGATGTTCATCAGTGATTCAATCGTCTGACTTCCATGGAAGGCCGATGAATTCGACACTTAGACAAATTTTACAAATTTTTCCTTCCTTCGTCTTTTCTCTGCCGACGGCATCGGTGGCCCAAAAAACTACTCATTGATTTTGTTTCGGCGATCCCTACAACTAAGTGTCGCCGATCGCTGATGGCCAACACTTAGAAAAAAATTCAAAAAGTCTTTCTTTCTCTTTGTCATTTTCCCGCGACGCTCCGTAGGATATTCCATCTAGTACTTTGCGCCACCGTTTCGGCGGTCTTCTACTAGAAGTTTCCTCTCCTTTCGTCATCCACTGGTGGCCCGTATCGGAGGGCCTTTTGCTTAGGTGATCTGATACATCGGCAGGGCTTCGGAATCAGTCCTCCAATGATCCGATGATCCCAACACTTAGAGAAAATTTCCAATATTCTCTTGTCATGCATAGATTTTCTTCTATTTTATGCTGGGAATAAGGCAACCTACCTCTGCTAGCTGACCTTTCATGACCCATTCAGGCCCATGATGTAACCTTTAGCTCTGATACCATTATGTCAAGTCCCCGAACCTCTGACTGGCGAAGAGGACACTACTATCACCAAACATACGGGTTAATAGCCCCATGAACATGAACATGCATATAATGCTGAAATAAAAAGATTAAAACATAAAACATACTAAGATGCAAAATTATTCATATGCATAGCAGAAACAAACATACATTCATTCAATCATACCACATGTTCATCATATTCATTAATCAGTAAACATAAATGCAGAGACAAAATAGTCAAGAATACTCATCTTGTAAGAAATTTCCCACAACCAGCTACGTCGCTGCAACGTTCCACCCAACCATAGGCCAGCGTGTTCATCAATCTCTCAGCAACATTGCCACCCCTGAGCTGGGCATGATTGCTTAAGGAATAAGGGTCAAAGTAGGCTTACACATAGCCAAGGAACACAAATCAGCCAAGACCACACCGTAGGGTTTATCAAGCCATCAAGGAGCTAGGAAAGGATAAATTCTAAGCTGGTGGTCTTAATGGAGAGCTAAGGACGCCTACACCAGAGCTCACCTAAATTCTAAGACATCCACACACCCAAAACCGGGAATCAGTCCTTTCTCTGCTTCACAGTCCCTCAGGCCTTGACTTCCATTTTCAATACTCTTCAAGGGTTGTGGAGAAGAAAGCCAACAGTCTCCCTCTATCTGAGTGGCTCCAACACCAGTTTCTCAAGCATACCCAGCCTCTAATCCTACTCTCAACAATCTGAAGACCAAGCACTACATACCGCAGTAAAACAAATAAATAGTTCATAGCTCTGTGTAGAATAAAAAGATGACAGGGTGACAACCCAAACGATAAGGGAACGCAACTCAGGTCAAACAAGATGTTTCAGATTTGTTCTTGGCCCTAGCGTGGCCAAAATAACTCAGCGACAACCAAAAGATGATTGCATTTGCAGCAACCCACAATGTGGGGAAACCAAAAAAAACCATGAACAATGGAGGGAAAACCACAACAAACCACGAACAATGGAAGGAAAAACATAGCAAAACGCCAAATCAAGGGAAAAACCACAGCCCTAGCTCAACAATGAAGTGGCAGCAACATTACACAGTCCTAAATGGAAGAGAATTCTAATTCTTAATCCTGGACAAGGAAGAACAGATATGTCGACCACAAGCCGTGAGGGTAACACACATACACTCGACCCCTAAACTTGAATGGCTTGTACACAGGAAATTCGTGAGACCAAAACCCCCTTTCCCTAGCTCCCTGCGTGAGGAATAACAATGCTGATTTCCTGTGTGCGAGAAGGCAAAGAGAGGAGATCCCTACCCATGTGAGATGGTCAAGACAAAATAAACCACGACGGAGAACTCAACGACACAAGAGGAAATATAAAATCTCCCTCTGTGTGAGGATAACCAGATGACTCGTGGTGGGAGGAGAGTAACCGATCTCCTTGCGTGAGACTGAGAAAAACCCCCAAAAATGTGGGTGGAAGAGTGGGAGAATGGTGACCGTTCCCATTTTCCCACATGAGGAAGAATGAGCTCGCTGGTGGAGTGTACGTGGGGAAAAGACTGTCAGTCCTGTCACCCACCACTCCCCAGCCATAACTGCTCCCAACTAAACAAATGGCAGAGGTTTAAATGGGTGGCCAACACATGGAAAAATCCCAGTAATCCCCATGGGTTGGACAACCCCCCCCCCTTTAACCTTAGGAAACATGCCCTTTTCATTCAACGTTGCACCGTCTTAGCTGGCTGTAGATTTATATTAATTGATGTGCGTATTTACATGATGCCAAAACTATAATGTGTCGGATAGCACGATATACCATCGGCAACGATCCCTATAGCCAAAACATACACAACCAAATTGATGGCGGGGCTTTTTCCTTTAGCTCCTCACCACGATTAAGTACAATATATACATCATGTACCTTTTAATGTAACCAGGGTCAAAACTAGGAACATCACAATTATCAATGTGAATCTCTAAGCATGGTTGATGAACTTCTTTGTTTGTTTAACATATATCATTGCAACCGTTGGTGTATGTCATTACTGTAGTATACCACATCATTGGTTTCGTATTTTGAAAATCACCTTCTGAGGCCATGACTGATAACTCCCTTGTTGATCCCATATTTAAGGTTTCCCAAATAGGTTGTCGGTTACGGAAAGTGGTGCCACATCACAGAGTACTTCATCTTCAAAAGGTTTAATGAGTAGGTCAGCTTTCATTGCAAGGTCATTCTCAGTTCCTGTCAATCCTTCATCCAACCAATATTATAATGCTGAGGATGTGGAGTGGTGAAAAGACCTAGTTTCTTCATAAGATATTTAGAAACAAAGTTCTTATGCATACCATTATCCACAATCAGATGCAATGGATTCTCATGAAACCATATCCATGTATGGAACATGCGCTCTCTTTTCTCCTCGTTAATGATAGTCAAGGGTGTCGGAGCAGTTGGTTTCTATGTCAAAATGGTCGATTCCTCTGGGTTATATTCTACCAGGGTTTTTTCAGACAAGATCGAGGTTAAAAAATTTTCCAAAAATGTCTTCTGATCCTTGCATTCAAACATATCATGCCATGATGAATTGTGGTAATCACACCATTTTTCAGTAGGCGGTTATTTTCTACTTTTCGTTTTGTCTTTCTGAGAGTGATTTTTGCCATACTATTGCTTTGGCAGGGTCAACTAAGAAGGGTGTCTTGACTTATCAAAGTCGGCATGTCACTTCTTGTTGGATGTTCTACCTATTGGCTTGGTCATGAAGCATGATTTTCCTTTCTATTTAGATTCAAGCTTATTGGCATAGTAGAATGCATCTATAATCATACTAGTAGTCAGAAACTCCATCTATTGCTGAATTTTTGGGGACAGTCTGTAGATGTACTTCAGAACAAGAAATTTCTCTTCTTCTTGAATGCCATGTCTCGGCATGAGTCGATAGAACTAGTGAGTAATTTTTCACAAACTGGTCTTTCCATTTCTTTAGCTACTGCCACTTATTATACTTTTTTTCAATGTACTTGGGAAAGTAGATATCCTTCTAGATGTACTCGAAAAATTTCTCCCATGTGTCCATGGGGTGTCCATCTTTCTCCATCTTTCTCGATAGATTCTCCCCCCAGTAGTGCACAGAGGTCGACATCTTTAAGGATGTAATTGTGGTCTTTTCAGGTCTAAGAGTTTATTCATAGAGTAATAGGATTCTAGTTGTTGTACCTAATTGCCTACATATTTTGTGTCAATCTTGCCTTCTAGATTTTGTATGTCCAAGTTCATTTGCACTTTGAATGGACTAATTGTGTCATAGCTGGATATTTTTGAGGATCCTACTGATGTCAAGGTGAATCACATGAGAATCTCATTGAACTAGGAAAAAAAATGGTTCATTGTTGAGCCAGTGCTTTCTCTATGAGTTTCCCTCTCTCGTTAGTTGCATGTCTATTGTTTTTTTCTTCAACCATCTTGTATATAGTAATGCGAGTAGATAGATAATCGAAAGTTGAAGGTAGTGTCTTCTTGGATTGTTGAGTTTGTGAGATTATTTGAATAGGAATAAGTTGGGTAACCTCGATAGAAGTGTCTACGCATGAATTAAGCATGAAAAAGCTCTGATTTTTGTCTCATACCAATGATTCAAGATCCCAGGTGCATGACGAGGACATTCGTTCTATTGAATGAATCAAGTACTATTATGGAGAAAGCATATTAAGAATGGGAAAAGAAGGAAATACACTACACATAGAAACATACACGCAAAGACATTATGTAAGAGTTTGAACCAATCTCTGTTATTTCATTTACTTTATTAATCCTCTCTTTGATTTTATATTACAATAATGTACATGCTTATATGGAGTGTTGAGAACGCTCGGGTTGTATGCCCGTTATGTTCAATTATGAAGTCTCGAGGTGATGAACTTATCAAGGTCATGTCGAGGTGGTGAACTTGTTGAATTCGATGCCTAACCTGTTGAAGTTGGTGTTGAATCTGTCAAAGTCCACAAACAATGGAAACTACTAGGTAGATCACCTAGAATCAATACGATTCCTTGATTATTGTAAAAGTTCAGCAATATTTTATCATTGGATTAAACAATTGCATTTATGGAAAAACATAGTTTGGATAATTTTATATCATGACAATATACTTTGTAATAAGTTTTGAAAATTTCTATTGAAGTAATTAGGTATGGTAATTATAACGTTTTAAAGAATGGTAAGTTGTGAGAATGGCATATATGTGATAAGAAAATTTATTTATAGAAATTTTTAAATGGTTTTCACTTGCATAGATACTAGAAGTATCAAGTTATGCAAGTGATAATGTGTTGTTTAAACATATTGGATGACTATTGTTGTTAATTAAGTCTTGGAAGACTTAGATAAACATGCCTTGATGTTGAGCAAGAAAGATTTAAAGCATTAAGATTATTGAATAACAATGTTGATATGGTGTTAAGTCGATGGGGTCAAGAACACCAAGTATGTTTAGGTTTATAAAAGTTGGGTTTAATGTGGATCTAGTAGGCTCTAGAACATAGAGTATAATAAGTGATGGTTATGATATTTCATCTCTGCAATGTTTAATTTTGAAAAATTATTAAACATATGTCATTATGATTCACTATACCTTGAGGTTTGTAAGAGACCTAAAAATATTACAATCTGTCATAATAATAATATTATTATTTTTTGTTGATAATTATGCAAATAAATTTTCATTTTCAACATATAAGATCTGTTCAACAAGTATGAAACATGTCACATGATTTGATGTAAAAACAAAGCCCTAATGATACTCCTTGATAATTACATGATTTGCTAAGAGTCATAAACTCTTTCTATTAGCTATAACTTTCGATTCATTTATGTCATAAAGCAGTAAGATCCATTTCATTTAATTATAATCCACTTTATACACACCGAAATTTGCAACACTAAATAATGTCACAATTCCCAATAATATATATATACCTTAATCTAATAATCTTTATATAATTTCCTTTGAAGCAAAAAATTATACTAAACCCATGACGAAGAATTTTAATCTTATGTAAAACATAACCTCTATTTACAAGGGAATCCCATCACAAAATGACATTTACTTCCAATATATATATATATATATATCAAATTAAGTTTAGCATTCACCATAAACTCTAATCCTCGGATTTATACATGATTGACCTAACATTTGCTTTTTTTCCTAAATAAAGTAAATTTTCCCATAACATAAAGCTTAAAAAAGTTATATATATAATGAGCAAAAATAAATAAAAATATCCATAAAAAGATGAGGTGTGTGCCTTCTTTCTAACCATGAATGTTTGTGTTATTCTGAGAAGTGAATCCCCCTTTTTATCCATGTATATATTTCCAAATAGAAATGTAAGATCATTAACATCTATTTATATCTAGCTAATATACTGTTCAATAATATTTCGGGATTACATTGTAAATAATATTTCAGTTATTAGTTCGTAAATTTTAGTTAATAATCTCCTTATCTAATTGTAGATAATGGTTTTGATATCCTTTATACGTAACACTCATCCACGTAATAAGATATTGATTTGCTGAGGTTCTTCGCGGCCTGTGTCAGTGGTATCAGAGCAAAGGAAGTGAAGCATTGGTGAGAAGGACTTGGTGAGAAAGAAGGATCTCATGAAGTAGGAGCTATCAAAGGAGCTATCACCAAGAAAGGCGAGTTTCTTAGTAAATATTGTGGAAGAAAGACAAAGATTGCACATTAAGGGGAGACTGCATGTAAATTGTTCTGGTAATTGTTTTGAAGAATTATATTCTTTTTTAAAAAGAAAAAAGAAGAGAGCCGCCATTTATATTTGAGTGCAATGTTTTTTTTTAATTGAAATATTAAACCTTTCAAGAAATCTTTTTAGAAGATAAAAATATTTTAAAGAACATTGGCTCAGAGGAAAAGAATATATCAGACTGTAAATTGTCGACAAAAATTCACTACATAGTAAATTTCAATGAATTCTTTAATTTCAATTATTGGAGTTATTTTTTATGGAAAAGAAAATTATCAGTAATGGTTTCATAAAGTTAAAAATACCCTTATTTTCGATGATATGTGGGATGGAATTTGTGAAAATGAGAATTTAGGAGATAAGATAGACGGAGAAGCAATAGATGAAGTGGATAAAAGTGCACTAGTACCACCTACTAATGCCAAAGAGTTAGCATTATGGAAAAGCAAGGACAAGAAGGCTTATGCCTTGATTATTGCCTTTGTAAGTGAAGAAGTTGACATTTAGTTTCTAGGAAAATTTCTTGGGAAGAATTAAAGAAACTAAAATATTTGTATGATTCACATTCTGAGCTTGAAATCATACAACTGTTGATGAAATTATTTAACTTAGAATTAAAATATAATGATCCAATGAAACTTGCTTCTGAAATTAGAGCCATTTTCCATAATATTGATGCAACCGGTGTAAAAGTTGACATTCAACTTACTTCATTTCTTAAATTTCTATATCCTACCTATACTCATTATTTAGAATCACTTCAAGCTAGTGGCCAAATGAAAGCTGTGACCTTTGAAACACTTGTTGAGAAAATTGTAGAAAGAGAAAAAACATTTGGGAAGAAGGAGTCTAAACCGAATGAAGAAACTTTGTGTCTTGCATAGAAAGGACACAAATAAAAAGAATAATTTACAAAGGATGAAAATAGAAGCAGAGGTCAAGGTAGAGGACAAAAAGTACAGTACAGAGGGGGGGGGGGTTAATCAAGGAGAGAAACAATGTTATAGATGTGGAAAAACTAGTCATACTGCCAGTTATTGTCGAACTTCTTGGGATAAATTTGTTAACAAGAAAGAGAAAGTACAAGATAAAGGAAATGATAAAGGTAACCCTCTTGAATATACACATTATGTTGTTGCACATTGTAATCTAGGAATTTAAGAAGCTTTTAGTACTTCATTTTCATGGAATGACATTTAGTTATTAGATACTGGAGCCACATGTCATATGCCATTTAGAAAAGACTTCTTTGAAACTTTTAGTGATCAAATTGATGGGGTAGTACATTTGGCAGATAAGTCTTAGTTAAAACCTTCAATAATTGGTTTTGTTAGATTCAAATTATCAGGAGTTGCCAATTATATACTTTCTGATGTTCATTATGTTCCACAATTGAAGAGAAATCTAATATCTCTTGTGCAAATTAGACAACAAAATCACTCAATAGATATGTTTGATGGTATCATTGAGATTAGAATAGATTATGATAATGTGATTGTAATGACTGGAGTGGAAGATAACAAAATTTTAAAGTTGAATGGTACATCATCCAATTCACAGAATTCTGTAAATTTGGTTCAGCATAATAGTAATTTATCTTCCAGCTTATTGTGGCATGCTTGATTTGGTCATATTAATTATCACAGTCTTAGGCTTATGAAATAGAAAGGAGATCAAGGGATTCCTACTATTCCAAGACAATTTTCCCCATGTGATGTTTGTATCTTAGGCAAGAACAATAAACAACCTTTTAATGATTCTATGATTCTATGTTTCGAGCTTCAAGAAAGCTTAGTCTTATTCACTCAAATTTATGTGGGCCCATGCCTGTTCCATCAGCAAATGGTAACAAATATATCATGAATTTCATTGATGAATTTATGAGGATGTGTTGGGTTTATTTATTAAAATAAAAATCTCAAGCTTTTGATACATTCAGAAATTTTCATTTATGGATTAAAAATGAAGCTCAACTCAATATTGGAACCCTTTGAACTGATAACGATGGTGAATATACATCTCAATATTTTGAAAAATATTTGCAGGAGAATGGTATTAAACATCAAACAACTATTCCTTATAATCCACAACAAAATGGTGTGGTAGAACATATGAAGAGGACACTCTTGAATATGGTAAGATCAATGATGTTTTTTAAAAATGTCAAGTTAATGTTTTGGGGAGAAGTAGTTCTTTGTGCTGTCTACATTAAGAATAGATGTCCTTCTGCTGCACAACAAAAAAAAACACCTTATGAAATGCGGCATGATCATCTTCCAACTGTCAAGCATTTGGAATTTTCGGTTCCACATGTTATGCTTTGATTCTTGAGAAACAAAGACATAAATTGGAAGCAGGACGTCGAAAGTGTATTTTTATGGGATATTTTAATACTTCTAAATCTTATAGGTTATATGATGAAGATAACAAGAATTTTATTGTTTCTAGAGATGTTATATTTCTTGAATTTGAGAAATATGCACTCAGTATTGATAAACAACTTGCTTAGCTTGATAGATTTTATTCTAAAATTTTTTATCATGAAATGGATAATGAACTTCCAAATATTGAAGGAGGGATTCCTGTTCTAAGTTAATTTTTGGAATTTCCTTCTATAGCAACAAGTTCTTCTAATGCACAAGTTGATGAAACTGAAGATGAGATAGTTGATGATATTGTTAATGGAATGGATAAATTAAGTATCATAGATAATGTAGAACCTGCTCTTAAAAAAGAAACAGAGCAAACACCACAACAAGAAGTTTGTAGATCGATACAGACTAAGACATTTCCTAAAAGGTATGATGATTTTGTAACATTAGATTGTCAATTAAACTTTCATGTGTTTGATGAACCTGCATCTTTTCAAGAAGAAGTAAATAGTGATGTATGGAAAAGTGCAATGCAAATAGAGTATGATGCTCTCATAAAAAATGAAACTTGGAGGTTGGTGGAACCTCCAATTGGAACCAAATCGATTGGATGCAAGTGGATATATAAGAATAAGTATAAATAATATGGGTCACTTCAAAAACACAAAGCAATAAATGTAGCAAAAAGGTATGCACAGAAAGAAGGTGTTGATTACACAGGAACATTTTCTCCTACAGCTACATGGGACACCATTTGAACTTTGTTTTCATTAGAAGCACAAAAAAGATGGAAGATACACCATATGGATGTTAAAACCTCCTTTTTGAATGGAGACTTGAAAGAAGATGTGTATATGGATCAGCCTGAAGGATTTGCTATCAAAGGTCAAGAGGAGAATGTATGCAAATTGGTCAAATATTTATATGGTTTGAAGCAAGAACCCCGATCTTGGTATGAAAAGGTAATTGAAAATCTTCTCAAATTGAATTATAAGCACTTCAATCTATATGATACAACTTTATTTGTCAATAAAGTTGGAAGATCGGTTGTATATCTAGTTGTCTATGTGGATTATTTGCTTATCATAGGAAATAATGATGATTATATAATATCTATCAAAAGAGAGTTGAAAAAGGTTTTTGATATGACAAATTTGGGATTATTACATTATTATTTAGGAATTGAAGTAGATAAAAAACCAAAGCAGATTTTCATTTCTCAGAAAAAATATGTTGGAGAGTTATTAAACAAATTTGGTATGCAGGATTGTAATCTCATTTCTACACCAATGGAGCAGAATCTAAAGCTTACTTCAAATTAAGGTAGCACATTTGAAGATCCAACAAAGTACATGAAACTTGGTGGAAGTTTAATTTATATTACTGCTACTCATATTGACATAACTTTTGTTGCATGAATACTTTTTAGTTTTATGCATCATCCCTTTGAAGGTAATTGGAATGTAGCAAAGTGAGTGCTCAAATATTTAAAAGGCACTCAATCTTATGGCATCAAATATTATAAATTTTCATACTTTCATCTCATTGGTTATTCAGATTCTAATTTTGATGGAGATAAAGAGCATGGGGTCTCTACTTCAGGTTATTTGATGAACCTTGGATCAGCAGCTATCACATGGAGATCACGAAATAAATCTGTTCCTATTGATTCTACAACTGAAGCCAAATATGTTGTAGCATCTCAAGTCACAAAAAAAAATCATTTGGCTTCGTAAAATACTTGAAGACTTGCAGGAGAAACAAGTGACTTTAACACCTCTGTTTGTTGACAACACTTATGCAATTCAATTGGCCAAGAATCCAAAATTCCATGATCAAACCAAACATATCAACACCAAATATCACTTGACTCGACATCATGTTGAGGCCAAAACCATTCATCTCACGCATTGTCCTACTTCTAAGCAAATTGTAGATATCTTTACTAAAGCATTAGGTCGTGAAAAGTTTGAAAAATTTAGAATGCAACTTGGCATGTTAGATGTCCCTTCGGATTAAGGGGGGAATGTTGAATAATCCTTCAGGATTACATTGTAAATAATATTTCATTTATTAGTTAGTAAATTCTAGTTAATAATCTCGTTATCTAACTGTAGATAATGGTTTTGATATCCTTTATATGTAACACTCATCTACGTAATAAGATATTGATTTGATGAGTTTCTTCATGGCCTATGTCATATACTAGATTCCTTTTACCATAAAGTAATTCATCTTAGTTTTAAACTAAGTAAAAAAACCTTCATTTTACCAACATATCGAGAGTTTGTAGGAAATCAAAAGTGGTTTGGTGAGAAATCAATCTAAGAAAGAACAGAGGGAGGCAAGCTCATTTTCAGAATGTATCCAACCACTAAGGAATAATCCTTAAAGGAAAACACTGAGAGCTGTAGAATATGGAAACATTTATTTTAAAAGTGATTGGAATCCATCGCCGATAGTTTTCAATGGCAACATTGATGCCAACAACAATTGAAAACTTAATCACTTCTCTCAAAGGAATGAAGTGTTTTGAAATGAATATGTTTATATCAAATAAAATAGCCACAAAAATAAAAATAAAAACTCTGATAGAGGCAATTAAGTTGGGATACTACCATAGTGAAAATTTGTCGGAATTTAAATCAGGGAACATATCATTTACAATAAACAAAGTCATATAAAATAAAATAAAAATAAACAAAGATAGAACTGCTTCCACATCTCCAGTCGCCTAAAATTAATTATAGTATGGCTACAAGATACCTTCCATCTTAAGTTAACCTAATAATCATTTCCTCTCACCAATTTAAAAAAAACTAATATTATAACACATAAAAATTATAAGCAAAAATCACGATATGGTATTAAAAGATCTCAATTTCGTGTTCAGTTATCACACATCTCCAAAGTATATCCTAATGTTATATAGATTATTACTTGATTCTAACCATAGAAAAATATTCATTATTAATACAAGTACTAAGTTAGAAAGAAACTCTAGTGAAACTATGGCCACATACACATATTCAGATCTAAAATGATAACGAAACATACCTTTAAACCGCACAATTTTGGAAACAGGAAAATGAAAAATAAATGTTAAGCTCCTCCGAACCATAGGAGAAAGAAACTCAGTTGTTTGCTCCGCTCCACCCCTGATCTGGATCAGCACCATGCACTATAATGCAAGCAATCACTTCCTGGAAGCACTCTCTTCCAGAGTCCATAAAAAATAGATGAACTTATGAAAAGAGAAAACACTCAACTATCCCATGCTATCTCAATGCATTTTTATATAGTTTTTCTCACGTGTTATGATATCCCAATCAAATATCCTATCAATCCATAATCCCTATGATTTAGGACATTGTGTGGTTGCTGAATTTTAGATTGGATTTGATTGATACTGATATCTCTATATTGCTTACACATTTTCTCTTGTTCCATAGTGCTGGCCCCTCATGTAGTTGAACTCTCCATGTTCCCTTTCCTTTTATTTATATAAATAAACAGTTTGTTTTCCAAAGTGTCACTTTGAGTTTTTAATAACTCTTTACATAAAAATAATTGTAAAAAATATTTAAATAAAAATTAATAATGTCATGGGAGTATCCCATTTCTCCCCCCCCTCTTATTCTTAACAACGTCCTTGGTGTTCTTTTATGATAAGCTCTCTTTCTCACTCCGGAACATGGAGGGATATTCCTTCCACATTTTATCCTCCATTTCCCATGTTTCCTCCTTAGGGATGAAATGCTTCCATTGCACTTTTATTTGAATGATGACTCGATTTTGTAGCATACATTCCTTCCTATTGAGGATGTGAAAAAGTTCAGTCTAGAAGTCGCCCTCAAGTTTTACCTGAATTATGTTCCAATCAATTATATGAGTAACATAATGTACACATTTTTTTAACAAACAAACATGAAATACATCATGTTCTTTTATAGTGGGGGGGAGTGCAAGCTGCGAGGCTACCAACCCTATCTTGGCTAACACTTCAAAAGGTCCATGATGCATGGGTGTCATATTGGAACATACTCCCAAACTCAAAGCACTCTTTTTCTACTTTACCTTTAGATATACCTGATCACAAATGTTGAACTCTCTCATATTTATTTTTAAATTTGCGTCACTTTTCTTTCAATCCTCGAAAACATTTAAGTATTGTTGCACCTCTTTCACCATTCATTCCATCCCTTTTAACATGATAGGTCCTAGAAGAATCCTTTTAACGGGGTTAACCCAAGGCACATGAGTGTTCCATTTTCAACCATACAAGACTTCAAATAGACTCAATTTTAATGAATCTTGATACCCATAATTGTAATCAAATTCTACTAAATGAAAATGGTCTTCCCATTTACCTTGTTTATCCATTACATACATTCGTACCATTTCTTCTAACATTTGATTATTTCTTTCAGTTTTTCCATGTGTTTGAGGATGATAAGTAGTATTGAAATTCAGTTTTGTTATTTCAAAAGTTACTAGTAAATTTTTATTCTCTATTAGAAATCACAAATTTTGGAAGACCATGTGACGAGAATATTTCTTTCATACAAATATCAACTATATTAACGGATTTAAAAGTAGATTTTATGGGTATGAAGTGTGGAAATTTACTTAACTTATCCACAACTAGCATTATTGAGTCATGTTGTTTATTTGTTTTAGGTAATCCTGTTAAAATTCCATGCTTATTATCTCTCGTTTCCGTTCTAGAATATGCAAGGGTTGTAGTAACCTGACATGATGTTGATGCTCTATTTTTACTTGTTAACATTCAATACACCTAATTTGCAACATCATCCTTCATGTTAGTACAATAATATATTTTTCTTAACTTAGTTATCGTATTTTCCACTACTACAAGATGGGGTTGTTTAAGATAAATTTTAAAGACGAAATTAACATATTGTCTTAAATATTTTTTCTAAATATTTTATGACAATTATAACGATTTTTAAGACAAATTTCAAATACGAAATTAACATATTGTCTTAAATATTTCTTTCTAAATATTTTATGATAGTTATGACAATTTTTAAGACAAAATTAGATTAAAAACTACTTTCATCTTTTAATTTCCGGCATTATTATTTTCTTATTAAAAAACTAAAGCTGATTTTTGGGGAGGAAAAAGGATTTGGGGCCCTTTGCATTTTGCAAGAATCTTTTTCTCAACCAGAAGAGACGTTGTGAGAGATATGGCATGGGGTTGATGAAAATCCCTGTGAAATGGGTAATCAGTGTATTCGGTAACCTGATGACTAGTGTAGAATGTAGACCTGTCATAGTTGTTGAGCTTGGCATAAATGGCCAATCTCACAAGAAGACCTGTATTCGAAATGAATAGTCAAATTAAGTGGTGGGTGAGAGCCAAAAAGGAAGTATATTTCCCCCATTGTGTTCTATGTTCAAAGAAAGTCGTATGGAGGTGCACTCCTCCCTGATCTCCTTTCCCATGGACTAGACAACTTCATGGGAGAAATGGCATTCTTTCTCGATACTTCCACTATATTCATCAAATTTGTCATTGATGTCATGACAAGGAAATTGGTCAATGAGCTAACCATCATCTCTATGTATTTCAACGCCATCAAAACCTGCCAACGTTTCTAGATGCTCTACGAAACTGATCAACTAGTTCAGAGATTTCTTCTATCGCTAGGGAACGAGGCTAGGAGAAACTGCCTCACCATTGAAAGATAAGGGAAATATGTAATACCCACAGTGCGCATCTTAGTTATTATTTTATTTCTCATCATTGTAAGAAGTTGATGCCATGTCTTTTACAATTACTTTATTTAACTGGTTGTCGATTAGGGTGGGAGGCCTTTCCAGCAAAGGTTGAACACACAGGGATGTGCTTTATTATGTATATTTATATTAAATTTTGATGAAAAACATGTGTAAATCCATAGAGATAAATCACCTCCAAAAAATATATTTGAATCATCGATAAGAAGAGTCTCCCTCTTTAGATTATTTACACTAATGTAGTTTTGATATAGAGTATGTAGAGAATTATACTTTATTTGATTATCGTTTTGTAAATAGGAGTCAAATCCCCCTTACATTTCCTTGCTGTATTATTTTATTTACTGCAACTTGAGAATGGAATCCTTTGAAGAAGTCGTCCCTCTTAATAACCTTAGTAAATGAAATGTAATAAGTTTAAAAATGGAAATCTACAAGCTATGTTTCATATCCAATGGAAACAATCTATTTTTCTTATATAACCAACTGGGAACTGATCTCTGATTAAGTAATACTTTGTACTTTAACAATTAAAAGTCTGCTTTATACTAAATGGTCATAAATTATGTCTTTGTTTTCCTTGATAAACCAGAGGAAGAACCATACCTGAGAAACAAGAGGAAGAACCATACCTAAGTTATCTTAAATGAGGAGTTGATATTTTATTTATAATTACTCTACTTTACGCTACTCTTACGTCATTGTGGAAACATCAAGCAGATCATACATCAAGCGGATCGTAGTTCATGCATTGTGCGTCAAGCATCATACCTGCATCGTGTAATCATCATATTGTGTAACCCTCCATTGTATAAACCATCATATCATTAAGTGAAAGGGGAGAGGTGAAAGGGTATGAATGAAAGGGGAATAGGGTATGATGCATAGACGCACCTTAAACTAGTATAGTCTTTGTCATTGTGACTCGTGTGCTTCTATTATAAATGTGCGTTGCATTTGGTTTCTTATTTCAAGAGTAAGGGAATTTGAATCCTTGCCTCTAAGGATATAGAGGGAGAGAAATTCAGAGACTAAGAGAAATTCAAATATGGGGAGAGCACATACACCCTGGTGTTCATAAATTGGATTGTGCAGAGGCCCCTCAACACCTGAAGAGGATATTCGTCTCATAAAATATATAGAAGCTCATGGTGAAGGAAATTGGCTCACTCTTCCAAGGAAAGAAGGTAGTAATTAAAACATAAGATTGTTTGAATTCCTTATAGTTTCATCTTATCGATATATTATGTTACTCATATTGCTTCTTCATTTGATAGATGTGGTTCTAAGGACTAAGAATAATTGTATGTTCTTGTTATATTGCCAAAATTATGCAGGTGTTGTTTTATTTATTTCATCCAATAATGTTAAAGCTTATACAGTAATTATTTCATGCAACGCATAATGATTTCTCTCAGATGAAATGTCGTCTATTGTTTCTCAGAAGTAATNATGTTTTTGTGGGTGCAGCGTCTGAGTGTCTAAATGATGGAATAAACTTACGAAAACCAGTATACATATAGAGAACATATAGGACTAGTGCACGACTATTTGTCCAATAATAAAAATAAATTTTTTAATTTTTTTTTAATTATCTAAGAGATCAAACCTCGAAAACGGTACATCATTTGTGGGAGCAGTGTTTGAATGTATTAATGCAATTATTTGGAAATGGGTTTTTTATAACATGTAGAGATTGGTGTTCTTTAGTGCACCATACAATTTTTTTTTTAAATGGTTGAGAAACGAAAGAGATATGGACGAAACAATACCAATGTGTTTTTTGAGTTGAGGAGTGATGATAGAAGATAAATAAGAAAAAATAGAAAAAATTATGTATTCTTGTTAAAATTTACATATTTAGAATCTGCAAAAAAAAACATATCTGTTTCTAAAATCCCATAAAAATGGAGGTGTGCTGCATAATTAGACGAACCGCTAAACACGAGCATATTGAAAATTTGGATATAATGTTGAATTAGCCATGGTTGATCATACTCCAAGGCACAGGCATGTTGAATCCGAAGCAAAGTACAAAGCAGACACATAGGCATAGGAATTCCACGAAAGCATGGGTGGAGGCTTGGTCTTATCATTTGGAGGGAATAAATTTTTGAATTTAAACAATACGCGAGCGTGATTTAACTGAACAAAACGCGTGCACGTTATATAGAAACAAAACACGTGCGCGTTTTGTATAACCAAAAATAGCGTTCATCATCATCATCATCATCATTAACATGATCACCATCTTCAACTTCTTCATCATCATCATCACCATCAACATCATGAACATCATCATCACCTTCCTCATCATCATCATCATCCCCATCGCCATCATCATTATCATCATCCTCATCCTCATCGTCATCTTCAGCTTCATCATCACCATCATCATCATCATCATCATCAACAACATGATCATCATCATCACCATCAACATCATGAACATCATCATCACCATCGTCGTCATCATCATCATGAACATCATCGTCATCACCATCGTTGTCATCATCATCATCATCCTCCTCCTCATCATCATCACCTTCCTCATCATCAACATCATCATCACCATCATCATCATCATCAACATCGCCATGATCATCATTACCATCTTCATCATCCTCATCTTCACCATCATCACCTTCATCATCACCATCCTCATCATCATCATCACCATTTCCATCATCATCATCATCATCATCATCATCAACAACATTATCACCATCGTCGTCATTGTCATCATAATCACCATCATCATCACCTTCATCATCCTTATCATAATCATCACCATCAACAGCATGAACATCATCATCATCATCATCATCACCATCATCTTCATCATCATCATCATCATCACCATCGTCATCATCATCATGATCACCATTGCCATCTTCATCATCATCACCATCCACATCATGAACATCATCATCATCATCCTCATCATCATCAACATCAACATCATCATCATCATCATCATCATCGTCATCACCACCATCAACATCATCATCATTCATCATCATCATCCTCATAATCATCATCACCATCACCATAATGAACATCATCATCATCATCCTCATCATCATCATCACCTTCATCATCATCATCATCCTCATCCTCATCATCATCATCTCCAACAACATCATGAACATCATCATCATCATCCTCATCATCATCATCATCCTCATCCTCATCCTCATCCTCGTCATCACCATCACCATCACCATCACCATCATCTTCATCTTCTTCATCATCATCATCTTCATCACCTTCATCATCACCATCGTCATAATTATCATCACCATCGTCATAATCGTCATCATCATCACCTTCATCATCATCATCATCATCACCATTGCCATCAATGCCATCATCATCATCATCATCATCATCATCATCATCACCACCATCAACACCATCAACATCATCCTCATCCTCATCATCATCCTCATCGTCATCACCATCAACATCATGAACATCATCATCATCATCATCATCATCATCATCATCATCATCATGAACATCATCATCATTCATCATCATCATCCTCATAATCATCATCATCATCATCATCCTCATCATCATCATCACCTTCATCATCATCATCATCATCACCATCATCAACATGATCATCATCATCACCATCAACATCATCATCATCATCATCAACATCATGAACATCATCGTCACCATCAACATAATGAACATCATCATCATTATCCTCATCATTATCATCACCTTCATCATCCCCATCATCATTCATCATCATTCATCATCACCATCACCATCATCATCATCATCACCATCAACATCATCATCATCATACTCATCATCATCCTCATCATCAACATCATGAACATCATCATCATCCTCATCATCATCATCATCATCAACATCATGAAAATCATCATCATCACCATCATCCTCATCATCATCACCTTCATCATCGTCATCATCATCATCATCATTCATCATCACCATCAACATTGTGAACATCATCATCATCATCATCATCATCATCATCATCAACATCATCACCATCAACATCATGAACATGATCATCATCATCCTCATCATCATCATCACCTTCATCATCATCATCATCCTCATCATCATCATCACCGTCAACATCAGGAACATCATCATCATCATCCACATCGTCATCCTCATCCTCATCATCATCATCATCACCTTCATCATCATCATCATCCTCATCATCATCATCACCGTCAACATCAGGAACATCATCATCATCATCCACATCGTCATCCTCATCCTCATCATCATCATCATCACCTTCATCATCATCATCATCATC
Organism: Pseudotsuga menziesii; assembly: GCA_001517045.1. Classification (NCBI taxonomy): domain Eukaryota; kingdom Viridiplantae; phylum Streptophyta; class Pinopsida; order Pinales; family Pinaceae; genus Pseudotsuga; species Pseudotsuga menziesii. The sequence continues at coordinate 117,483 of LPNX010588839.1, read as the reverse complement.
ATCATCATCATCAACATGATCATCATTATCACCATAATCATCATCATAATCATCATCATCACCTTCATCATCATCATCCTCCTCATCATCATCATCACCATCAACATCATGAACATCATCATCATCATCCTCATCGTCATCCTCATCCTCATCATAATCATCACCTTCATCATCATCATCCTCCTCATCATCATCATCACCATCAACATCATGAACATCATCATCATCATCCTCATCGTCATCCTCATCCTCATCATAATCATCACCTTCATCATCATCATCATCAACAACAACAACAACATGATCATCATCTTCACCCTCATCATCACCATCATCATCACCATAATCAACATCATCATCATCATCCTCATCATCATCACCTTCATCATCATCACCTTCATCATCATCATCATCATCTCCAACAAAATCATGAACATCATCATCATCATCCTCATCCTCATCATCACCATCACCATCACCATCAACATCATCTTCATCATCAGCATCTTCATCACCTTCATCATCACCATCATCATAATCATCATCATCATCATCATCATCACCATTGCCATCATTGCCATCATCATCATCATCATCATCACCATCCTCATCATCATGAACATCATCATCATCATCATGAACATCATCATCATTCATCATCATCATCCTCATAATCATCATCATCATCACCTCCATCATCATCATCATCATCATCACCATCATCAACATGATCATCATCATCACCATCAACATCATCAACATCATCATCATCATCCTCATCATCATCAACATCATGAACATCATCATCATCATCATCATCACCATCAACATCATGAACATCATCATCATCATCCTCATCATCATCATCACCTTCATCACCCTCCTCCTCATCATCATCATTCATCGTCACCATCATCCTCATCACATCACCATCAACATCATCATCATCATCATCATCATCCTCATCATCATCCTCATCATCAACATCATGAACATCATCATCATCATCACCATCAACATCATTAACATCATCATCATCATCCTCATCATCACCTTCATCATCGTCATCATCATCATCATCATTCATCATCACCATCAACATTGTGAACATCATCATCATCATCCTCATCATCCTCCTCCTCCTCATCATCACCATCATCCTCATCATCATCATCACCATCAACATCATGAAAATCATCATCATCATCATCATCATCACCTTCATCATCATCATCATCCTCATATTCATCATCCTCATCCTCATCCTCATCCTCATCATCATCATCACCTTCATCATCATCATCATCATCATCATCATCATCATCATCAACATGATCATCATCATCACCATCATCGTCATCATCATCATCATCATCATCATCAACATGATCATCATCATCACCATCATCGTCATCATCATCATGCATCATCATTCATCATCACCATCAACATCGTGAACATCATCATCATCATCCTCATCATCATCACCATCAACATCATCATCATCATCATCATCATCCTCATCGTCATCCTCATCATCAACATCATGAACATAATGAACATCATCATCACCATCATCACCATGAACATCATCAACATCATCATCATCATCATCATCACCTTCAACATCGTCATCATCATCATCATCACCGTCAACATCATGAACATCATGAACATCATAATCATCATCCTCATCATCATCCTCATCATCATCACCATCAACATCTTGATCATCATCATCATCATCCTCATCATCCTCATCACCATCAACATCATGAACATCATCACCATCATCATCATCACCATCAACATCATGAACATCATCATCATTCATCATCATCATCCTCATAATCATCATCACCATCAACATAATGACCATCATCATCATCATCCTCATCATCATCACCTTCATCATCATCATCATCATCATCATCCTCATCATCATCATCTCCAACAACACCATCCTCATAAACATCATCATCATCCTCATCCTCATCTTCATCATCACCTTCATCAACATGATCATCATCATCACCATCAACATCATCAACATCATCATCATCATCAACATCATGAACATCATCCTCATCATCATCATCACCATCAGCATCATGAACATCATCATCATCATCCTCATCATCTTCATCATCACCTTCATCATCCTCATCATCATCATCATGAACATCATGAACATCATCATCACCATAATCATCATCACCACCATCAACATCATGAACATCATCATCATCACCTTCATCATCATCATCCTCCTCATCATCATCACCTTCATCATCATCATCCTCCTCATCATCATCATCACCGTCAACATCATGAACATCATCATCATCATCCTCATCGTCATCCTCATCCTCATCATCATCACCGTCAACATCATGAACATCATCATCATCATCCTCATCGTCATCCTCATCCTCATCATCATCATCACCTTCATCATCATCATCAACAACAACAACAACAACAACATGATCATCATCTTCACCATCATCATCACTATCATCATCATCATCACCATGAACATCATCATCATCATCCTCATCATCATCATCATCATCACCTTCATCATCATCATCATCCTTGTCATCATCATCACCATCAACATCATGAACATCATCATCATCATCATCATCATCTTCATCATTATCACCATCCTTATCCTCATCATCATCCTCATCATCAACATCATGAACATCATGAACATCATCATCATCCTCATCACAATCAACATCATGAACATCATCATCATCATCATCATCATTCATCTTTCCCATCAACATCATGAACATCATCATCATCATCCTCATCATTATCACCATCAACATCATCATCATCATCATCATCATCGTCATCATCAACATCATGAACATCATCATCATCATCCTCATCATCATCGTCACCTTCATCATCGTCATCATCATCATCATCATTCATCATCACCATCAACATTGTGAACATCATCATCATCATCCTCATCATCATCCTCATCATCATCATCCTCATCATCAACATCATGAACATCATGAACATCATCATCATCCTCATCATCATCATCATCACCATCAACATCATGATCATCATCATCATCACCTTCATCATCATCATCCTCATCCTCATCATCATCATCACCTTCATCATCATCATCATCATCATCATCACCATCATCATCATCATCACCATCAACATCATGAACATCATCCTCATCATCATCATCACCTTCATCATCATCATCATCCTCATCATCATCATCACCGTCAACATCATGAACATCATCATCATCATCCTCATCATCAACATCATGAACATCATCATCATCATCCTCATCCTCATCCTCATCCTCATCCTCATCATCATCATCACCTTCATCATCATCATCATCATCATCAATGTGATCATCATCTTCACCATCATCATCACCATCATCATCATCATCAACATCATCATCATCATCACCATCAACATCATGAACATCATCATCACCATCGCCATCTTCATCATCATCAACATCATGAACATCATCATCACCATCGCCATGTTCATCATCATCAACATCATGAACATCATCATCATCATCATCCTCATCATAATCATCAGCATCATCATCATCCTTATCATAATCATCACCATCACCATTATCATCATCATCATCACCATCATCTTCATCATCATCACCATCAACATCATGAACATCATCATCATTCATCATCGTCATCATCATCATCACCTTCATCATTGTCACCATCATCATCATCATTCATCATCATTCATCATCACCATCAACATCGTGAACATCATCATCATCATCCTCATCATCATCACCATCAACATCATCATCATCATCATCATTCTCATCAGCAACATCATGAACATCATTAACGTCATCATCATCATCATCACCATCATCACCATGAACATCATCATCATCATCCTCATCATCATCATCACCTTCATCATCGTCAGCGTCATCATCATCATCATCACCATCACCATCATGAACATCATCATCATTCTCATCATCATCCTCATCATCATCACCATCAACATCATCAACATCATCATCAGCATCCTCGTCATCATCACCATCAACATCATCATCATCCTCATAATCATCATCACCATCAACATAATGAACATCATCATCATCATCCTCATCATCCTCATCATCATCATCTCCAACAACATCATCCTCATAATCATCATCATCATCCTCATCCTCATCTTCATCATCACCTTCATCATCATCATCATCATCATCATCATCAACATGATCATCATCATCACTATCAACATCGTCAACATCATCATCATCATGAACATCATCATCAACATCATGAACATCATCCTCATCATCACCATCAACATCAACATCATGAACATCATCATCATCATCCTCATCCTCATCATCACCTTCATCATCCTCATCATCATCATCATCAACATCATGAACATCATGAACATCATCATCATCCTCATCATCGTCACCACCATCAACATCAAGAACATCATAATCATCATCCTCATCATCATCATCACCTTCATCATCCTCCTCCTCCTCCTCCTCATCATCACCGTCAACATCATGAACATCATCATCATCATCATCATCATCATCATTATCACCATCCTCATCCTCATCATCATCCTCATCATCAACATCATGAACATCATGAACATCATCATCATCCTCATCACCATCAACATCATCATCATCATCATCATCATCATTCATCATGCCCATCAACATCGTGAACATCATCATCATCATCCTCATCATCATCACCATCAACATCATCATCATCATCATCATCATCAACATGATCATCATCATCATGAACATCCTCATCATCATCATCCTCATCCTCATCATCATCATCATGAACATCATCATCATCATCCTCATCATCATCATCACCTTCATCATCGTCATCATCATCATCATCATTCATAATCACCATCAACATAAAAAACATTTAGAATAATTAAAAATTTTACACTTTATTGTAAATATGTATTTGAAAAAATTTCCTTTGAAATGTAACTTATAGGTCCATTTCCTTTTTATTATTATTTAATCATTATCAATTATCCATACATAAAAAATTTTAAACTAAAACAACTTTATTTGGATTAGCTTATTGTTGAGTGGGGTTTTATGATGTAATGGTTGATCCCTTTATTATAACATGTTAAGTATAATTTAATTAGAAAATATATAAATAAATACATATTTATAAATAAATTGAGATTTAAGTTTAAATTTTTATGTAATATAAAAAAAATAATTAGTAAATAAAATAATAAATTTGATTTATTAAACTATACAAATATATAATTTAATATATAAAATAAATTGAGTTAACAAATAACAAGTTTGATTTATTAGACTATACAAATATATAATTACTAGAAATTGTAGATTAAAAATTGAAAAAATTTGAAATGTATTTAATTTTTTTTTATGATTTACAAATCGCGTACACGTTTTATAACTACATATCGCGAGCGCGTTTTGTAGTTATATAACGTGTACGCGATATGGCTTCCTATCCTACATGTCCCATGACATGTCAGGCTCGGGTTGAACCATACCAAGTGCTATGTCAGGCTCGGGCTGATGTATTTTTTGGTAACGTGATCTTGTTTTTGAAAACTAGGATTGCATCGTAAAGGTCCCTCATCTTCTTGCACTGACCCAATTACCAAAATGATGTATGTGTTTTATTTTTGTCGATACACATAGGTTTGCAATGTTGTGGAAAAGGGTGCAGCTTACTTTGGATGAATTATCTTCAGCCCAAGGTGAACCATGGTAATATTTCATCATATGAAGAAGAGATGAATGTCAACATGAATGCTTTTAAGGAACCATACTTATTTAAAAGTGTAAAAATGTTGGTGAATCTTACCAATTCTTAAAACGCCAACTATTAAATGTTTGGCGATATTTTTCAAAAAATATTTTAATTTCCAAGGATTTTATATCATTTATATAATAATTTAATGATTTTTAGGGTGAAAAAATTTTACCCCATCAAAATTGGGTGAAATTGGGCTTCAAAAAATACAAAGTGGCGAATCTTTTTTTGGAGAAAAACATGGAAAAATAACCCATGGGCTAAATTTTGCCCTTAAAATTATCCCTGACTGTCAAAATCCATAAGCTGCTTGGAAATCACTAAGAAAATATTAGACTGTGTGATACTCCAATCATTATAATAATGAAGTATATTAGATATGAAATATATGCACTTTGCATTGAAAAGTGAAGGAAAGTTTGAACATGTTTGGTTCCTTTATATTGGAAACACATGTCTATGTGTGATTAAAATTTAAGATAAAAGATAGGGCTTTTCATCTTTTCTTCTTTGTGGTTTGATCAACTACTTTACTTCAAATTTTGGTATGTCTTATTTTTATTTGATAAAAATGAATTGAGAATTTTATTTGCATTAATATTATAGCAACCAAAAGACTAGGTTGACCATTTCTTAGTTAAGGGAGAGCTATTTGTTGTAGTGGATAACCCTAGAGTAAAAATTGGAAATTCAACCTTTTTAGTGACATGGGAGCAATTTAATGAGTAATTATTTAGTAGAGGTGGGTACTATGATGTGTGGTATGTGCTACTATATGTGATATTGTATGTAAGTTGGCTGGGTGAATCCATAAATAAAATAGACTCTTAAAATACATATATAATCTCCCCTTAACCAACAGACTTTTCTTGACCCATAACTTTATGGTTTTCATTAAAGAACCACCAGACATGGAGCCCCACAGGTGAGGAGACCTAGCACTAAGGTGAACATATGCTATTGTCTCTCGTCGAATGATTTCACTTTCTCTTGTAATGCATTCGTCTTCCCAGTTTCCTCCTTCCAATGATTCTTTTCATTCTGTGATAAACCAACTCTTCTTCCTTTTTTTGTCAAACCGAGGATGGATCTGGCTATGTGTAAATATGGTTTTCCACAATAGTAGGGTTGAGTTCTGGCATTTATGACAGGAAGCACATATAAGCCTACAGGAAAGTGGCTATAAAGCATGTAAAATAGGATTTTATTTATTAAAAGTGAATGCAACCTAATCTACAATGTACAATATATGATGAATGATGCTAGAAGAAATTTGAAATGACAAGAAAACAACTTGATCACTTTTCTATAGGATTGTAGCCTACAGGGAAGTGGCTATAAAGCATGTAAAATAGGATTTTATTTATTAAAAGTGAATGCAACCTAATCTACAATGTACAATATATGATGAATGATGCTAGAAGAAATTTGAAATGACAAGAAAACAACTTGATCAATTTTCTATAGGATTGTAAACTAACTATAGGAAACAGGTCAAATTGCAAATGAACTAATATAAAATGTATTTTCATCATGCTAACTCATCTATAAATATAATTACCATACCATACCAGGCTAGATGTATATAATACTTTACCGAAGGAGGTATGGTGACAAAACAAAAATCATATTTATCACTCCTTCCTTTATGTTTCAAAGCTTTGATTTATAGTATAAAGTGATTACCAGTGGAACGATTTATTCTAGATCAAGGTTCAAAGATTTATTATGGATGAATGGAGTTATATTTCAAGAATAACGCATAATCAGGATCAAGGGGCAAGCAATAGCGGTCATCATCAACTTTATATATATATATATATATATATTCGAAATTGGCTTGTATAACAGAATGAGAAATTCAATCTAAAAGTTTATAAATGCTTGCACTCTCCTTTAATTACCACTAAAATTTTTATTCCTAAAATACTATAGTAGCATAATTTACCATGCTTATATAGGAGTATAAGATAACATATATAATTTATCATGTTTATATCGATTTACAAGATAACATGTTTATATGGGTGTATATATGCGAGGGAGCATAGACCCATGGACCCAGTTTAAGTGCCTTTGAATGATATCACGATCATAGCTCCATATCGTATTTGGAAGGGGTGCTAAAACTCTCTTATAATAGTTAAGAAGTCTCAGGTTTGTACCATTTGAATTGAAATTTCAGGTCACATCATTTTCCATTACCTACCATAATAACAGTTGGTGTTTCCAAACTTAAAAGCGATCACAAGCACAAATATCCAAATTCCAAAACAACTTCAAATCCATCCATTGAATGGGTATCCATGACATTAGGTATGATCCTACCTTTCTTGCTATGTACCATGCCATCCAAGTGACAATTGCTAATGTCATAACCTTTAAAAAATAAGTTTCTTTTGTACAATAAACAACATTATTTGTAAATGCATTTGTGTAGTTATATTTACAACATGGATTAAATAATATTGTATTTTTAATATATGTATTTATTGTGATTTCCACAATGACTATTCCTTCTTTTTCTATAAAAGGTGATATCTCAATGGAAGAGCGCTTGCTTCACAAGCAAGAAAATAGTTGATTGATTTCACTACACCTTGATATTGTAACACTAAGACATAGAGGGGGTTATTAAGACAATATTTGAGATAATATTTGTGTAAATTGTCTCAACTTGACACAGAAAAATTTGTTGTATTGTTTTAAGTATTTCCTTTAAGCGGGCGTTTTAAACTATTGTCTTAAATTATTGTCTTAAACTATAGTCTTAAATTTATGATAGTTTATTGTCTTAAATTTAAGACTATAGTTTAAGACAATAGTTTAAGACACCTACTTAAATACAATACACAAACTTTCTTTTGGTCTTAAGTTGAGACAATTTACACAAATTTTGTCTTAATAACCCCCTCTCTGTAGTAGCGTTCGTACCTCGAATGTCCAAAATATGGTTTCATATGTAGCTCATTCAAAATTAATTATTGAACATCTTCAAAATTTGGTATATATAATAGATTTTTATAAACTAGCAAGTCTTCTGATCTTATGGATTAAATTGAATCATTTCCATTAACATCCCTTCCAATTTTTTTTAACTTTTAAGTACTCTTCATCATTTTTGGTTGCTTCTTTTATGAAATCTTCAAGATTTGTGTTATAACTACTAAAAGCACGGGGGATTGAACTTGTTGAGTAATATATTATCATGTTCATTGATAAAGGGGATGTTTTAAATTATGAAAAATAAGGTCAATATATTGTAGGTACTAGGAGGAGGGGAGTAGACTATGGTGGTTTTATAGGTATTAGGGAAACATAAAAAGGGGTTTCTGGTGATAATAGTGAATATATCATTAAAATATTGTTTTTTAATTGGAAATATGTATTGGGAGAGGGGATCAACAAAATAATGTTTATAGGTAATTATCAATATCTAAATAATTAGGGGTATTTTTTAATGTCTAATGAATGAAGGCTTTATGACATGTTTTCGCTTAGTAAAGACCCCATGGCTAAAAGCAACTGAACAATGTGGAATTACATTCCTACTTGGAGCATCCACCATTTTGTTCTCTTTATCGTTCATGTGTTGAATTTGAAGATCATACTCGCTCAAGAAGGACAACCACCTTTCTTGGAAAGCATTTAAACTTTGTTGATAAAATAAGTATTTTAAGCTTATGTTAAGTTAAATCAAGGTAATTTTTCTCCCTATTAAGTAATGTCTCCACATCCTTAATGCATGTATTAAAGCAGCTAATTCCAAGTCGTCTTGCAAAGTTTGGTTCATGTACTTTAAGTTTTATTAACTTCATTAGAGGAATTTTGAGGTCTAAAATGGGTCTCCTAAGGAAAATAATAAAATAATAGTTAAGAAATAATATTTATTAATTTTGGAGGAAAAAAGAAAAAATTACTTTTTGTGTTCGTATTTTCAACATATCGCCCTGTGTTTTTACTCAAATTTCGATCGAGAGAGCTCATTGAATGTAGAATTTGATTCTGCATCCAACGAGTACCCACACTACATGCTTTTTATGGACCTTTCTACCCCAAAGACAAGAAATACCTGAAAAAATGTGATAATGACATCATCATCATGTTTTTTCAGGTATTTCTTGCTTTTGGGGTAGCAGGGTCTGTCAAAAGTATGTCGTGTGGGTACTTGTTGGATGCAGAATCCAATTCCACATCCAACAAGCTCTCCCGATCGAAATTTCAGTAAAAACACAGGGATATATGTTGAAAATATGAACAAAAAAATTGTTTTTTTTATGACCAATATGTCAATTCAACCATTATAGTTGACTCATTTTATTGGAATTCTATTGGTTCTTGAATTCGAACTCACAAGAACTTATTGTTGGCGCATTTTCTTATAAGGCCCATTTTAGACCCCAAATTTCCTCTAATGGTAGATTTTACATAATCCTCTTGTAGTAAAACACTATCACTTAATCATTCTAGGAAGGAATCCATACATACCACAATGTCCTTGTACGGGTTTCATATTCTTAGAATAGGTGCGGTGGTTAGCAAGTGTTTAATTCTTCCAAATAATTCTTGACATTTTCTAGACCATATGAATTTAGTTCCTTTCTTTCGAAGTGAATTTATTGGGTATGAAATCTTGGAGAACCCCTCAATGAAGCTACAATAGTAACTTACTATTCCCATAAAGGATCAAATCCCGGCTACATCCTTAGTAACTGGCCAATCATTGATTTCCCTGATTTTATCTAGGTCCATCGAAATGTCTTCATTAGATATTACATGACCTAGGTATCGACTTTTATCTTGAAATAAATCACATTTTATAAACTTTAGATAAATTTTATGTTCTCTTAGGGTTTGCAAGACTAATTTTAAATGTTATTTAAGCTCTTCCTTATTAGAGAGTATATTAATATTTCATCAATAAATATTATTACAAACTTATCTAAGTATCTGTGGATAACATGATTCATTAAACACATGAACATTGTAGGGGAATTGGTCAAGCCAAATGGTACAACCAAGAAATCGCAATGCTCGCACCTTGTTCTAAATATAGTTTTATGAACATCCTCATCTTTAATTCTTACTTGGTAGTACCTGGACAATAAGTCAATTTTAGAGAATATCGAAGCTCTGTGTGCTTGATCAAACATGTCGTCGATCCAGGGAAGAGCATATCTATTATTAATTGTCATTCTATTTAATTGTCTGTAATCACTAGAAATCCTTAGTGTTCCATATTTATTTTTAACAAGCAAGACGGGTGCTCCTGATGGAAACATGTACTAGGTATTATATATTCTTTATCTATTTATTCTTGTAACTATAATTTTAATTATACCAACTCTGGTGTGTTCATTCGATAAGGATCCTTCTAGGAAGTTACCATTCCTAGTACCAATAAAATGTTAGAGTCAATACCCCTATTGAGAGGTAGTCCATGTATCTCTTCTCGAAAGACATATTTAAATTCATTTAAAAGATGAGGATCCTCTAAAGAAGGTTTTGTTTTATCATCATTAGTTTTGGTGATTTGTACAACATACAATCTACATCCTTTTCTAGCATACTTTTTTACTTGCAAGGAATATATTTTTCTATTAGGAATTTTTTTGCAATCACTCTAACAATTTTTATTTCACCATTTTCATCAATAGATTCAAAAAATTTCTCAAAGAAATTTAGCTCAATTCTATTTTTCTCTATCCAATCCATCCCAATTAGTAGATCATATGATCGTAATGGAGACATATTCAAATATATCTTTGTAATACATTTTTTCATATGAACTTCACAACTAGAAATAAACCCAATTACTTTTTCTTTTTCCTTGGAGGTTAATTGTAGTAACCACTACTTTTTGAAATCAAATCTTTCTATTTTACATAAATCTATGATTTTATGAGAAATATAACTTAAACTAGATCCGAAATGAATTAATATAGAAACAGGTTTGTCAAGGATCTTACCATCTAATCTAATCATGGAGGGTTGATTATTCGCTTAATGATTGTCCAACGTGATGCTAATCTATGGTATGTTTTGAGAAACCTCTCCAACTCTGGCTACTTCTTGGACTATGTTAATATTATGATTATCCTTTTTATGAGGACAATCCCGATAGAAATCACTCTCCCCACATCCCCAACACTACAAAGGTTCTCTTTTTATTTCTTCTTTATTGTTATGAAAAATATTATGTTTATACTCTGCATTTCTCATTAGTTGTTTATAATCTATTTTTATTGTTTATTGTTTGTCCTTAAAGGTTTTTATATGGAAACACTTATGTTTATTAAAAGGTTTGAATTCTCTTCTCTTAAAATTACGTCCATATCTTCTCTTGAGGTTATAAGGATTTTCATTCTTACTCTTGGATTGGTCATATGATAATTTGTCCTTACTCATTACTTCATACAAAGTTTCTAGTTCAACATACTCCAATTTGTCTTTATAAAAGTTAGGCAAGCAACCTAGAAATATCTATATTTTAGGTTTTTCTCCGCTTAGGTAAGGTACATGTCTTAACAAAGATAAGAATTTAGTATATAATTCATGAATAAACATGAATCCTGATATTAGTTCATCAAATTCCTTAGATTTCCCTTTATAGTAATATTCTAAGAGGTATTCCCTTTTAAATTATTTTTTAAACAAGTTTCAGCTTACTTTTATATTATTAATTCTTTTTTATCTCTTTAAGTCTTGCCACCAAATCTCATCCTTTCCGAATAGATTGAAGATGGTCATTATTTTCTTCATAGAGTTGGAGTAATTGTACATATTAAAGTACTTCTTCATCCCAGAGTGCCAAGCCTTAGTTTCTTCTCCATTTTTTACTTTGTCATCAAAGTTAGGAGGCTTTATTTTTCTAAGTTCTCCTGTTAGCTCATCTTTATATTGAGTTTTCTTGTTTATGTTTCTTTTTAATCTTATCATTAGTTATCTTATTCATTTTATATAGAATGGCTTCATTTAAGTATTCTTAGGCTTTCGGTACCCTCTCATGTCTAGTCTTAAAGTTCAAAATTTCTTATTGTAAGTTCCTCACTGTTTGTAGGAACTCCTTGTTAACAATTCTATTTTTTGGTTGATCCTCATTATTAAGTCCAACCCAAATAGGTGGGGCAAGGGATCATCTTCCACCCATATCTTTCTGTAATTTAATAAAACATTTTCTTCTATACAAATAAGAAAAATAAAATAAAACATTATTAGTTTTTTGAAAGTGTGCATGGACAACATAAAACCAAGTGTCGTAATGTAGATCTGATACCACTATGTAACACACTAAAAATATTACAATGTTTTATAATAATAATCATACAACTATTTTTTCTTTTTCAACATATAAGATCCGCTCAACAAGTATAAAACATGCCACATGATTTTATGTAAACACTACACCCTAATTATAATTCTTCATTATTACATGATTTACTAAGAGTCACAACGTCTTTCTATCACGTATTCCTTTCATTTATTTTAGGCCCTAGGAGAGTAACATCCATTTCATTTAATTGTATTCCACTTTATACACACCTAAATTATAAAAAAAAATTAAAAAACAAAATGGTGTCACAATGCCGAGTTATATATATATATATTACATTACTCTAATAATATTTATATGAGTTTCTTTGAAGCGAAAATTTGTACCAAACCCATGACGAAGAATTTTAATCTTATGTAAAACTTTCCTCTATTTATAAGGAAATCCCATCCGAACATGACGTTTACTTCCATTAGATAACTTCATATCTATATGAATTTAATTTTTTAAAATTCATCATTAAATCTAATCCCGAGATTTAGACATGATTGACCTAACAATTGCTTTTTTTCCTAAATTGTGTAAATAAAGTAAATTTTATCATAACATAAAGTTTATATATAGAGACATGAGTGACCTAACAATTGTTTTGTTTCCTAAATTGTCTAAAAACCACTTATACTATGAAATTGGAACTCGACACATTTCTTGGTTTTTCCTCTTTTAATTTTAATACCTATTTTTAACTCATTTTCTAAAAGGGTTAATATGAGTATCACACATTTTCATTTTGAGGCATTTTTTGGGCCTTCAAATCTTCTTTGTCGTAAATATTTTTAATTTCTATTTTCAAGTGTGTTTTTTCGAAATTTAACAAAATAACATACATTTAGAAGCAAGTTATAATGAAAAACATAAACATTTTGAATTTTTTTATTTAAAATAAGACATTTTCAATGACGAAATTGTAAATTTTTTTAGAAAATAAAGACATTTAAAACCATTTTCAATGGATTTTCATAGTTTTTTGTATAAAAGTTGTACTATTTCATATTATTTTCCAAAAAGTGACTATTCACATAAATTCAACATCATCATCATCACCATCACCATAAATTCATCATCATCATCATCATCATCATCATCATCATCACCATCATCAACATGATCATCATCATCACCATCAACATCATCAACATCATCATCATCATCAACATCATCATGAACATCATGAACATCATCCTCCTCGTCATCATCACCATCAACATCATGAAAATCATCATCATCATCCTCATCATCATCATCATCACCTTCATCATGCTCATCATCATCATCATCAACATCATGAACGTCATGAAAATCATCATCATCCTCATCATCATCACCACCATCAACATCATTAACATCATCATCATCACCTTCATCATCATCATCCTTCTCATCATCATCATCACCGTCAACATCATGAACAACATCATCATCATCCTCATCGTCATCCTCATCCTCATCATCATCATCACCTTCATCATCATCATCATCATCAACAACAACAACATGATCATCATCTTCACCATCATCATCACTATCATCATCATCATCACCATGAACATCATCATCATCATCCTCATCATCATCATCACCTTCATCATCACCTTCATCATCATCATCATCCTTGTCATCATCATCACTGTCAACATCATGAACATCATCATCATCATCATCACTGTCAACATCATGAACATCATCATCATCATCATCATCCTCATCATTATCACCATCCTCATCCTCATCATCATCCTCATCATGAACATCATGAACATCATGAACATCATCATCATCCTCATCACCATCAACATCATGAACATCATCATAATCATCATTCATCTTGCCCATCAACATCGTGAACATCATCATCATCATCCTCATCATCATCACCATCAACATCATCATCATCATCATCATCATCATCATCAACATGATCATCATCATCATGAACATCCTCCTCATCATCATCATCATCATCCTCATCCTCATCGTCACCTTCATCATCGTCATCATCATCCTCATCATTCATCATCATCATCATCCTCATCATCATCCTCATCATCAACATCATGAACATCATGAACATCCTCATCCTCATCATCACCATCAACATCATGAACATCATCATCATCATCATCCTCATCATTATCATCACCTTCATCATCATCATCCTCATCCTCATCATCATCATCACCTTCATCATCATCATCATCATGATCGTCATCATCACCATCAACATCATGAACATCATCATCATCATCCTCATCATCATCATCACCTTCATCATCATCATCATCCTCATAATCATCATCACCGTCAACATCATGAACATCATCATCATCATCCTCATCGTCATCCTCATCATCATCATCACCTTCATCATCATCATCATCATCATCATCATCTTCACCACCATCATCACCACCACCATCATCATCATCATCACCATCAACATCATGAACATCATCATCACCATCGCCATGTTCATCATCATCAACATCATGAACATCATCATCATCATCATCCTTATCATAATCATCACCATCATCATCAACCTTATCATAATCATCACCATCACCATCACCATCATCATCATCATCATCATCATCATCATCATCACCATCATCTTCATCATCATCACCATCAACATCATGAACATCATCATCAATGTTCATCATCATCATCATCATCACCTTCATCATCGTCATCATCATCATCATCATTCATCATCATTCATCATCACCATCAACATCGTGAACATCATCATCATCATCCTCATCATCATCACCATCAACATCATCATCATCATCATCATCATCATCAACAACAACATCATGAACATCATCATCATCCTCATCATCATCATCACCATCATCACCATGAACATCATCATCATCATCCTCATCATCATCATCATCGTCATCGTCATCGTCGTCATCATCATCATCACCATCAACATCATGAACATCATCATCATTCTCATCATCATCCTCATCATCATCACCATCAACATCATGAACATCATCATCATCACCATCAACATCATCAA
>LPNX010588839.1:67743-101054 GCA_001517045.1 Pseudotsuga menziesii | reverse complement strand
ATCCTCATCTTCATCATCACCTTCATCATCATCATCATCATCATCATCACCATCATCAACATGATCATCATCATCACCATCAACATCATCAACATCATCATCAACATCATGAACATCATCCTCATCATCACCATCACCATCAACATCATGAACATCATCATCATCATCACCTTCATCATCCTCATCATCATCATCACCTTCATCATCCTCATCATCATCATCATGAACATCATGAACATCATCATCATCCTCATCATCATCACCACCATCAACATCATGAACATCATAATCATCATCCTCATCCTCATCATCACCTTCATCATCCTCCTCCTCCTCCTCCTCCTCATCACCGTCAACATCATGAACATCATCATCATCATCCTCATCGTCATCCTCATCCTCATCATCATCATCATCATCATCATCAACATGATCATCATCTTCACCATCATCATCACCATCATCATCATCATCACCATGAACATCATCATCATCATCCTCATCATCATCATCATCCTTGTCATCATCATCCCCGTCAACATCATGAACATCATCATCATCATCATCATCATCATCATCCTCATCATCATCCTCATCATCAACATCATGAACATCATGAACATCATCATCATCCTCATCACCATCAACATCATGAACATCATCATCATCATCATTCATCATTCCCATCAACATCGTGAACATGATCATCATCATCCTGATCATCATCACCATCAACATCAACATCATCATCATCATCATCAACATGATCATCATCATCATGAACATCCTCATCCTCATCATCCTCATCATCATCATGAACATCATCATCATCACCTTCATCATCGCCATCATCATCATCATCATTCATCATCACCATCAACATAAAAAACATTTAGAATAATTAAAAAATTTACACTTTATTGTAAATATATATTTGAAAAAATTTCCTTTGAAATGTAACTTATAGGTCCATTTCCTTTTTATTATTATTTAATCATTATCAATTATCCATACAAAAAAAATTTTAAACTAAAACAACTTTATTTGGATTAGTTTATTGTTGAGTGGGGTTTTATGATGTAATGGTTGATCCCTTTATTATAACATGTTAAGTATAATTTAATTAGAAAATATATAAATAAATAAATATTTATAAATAAATTGAGATTTAAGTTTAAATTTTTATGTAATATAAAAAAAAATTTAGTAAACAAAATAATAAATTTGATTTATTAAACTATATAAATATATAATTTAATATATAAAATAAATTGAGTTAACAAATAACAAGTTTGATTTATTAGACTATACAAATATATAATTACTAGAAATTGTAGATTAAAAATTGAAAAAATTTGAAATGTATTTAATTTTTTTTTATGATTTACAAATCGCGTACGCGATATGGCTTCCTATCCTACATGTCCCATGACATGTCAAGCTCGGGTTGAACCATACCAAGTGCTATGTCAGGCTTGGGTTGATGTATTTTTTGGTAACGTGATCTTGTTTTTTAAAACTAGGATTGCATCTTAAAGGTCCCTCATCTTCTTGCACTGACCCAATTACAAAAATGATGTATGTGTTTTATTTTTGTCTATACACATAGGTTTGCAATGTTGTGGAAAAGGGTGCAGCTTACTTTGGATGAATTATCTTTAGCCCAATGTGAACCATGGTAATATTTCATCATATGAAGAAGAGATGAATGTCAACAGGAATGATTTTAAGGAACCATACTTATTTAAAAGTGTAAAAATGTTGGTGAATCTTACCAATTCTTAAAACGCCAACTATTAAATGTTTGGCGATATTTTTCAAAAAATATTTTAATTTCCAAGGATTTTATATCATTTATATAATAATTTAATGATTTTTAGGGTGAAAAAATTTTACCCCATCAAAATTGGGTGAAATTGGGCTTCAAAAAATACAAAGTGGCGAATCTTTTTTTGGAGAAAAACATGGAAAAATAACCCATGGGCTAAATTTTGCCCTTAAAATTATCGCTGATTGTCAAAATCCATAAGCTGCTTGGAAATCACTAAGAAAATATTAGACTATGATACTCCAATCATTATAATAATGAAGTATATTAGATATGAAATATATGCACTATGCATTGAAAAGTGAAGGAAAGTTTGAACATGTTTGGTTCCTTTATATTGGAAACACATGTCTATGTGTGATTAAAATTTAAGATAAAAGATGGGGCTTTTCATCTTTTCTTCTTTGTGGTTTGATCGACTACTTTACTTCAAATTTTGGTATGGAATTTTATTTGCATTAATATTATAGCAACCAAAAGACTAGGTTGACCATTTCTTAGTTAAGGGAGAGCTATTTGTTGTAGTGGATAACCCTAGAGTAAAAATTGGAAATTCAACCTTTTTAGTGACATGGGAGCAATTTAATGAGTAATTATTTAGTAGAGGTGGGTACTATGATGTGTGGTATGTGCTACTGTATTTGATATTGTATGTAAGTTGGCTGGGTGAATCCATAAATAAAAGAGACTCTTAAAATACATATATAATCTCCCCTTAACCAACAAACTTTCCTTGACCCATAACTTTATGGTTTTCATTAAAGAACCACCAGACATGGAGCCCCACAGGTGAGGAGACCTAGCACTAAGGTGAACATATGCTATTGTCTCTCCTTGAATGATTTCACTTTCTCTTGTAATGCATTTGTCTTCCCAGTTTCCTCCTTCCAATGATTCTTTTCATTCTGTGATAAACCAACTCTTCTTCCTTTTTTTGTCAAACCAAGGATGGATTTGGCTATGTGTAAATATGGTTTTCCACAATAGTAGGGTTGAGTTCTGGCATTTATGACAGGAAGCACATATAAGCCTACAGGAAAGTGGCTATAAAGCATGTAAAATAGGATTTTATTTATTAAAAGTGAATGCAACCTAATCTACAATGTACAATATATGATGAATGATGCTAGAAGAAATTTGAAATGACAAGAAAACAGCGTGATCAATTTTCTATAGGATTGTAGCCTACAAGAAAGTGGCTATAAAGCATGTAAAATAGGATTTTATTTATTAAAAGTGAATGCAACCTAATCTACAATGTACAATATATGATGAATGATGCTAGAAGAAATTTGAAATGACAAGAAAACAACTTGATCAATTTTCTATAGGATTGTAAACTAACTATAGGAAACAAGTCAAATTGCAAATGAACTAATATAAAATGTATTTTCATCATGCTAACTCATCTATAAATATAATTACCATACCATACCAGGCTAGATGTATATAATACTTTACCAAAGGAGGTATGGTGACAAAACAAAAATCATATTTATCACTCCTTCCTTTATGTTTCAAAGCTTTGATTTATAGTATAAAGTGATTACCAGTGGAACAATTTATTCTAGATCAAGGTTCAAAGATTTATTATGGATGAATGGAGTTATATTGCAAGGATAACGCATAATCAGGATCAAGGGGCAAGCAATAGCGGTCATCATCAACTTTTTATATATTATTTTTTTTTTTTTCCAAATTGGCTTATATAACAGAATGAGAAATTCAATCTAAAAGTTTATAAATGCTTGCACTCTCCTTTAATTACCACTAAAATTTTTATTCCTAAAATATTATAGTAACATAATTTACCATGCTTATATAGGATTATAAGATAACATATATAATTTATCATGTTTATATCGATTTACAAGATAACATGTTTATATGGGTGTATATATGCGAGGGAGCATAGACACATGGACTCAGTTTAAGTGCCTTTGAATGATATCACGATCATAGCTCCAGATCGTATTTGGAAGGGGTGCTAAAACTCTCTTATAATAGTTAAGAAGTCTTAGGTTTGTACCATTTGAATTGAAATTCCAGGTCACATCATTTTCCATTACCTACCATAATAACAGTTGGTGTTTCCAAACTTAAAAGCGATCACAAGCACAAATATCCAAATTCCAAAACAACTTCAAATCCATCCATTGAATGGGTATCCATGACATTAGGTATGATCCTACCTTTCTTGCTATGTACCATGCCATCCAAGTGACAATTGCTAATGTCATAACCTTTAAAAAAATAAGTTTCTTCTGTACAATAAACAACATTATTTGTAAATGCATTTGTATAGTTATATTTACAACATGGATTAAATAATATTGTATTTTTAATATATGTATTTATTGTGATTTCCACAATGACTATTCCTTCTTTTTCTATAAAAGGTGATATCTCAATGGAAGAGCGCTTGCTTCACAAGCAAGAAGATAGTTGATTGATTTCACTACACCTTGATATTGTAATACTAAGACATAGAGGGGGTTATTAAGACAATATTTGAGATAATATTTGTGTAAATTGTCTCAGCTTGACACAGAAAAATTTGTTGTATTGTTTTAAGTATTTCCTTTAAGCGGGCGTCTTAAACTATTGTCTTAAATTATTGTCTTAAACTATAGTCTTAAATTTATGATAGTTTATTGTCTTAAATTTAAGACTATAGTTTAAGACAATAGTTTAAGACACCCACTTAAATACAATACACAAACTTTCTTTTGGTCTTAAGTTGAGACAATTTACACAAATTTTGTCTTAATAACCCCCTCTCTGTAGTAGCGTTCGTACCTCGAATGTCCAAAATATGGTTTCATATGTAGCTCATTCAAAATTAATTATTGAACTTCTTCAAAATTTGGTATATATAATAGATTTTTATAAACTAGCAAGTCTTCTGATCTTATGGATTAAATTGAATCATTTCCATTAACATCCCTTCCAATTTTATTTAACTTTTAAGTACTCTTCATCATTTTTGGTTGCTTTTATGAAATCTTCAAGATTTGTGTTATAACTACTAAAAGCACGGGGGATTGAACTTGTTGAGTAATATATTATCATGTTCATTCATAAAGGGGGTGTTTTAAATTATGAAAAATAAGGTCAATATATTGTAGGTACTAGGGGGAGGGGAGTAGACTATGGTGGTTTTATAGGTATTAGGGAAACATAAAAAGGGGTTTCCAGTGATAATAGTGAATATATCATTAAAATATTGTTTTTTTAATTGGAAATATGTATTGGGAGAGGGGATCAACAAAATAATGTTTATAGGTAATTATCAATATCTAAATAATTAGGGGTATTCTTTAATGTCTAATGAATGAAGGTTTTATGACATGTTTTCTCTTAGTAAAGACCCCATGGCTAAAAGCAACTGAACAATGTGGAATTACATTCCTACTCGAGGCATCCACCATTTTGTTCTCTTTATCGTTAATGTGTTGAATTTGAAGATCATACTCGCTCAAGAAGGACAACCACCTTGCTTGGAAATCATTTAAACTTTGTTGATAAAATAAGTATTTTAAGCTTATGTTAAGTTAAATCAAGGTAATTTTTCTCCCTATTAAGTAATGTCTCCACATCCTTAATGCATGTATTAAAGCAGCTAATTCCAAGTCGTGTTGCAAAGTTTGGTTCGTGTATTTTAAGTTTTATTAACTTCATTAGAGGAATTTTGAGGTCTAAAATGGGTCTCCTAAGGAAAATAATAAAATAATAGTTAAGAAATAATATTTATTAATTTTGGAGGAAAAAAGAAAAAAATTACTTTTTGTGTTCGTATTTTCAACATATCACCTTGTGTTTTTACTCAAATTTCGATCAGGAGAGCTCATTGGATGTAGAATTTGATTCTGCATCCAACGAGTACCCACACTACATGCTTTTTATGGACCTTGCTACCCCAAAGACAAGAAATACCTGAAAAAATGTGATAATGACATCATCATCATGTTTTTTCAGGTATTTCTTGCTTTTGGGGTAGCAGGGTCTGTCAAAATTATGTCGTGTGGGTACTTGTTGGATGCAAAATCCAATTCCACATCCAACAAGCTCTCCCAATCGAAATTTCAGTAAAAACACAGGGATATATGTTGAAAATACGAACAAAAAAAGTGTTTTTTTTATGACCAATATGTCAATTCAACCATTATAGTTGACTCATTTTATTGGAATTCTATTGGTTCTTGAATTCGAACTCACAAGAACTTATTGTTGGAGCATTTTCTTATAAGGCCCATTTTAGACCCCAAATTTCCTCTAATGGTAGATTTTACATAATCCTCTTGTAGTAAAACACTGTCACTTAATCATTCTAGGAAGGAATCCATACATACCACAATGTCCTTGCACGGATTTCATATTCTTAGAATAGGTGCGGTGGTTAGCAAGTGTTTAAGTCTTCCAAATAATTCTTGACATCTTCTAGACCATATGAATTTAGTTCCTTTCTTTCGAAGTGAATTTATTGGGTACAGAATCTTGGAGAACCCCTCAATGAACCTACAATAGTAACTTGTTATTCCCATAAAGGATCAAATCCTGGCTACATCCTTAGTAACTGGCCAATCATTGGTTTCCCTGATTTTATCTAGGTCCATCGAAATGTCTTCATTAGATATTACATGACCTAGGTATCGACTTTTATCTTGAAATAAATCTCATTTTCTAAACTTTGCATAAATTTTATGTTCTCTTAGGGTTTGCAAGACTAATTTTAAATGTTATTTAAGCTCTTCCTTATTAGAGAGTATATTAATATGTCATCAATAAATATTATTACAAACTTATCTAAGTATCTGTGGATAACACGATTCATTAAACACATGAACATTGTAGGGGAATTGGTCAAGCCAAATGGTACAACCAAGAAATCGCAATGCTCGTACCTTGTTCTAAATATAGTTTTATGAACATCCTCATCTTTAATTCTTACTTGGTAGTAGCTGGACAATAAGTCAATTTTAGAGAATATCGAAGCTCTATGTGCTTGATCAAACATGTCGTCGATCCACGAGAGAGCATATCTATTATTAATTGTCATTCTATTTAATTGTCTGTAATCACCAGAAATCCTTAGTGTTCCATATTTATTTTTAACAAGCAAGACGGGTGCTCCTGATGGAAACATGTACTAGGTATTATATATTCTTTATCTATTTATTCTTGTAACTATAATTTTAATTATACCATCTCTGGTGTGTTCATTCGATAAGGATCCTTCCAGGAAGTTACCACTCCTAGTACCAATAAAATGTTAGAGTCAATACCCCTATTGAGAGGTAGTCCATGTATCTCTTCTCGAAAGACATATTTAAATTCATTTAAAAGATGAGGATCCTCTAAAGTAGGTTTGGTTTCATGATCATTAGTTTTGGTGATGTGTACAACATACAATCTACATCCTTTTCTAGCATACTTTTTTACTTGGAAGGAATATATTTTTCTATTAGGAATTTTTTTGCAATCGCTCTAACAATTTTTATTTCACCATTTTCATCAATAGATTCAAAATTTTTCTCAAATAAATTTAGCACAATTCTATTTTTCTCTATCCAATCCATGCCAATTAGTAGATCATGTGATCGTAATGGAGACATATTCAAATATATCTTTGTAATACATTTTTTCATATGAACTTCACAACTAGAAATAAACCCAATTACTTTTTCTTTTTCCTTGGAGGTTAATTGTAGTAACCGCTACTTTTTGAAATCAAATCTTTCTATTTTACATAAATCTATGATTTTATGAGCAATATAACTTAAACTAGATTCGAAATGAATTAATATAGAAACAGGTTTGTTAAGGATCTTACCATCTAATCTAATCATGGAGGGTTGATTATTCGCTTAATGATTGTCCAACGTGATGCTAATCTATGGTATGTTTTGAGAAACCTCTCCAACTCTGGCTACTTCTTGGACTATGTTAATATTATGATTATCCTTTTTGTGAGGACAATCCCAATAGAAATGACTCTCCCCACATCCCCAACACTACAAAGGTTCTCTTTTTATTTCTTCTTTATTGTTATGAAAAATATTATGTTTATACTCTGCATTTCTCATTAGTTGTTTATAATCTATTTTTATTGTTTATTGTTTGTCCTTAAAGGTTTTTATATGGAAACACTTATGTTTATTAAAAGGTTTGAATTCTCTTCTCTTAAAATTACGTCCATATCTTCTCTTGAAGATATAAGGATTTTCATTCTTACTCTTGGATTGGTCATATGATAATTTGTCCTTACTCATTACTTCATACAAAGTTTCTAGTTCAACATACTCCAATTTGTCTTTATAAAAGTTAGGCAAGCAACCTAGAAATATCTATATTTTAGGTTTTTCTCCGCTTAGGTAAGGTACATGTCTTAACAAAGATAAGAATTTAGTATATAATTCATGAATAAACATGAATCCTGATATTAGTTCATCAAATTCCTTAGATTTCCCTTCATAGTAATATTCTAAGAGGTATTCCCTTTTAAATTATTTTTTAAACAAGTTTCAGCTTACTTTTATATTATTAATTCTTTTTTATCTCTTTAAGTCTTGCCACCAAATCTCATCCTTTCCGAATAGATTGAATATGGTCATTATTTTCTTCATAGAGTTGGAGTAATTGTACATATTAAAGTACTTCTTCATCCTAGAGAGCCAAGCCTTAGTTTCTTCTCCATTTTTTACTTTGTCATCAAAAGTAGGAGGCTTTATTTTTCTAAGTTCTCCTCTTAGCTCATCTTTATATTGAGTTTTCTTGTTTATGTTTCTTTTTAATCTTATCATTAGTTATCTTATTCATTTTATATAGAATGGCTTCATTTAAGTATTCTTAGGCTTTCGGTACCCTCTCATGTCTAGTCTTAAAGTTCAAAATTTCTTATTGTAAGTTCCTCACTGCTTGTAGGAACTCCTTGTTAACAATTCTATTTTTTGGTTGATCCTCATTATTAAGTCCAACCCAAATAGGTGGGGTAAGGGATCATCTTCCACCCATATCTTTCCGCAATTTAATAAAACATTTTCTTCTATACAAATAAGAAAAAAAAATTAAAACATTGTTAGTTTTCTGAAAGTGTGCATGGACAACATAAGACCAAGTGTCGTAACGTAGATTTGATACCACTATGTAACACACCTAAAAATATTACTAATAATAATAATATTTTGTTAATAATCATACAATTATTTTTTCTTTTTCAACATATAAGATCCGCTCAACAAGTATAAAACATGCCACATGATTTTATGTAAACACTACACCCTAATTATAATTCTTCATTATTACATGATTTAATAAGAGTCACAACGTCTTTCTATCACGTATTACTTTCATTTATTTTACGCCCTAGGAGAGTAACATCCATTTCATTTAATTGTATTCCACTTTATACACACCTACATTTAAAAAAAAAATTACAATACAAAATGGTGTCACAATGCCCAGTTTTATATATATATATATATATTACATTACTCTAATAATATTTATATGAGTTTCTTTGAAGCGAAAAATTTACTAAACCCATGACATAAGAATTTTAATCTTATGTAAAACTTTCCTCTATTTATAAGGAAATCCCATCCGAACATGACGTTTACTTCCATTAGATAACTTCATATCTATATGAATTTAATTTGTTAAAATTCATCATTAAATCTAATTCCGAGATTTAGACATGATTGACCTAACAATTGCTTTTCTTCCTAAATTGTGTAAATAAAGTAAATTTTATCATAACATAAAGTTTTTATATATAGACATGACTGACCTAACAATTGTTTTGTTTCCTAAATTGTTTAAAAACCGCTTATACTATGAAATCGGAACTTGACACATTTCTTGGTTTTTCCTCTTTTAATTTTAATACCTATTTTTAACTCAATTTTTTAAAAGAGTTGATAGGAGTATCACACATTTTCATTTTGAGGCATTTTTTGGGCCTTCAAATCTTCTTTGTTGTAAATATTTTTAATTTTTAATTTCAAGTGTGTTTTTTCGAAATTTAACAAAATAACATACATTTAGAAGCAAGTTATAATGAAAAACATATACATTTTGAATTTTTTTATTTAAAATAAGACATTTTCAATAACCAAATTGTTAAAAAAATTACAAAATAAAGACATTTAAAACCATTTTCAATGGATTTTCATAGTTTTTTGTATAAAAGTTATACTATTTCATATTATTTTCCAAAAAGTGACTATTCACATAAATTCAAGAAAAACTATATGATCTATTTGTAAATGACATATTAAAAACATTATATATAGAAAAATTATTTCTAAAATAAAGTCTGAAAGTCAAAACATTACTAATATATCTTTATCAAAAAGTTGTCAAATTTAACATTTTCTTCAAGACATGAAACTAATTAACAATATCATGCAAGCCAAATTCGTCATCTAAATTGGAATTTTATAGAGCTTGGATTTCTTCAGGGAGATCAATGTACTCTTCCATCGGGTCTTCTATGTCTGTAAGATGCCCAAAATGATCCTTTCCAAACATCCCTCCTAATGGGGTTGAGCCTATTTTTACATCTTTTCCACAATTGTTTCACTAAACTCTCCTTTCTTCAAACCAATTTCTTACAATTCATGTCGAAGAACTTGAATAGCATTAATTATTTGCTTAATGTAATTAGATTGTAGTGAATCATTATCAATGGATATGCAATTTCTTCCTTTCTGTAAGCAGCATGCTATTGTTGTACATAATGACCATAAACAAATAAATAGTTTACTCAAATAGCATTAAGAAGGATACTTAAACAAATATTAATGGAGAATAAAAAAACAATAAAACTTGAAACATGTTTTCAAAATTTTTACATGAACCTGAAAACAAAAGTAAGACCCAATCACCTTCTCTTGAAAATGTATCTATGAGATAATTAATTAAGGCTTGTGAATTTTGATAAATCTCAACAATCGCTAGTTTCAAATCTCTTTGTTCATATGTTAATTTTTTAACCATGACATTTTAAGTCAACATATGACTATATTTGACTTCATTATTTTCATTTATTAAAACAGATTCATAAGTCTCATCTTTTGTCCAAGTTGCAAGATGTATGTTTTTAACATCACTAACAAATAAATCACTAGTAAAGCTATGAGTATTAAATTTTTCCTGTAACAAAAACATATTAAAAATATTAAAAAACAAGAATAACATTAAAAAACTAATATATATATATATATATATATATTTAAATGATTTTTTAAACTTGAATGTTAAAAAAAAGCAAAAATGAAATAAAATAAACAAAACAAAAACACAAAAAATAACAAATAAAATAAAACAACAACAACAAAAAATAAAGAATAAGGAAAACATTGAGAAAGGTGGAAATGATGGAAAATAAAATAAAACTAGCCTCCTACGTATAAGTGGTCGGCGGTAGAATTGTGGCAAAATGGTGCGTAAAAGGGTNCCTACGTATAAGTGGTCGGCGGTAGAATTGTGGCAAAATGGTGCGTAAAAGGGTTAGGGATGGGTGGCACAATCATAATCACGCCACCCATCCCTAACCCTTTTACGCACCATCCTGCCACAATTCCACCGTTGACCACTTATATGTAGGAGGGTAGTACATACAGGCACCATTCTAAATGGGTGGTGTGACTCTGAATGAATATATAATCGAAGTGGTGTGTTTCCTACACCACCATTGAATGAATATATAATCGATTAATATCCATTATAACAATACCTGTTACACTTCTCTTTAATAATCATAATAGTTCAGTCATATTTGATGAAATCAGAACAAACCTGAGCAACAATTTCTCTAGAGCCGTCGAATATTGTGAAGGATGAGTTTGGATTGCAGAAAGGTCGATAAAAATAAGGCAAACATTAAGAAAGGTTTAAATGGTGGGAAATAAAATAAAAGTACCCTCCTGCGTAAAAGTGGTCGGTGGTAGAATGGTGGAGGGATGGTGTGTAAAATGGGTATGGATGGGTGGCATAATTATGCACCCATCCCCACCCCTTTTACACACCACCCACCACTGGTCACCTATACGTACGAGTGTAGTACATACAGGAGAGATTCTGAATGGGTGGCATGATTATGAATGAATATATAATGAAAGTGGAATTTTTCCTACACCACAATTGAATGAATATATAATTGATTAATATCCATTATAAAAATCCATGTTACTGTTCCCTTTAATAATCATAATGGTTCAGTCGTATTTGATGAAATTGGAACAAACCTGAGTGACAATTTCTCCAGAGTCACCGAATACTGTGAAGGAGGAGTTTATCTTGCAGATGGGTCGATAAAAGTAAGGAAAACATTAAGAAAGGTGAAAATCATGGAAAATAAAATAAAATTACCTTCTTATGTATAAGTGGTCAGTGGTGGAATGGTGGAAGGATGGTGTGTAAAAGGGGTAGGGATGGCTAGTGGGATTCACAATCCATGTTACTATTCACTTTAATAATCATAATAGTTCAGTTGTATTTGATGAAATCTGAACAAACTTGAGAGACAATTTCTCTAGAGTTGCCAAATACTGTGAAGGAGGAGTTTGTCTTACAGAGGGGTCGATAAAAATAAGGAAAACATAAGAAAGGTGGAAATGGTGGAAAATAAAATAAAACTACCCTCCTACGTGTAAGTGGCTGGCGATGGAATGGTGGTGGGATGGTGTGTAAAAGGGGTAGGGATGGGTTGTGCGATTCTCAGAATAGTACCACCCATCCCTACCCATCCCTACCCATTTTACACACCATCCCACCATCATTCCATCACCGACCACTTATACCTAGGAGGGTAGTACATACAAGTGTGATTCTTAATGGGTGTCACAATTTTGAATTAATATATAATCAGAGTGGTGTGTTTCCTACACCACCATTGAATGAATAAATAGCCGATTAATATCCATTATAACAATCCATGTTACTGTTCACTTTCATAATCATAACAGCTCAGTCATATTTGATGAAATCAGAACAAACCTAAGCGGCAATTTCTCCAGTGCTACCAAATATTGTGGAGGAGTTTGGATTTCATAGGGATCAACCCTTCATTTGATAATCACAAAGCTTTGTATTATGATCTTCTGTTGATCTTATTACAACTCTCGTGGAATTTTTTCCTGAGAATAGTGTCGACACCGAATTTATAATACTAAACATTGGCTTCTCACAGCCATGATCGTCTTCTCTAAATGCTTCCCATCGCTTCCTAAAATTCAATCTGTACTCAACCCATAAACAAAATCATAAGAAAAACTTTAAAATATGTTAGTTAAAAGAATTAATAAAATGAGTAAAAGTACCTTGTAGCGCATGGTGAGAATAACGTTCCATGCCACATCCATGAGAGTAAGTTGTTGTAATTTCACATCAGATGAGTAATAATCAACTGTGAAGACCATATTTCGAGATGAATAAAAAATTGTGAAGCCAATGCCATTGGTGAAGAGATATCTCTTCCAAACGGTGAAGGTGGTGGGAAAGGGAGAAGGAGAAGGGAATCTTAATACACCAAACTTAACATCAAGGCCAGTGGAAACTAAAACTCTTGGCGGCGAGGGAAACATGATGCTTGGATGCACTAGTGGTGGCATGTTGCCTACAAAACTACAGTTTTCCATTTGGTATTTTAACATGGCCTATATTACAATTGTATAATTTTTATGTTCCCTTAGTTATATTAGTTTAGCTTTGCATAAACTATTGACATAGAATGTGTTTCTAATACAGGTGTCATGGTTGTGGCCAACATTTTGGTTACAAAGTGGATTTGAAAAGACATATTCAAACTCATAATGGTTAGCCAGCTTATGGTAGCCACTAACCTAATAATTGGATAAATGTTAGCATATAAGTATGGGTTCATTACAGGGATAATTTTATGGGTGAAATTTATCTCATGGGATATTTTTCCATTTTTTTTTCCAAAAACAGATTCACCATTTTGGATTTTTTGAAGCCTGGTTTCACCCATTTTTGACAGGGTAAAAATTTTTCACCCTAAAAATCGTCAAACTATGATAGAAATGATATAAAATCCTTGGAAATTAAAATAATGTTTGAAAAATATTGCCAAACATTTTATAGTTGGTGTTTTAAGAATTGGTAAGATTCGCCAACATTTTTACACTTTTAAATAAGTATGGTTCCTTAAAATCATCCCTGGTTCATTGTGCTCTGGATTGACAAGAATTTAGTGGAGTAGCTGATAACCTTAATTGTCAGTCATTGATCATATTATGCAGATTCAAAACTCCCAATTCTATGGTGCATTTGATACAGTGAATGAGCTTCTTTATATGTGGAAGGATTACAATGTTTAATAGCATTGATATAAAAATGAGAGAAAGTACAACTTCTAGTTCTAGTCTTCTTTACATAGAAGGAATGAGACTCTACAGAACGATTTTAACCTCATCAAGGCCTTTGTTCCTTTTTACAGATGATAGAGCTTCCATATCACAGGTCGTGGTGTCTACCAGGATGTCAATGAATACCCTTCATAGGTAAGCCATGTAAAAACAAGCTCAAACTGTTACCTCTGTGTATAGATATTTTTAACAGAGTTTTGAGCTCGATGTTGTAATGGTAAATGGTTTGGTTAAGGGTTTCAACTGTGTAAGGTTCTGTTTTTATTAAGGGGCATCCACATATGCGTATGAAATTATGGTTTTTATGATGTTTTCAGTATGTATCCTTTGGGCCATGACTATCACGAGTCAGCTTTGTAATTTATTTTGGGTTGGTAGCTTAAACGTATGAATTTCATGGTCAATGAAAATTCGGTGTTTTATTTTTAATGAAGTGTCTTAAATAATGGAAGTACCATTGCTTGAAATGGTGCCTTTGTCAAATCGAGACTGTGTAGTTTTATTTGTAAATTATAGTAGGTATAAATGTATTTTTATTTCCTTCACTGTTTGGGTTGACCCTCCAGACTATGTACAAATGGATGTTCCGCTATAGTGCCTGGGTGCAAGGTACCAGAATATATGGGAAGATAAGGTGGACAACAATCACCAGCATAATAACAATATTGTATTCTTCATGCATGCAGAGGCGCTGTGACAGGTTGTCCGACAGTCCCACATGATCTGCACCAGAACTATGCACAGGTACGTTGCCTTTGTCAAGTTTCAAGCTGATGTGTACAATATAAAGCTGCTACCTACAAAAGATACATTTCCATAGGTACACCGAGCGATATTTATGGTGACAGACGATGATGTAGATACAATTGTCATCTTTGGCTTGAGAAATGGCACGGTCCACTCGCAGAGCTGTTGCCTGAAGAACATAATGCAGAAGAACCACCAATTCATCAAATTAATGCTGAAGAGCATGAAGGAAATGATGCCTAGGATAACCCATCGCAAGATCACATCGAGGACAATGACGATATGGATTACTCAGACTAGCATCCTTTAGAACAGCCGACCACTAGAGATCGAGCGCAAATACAGACCCATGTATAGCCAGAGGAAGGCCAATCGTCCCGAAAGAAGCAGAAAGTCGTCATAATGGAGAACACCGCTACATTAACCAAGGATTAGTTACAGGAACTTGCCAACACTGTTAAGAAAGTTGTGCAATATAACCTCAACGGTTTAAGGGCCCAGCAAGTGAGCATTACTACCCAAGTCCAGGACCACCTCAATAAGTTGACAGTGGCTATCGATGATATCAAGGACACTATGGAGGTAGAAACATATGGTGTTGATCCTAGCATTCCACTAGTCACACCGACGTTAGTACCACCGATAAAAGCGCTCATTCAGAAGTAGGAACTTAGAGCGAATGAAGAGACAAGCACATGTACTGGTGATAACAACGCCAAGATAGAATTATCCAAGATTCTCTTGGAGAAGGTTTATAGCATCCAGCAGGAAATCATAACTGAAATTCGGCTAAGGAAAAACACCGTTGCTTACCATGAAGCAAAGCAACAAAGGAAGGCCAAGCTGCACAAGGCCCTGTTGGAAGGAAAGGATCAGGAACTGCAGGAGCGCATCAACCTCCTAGCTGAGAAGGAGAAGGAAATATTATCCCCAGAACAAAGTCGTATCATGTTGGTGGATTCTATTAAGAATGGCATTGCAGCATTCCCACCAGAGGCTAGGAAAGAAAATGAATACTCCCTGGCTAAAGTTTCCATGCTTGCGAATATTGTGTAAGATCTTCAGCACCAAGTAGGAGATCTGCAAGCCCAACAAATTCCAAGCACACCCTCGAAACTGCTGGTGGAAATAAAAAGAGCAGTGTCTGAAGTTGCTCAGAAAATCGAAGATGGAGAAGCACTCTGCGCAAAGGCCAAAAATGTCGTTGCAACCATTTAGGGAACATTGCTCGAAGATGACACAACTGAGAAAATAAGGCAAAGTGTGTGAGAAGAAGGTGAGCACATCAGTGCTGCAAAGACAAAAATGTAGAAGTTGCCCCTCCAGCAAAAGGTCATTGATAATGCACAGATCAAAATCCTGCAACAAGGACTGTAGGCCCTTCGTGAGCAAGAAAAATATATGGAATCCACGGTTGAGGCATTCCAGCCGGAATATGAGCAGCTCAAAGGGAATATTCAGTTGGTGTAGTAGAAACTTTAAAGCATAGTGCAATCGATAATGAGGGAATCCTTGGAATATTCCCATTTCGACTGTGTGGAGAAGTTAGTCGCGCAAGCAGAGGAAGCTGCAATGGAAGTTACTAAGGTTGAAACAATGGTGTAGGAATTCCAAGAAAAGGTCCGTATTTCTGCACAACCTGATTCGGCACCAACAACTTTAAGTTGTACATGAAAATAAACCCAAAAAAGTGTATATATATATATATATATATATATATTTTGAAATTTTGAAATTCTGAATTTTGGAGGCAACCATAGAACCGTGTGTATGTAACAAGGATGTGGAACTAGAAGCAAAAGTTGTGCGGAGATGATGATGCACATTAGAGCCACCACCAAACCGATTATGAAACAAATAATGGCAATTCCAAGACAGCTGGCAAGTACTGGCAGACCATTAAATGCATCAAGATCCAAAAAATATTTGGCGCTTGAGACAGGACAACACTGCAGGCAGATCAAGGGTGGATATCTCTGTAATGGTGGTCATCCAGCTCATCAATATGTGCTCATGACTGTTAGTACCCAAAAATGACGACACCGATAATCATAGCATATCTAGGAAGAAAATACGGTACACAATATGAGGGTCTTTTCCTAATAATGCACCTGGATAAACCTGGACGGAAGATGAACTGATGCTTTTCCTATAAGATCGAGGTTCACTTGCACCAAGCATACATCGCTAATTTCTGCTGATCAACCACCAAATGTAGTTACAAATGGGTTGGGGAGTGTCTTGTTGAGCATCCTTGCAGGATAAAGTTTTTGCTACAGATTTTAGTGTGTCAGGTATATCTAGAGACAGGAAGAAGGAATATGGTGATAGCCTTGCAGTTAATTTGACCCAACTAGAAGTCTCTAGTGAAGTGATCCTTGGCTATTAGTAGATAAATAGATTCGAGGTCATATCGACGGCACTAGAGCAGACTCCAGTAGGGACCAGAGATCTGCCCCATTTTGACAAACTCTCCGGGGTCTGAACCTGAGTCCCTATCATCTTTCACAAAGTCTCGAGGGTTTGCGAGCGAGCTCATTTTCCCGCAATCCAGGTGGGAGCTTGTTGTATCAAGGGATCAGGAAAAGGCCATAGGGCCAGTTACGGCTTGTAATCTATGCTGCACATGTGAAATTTGTCAAAGTTTGGAAAATCACTCACCTCCACCACCGTGGATAGCAGGGATTTTCTAATTTTTAATATGGACAAGTCTTCAAAGTCCAAAGCTATGGAAAAGAGGGTGGTGAAGAGAAAAACATAAAAGAGATGAAATCAAGGAAGAACAGCAAGAGAACAAGCCGCGACAACCCACAACAAGCACACGTCAAACCCTAGGAGCATGAGAATGGTGGAAGAGCCAAGGCCACTTGGATTGTTGTGTTGGAATGGGACACTAACCACCCTTGGTGAAATTGGAGGCGGACTATGATAAGATGATGAAAGAGTCCCAGAGCAAAGAAATCATTCCTGTTTGCAAGGATCTTAGACCCAATAAGAAGCACATAGCTTACCTTGTCGACTCAAGTGAACTATGAACTTGAATCCTCTGTTTCCCATCCTCTAAATGGTGCCAAGAAATAATCTATATCGGTGTGCTAACCTCGCAAAGCACCTAAGTCTGTGAAAAAGTTGCTTGAAGGAACCTGAAAAAAATAAAAATAAATAAATGAATGAATAAAAGAGCAAGGAGCAGGATGTGCAAGCTAAGCTATGCACGAAAAAAAAAAGATGCCACGCAGGTCGTGCCGCTTCATATGTCCCTTTCTTTGTGGCTCGGGACGAGCCACAGGTGAGTGTCGAGGGCTTATTTTTCCAGGAAAGGGGCATAAGGAGGAAGTTCATGCGTGCAACCAAGGAAAATGCACCATGCGCACTATAGAAGCAAAGGAAGATCACGAAGGATGTAAAAAACCCGCGAAGAAAAAACAAAGAGGCACGTGGCAAAGGAAAGGAAAGCACGGAAGCGTGGAAGGGAAAACAACTGAAAAGTGATGGATGCAGAATCCATATCATGGTCGTATACGATGGCATAATCCTGCAGCTAGGCATGTATGAGAAGATATTTGTACGTTAGGCCGATAGTGCCTCATGTCAAGTCATGATCACCACAGTGGTAACTAGAGGAGTGGCTAATGGTGATGGCTAATAGACTGCTGGTATGCAGTTGGCCCTCTGTGGCCATGTAAATTAGTATAAATAGGAGGGATGCAATAGTTATAGGGTTGGTCTATGAGGTTTTCGTTGATCCCTGTTCAGTTTTCAGTAGTAGTTTTCTATTCAGTGGTAATCCATGGAGAGGGAAGCTGTTTTGTTGTAATTTCATAGCGATCAGAGAGGAGGAGACTCAGGAAGAGTATAGAAGCAATAGAGGGGATTATGAGCCACAGATCTGGTTGTTGTATAGCAGGTTGCTAGGAGTATAAGTAAAGTAGAAGGGGCAACCAGAGAGCATGAGAACCATAATTTCGAACTTAAAGACATATATAAAGATCAGTGTGCATCTCGCAGACTGTAAGGTGATATATCCTTTCTCATGCCAGATGAATAGCACCTTGGTGGTTTTTCCTAGATGGATTTCCATGTTATCTCTTTTGTTTGAATGAATGGTTGATGTGCTGAATGTTTATGTGATTAATTACTATTTGCTTTCTATATAATGTTGAATGTTTCTTGAGTCTCTGTAAGTTTCTTGCAATTGGTAGATGAATGAACGGAGTGCATTGTTGAATTGAATTTGTATATATATCATTCTATATGATTCCTATTATGAATCCTGACTTAAGTTGTAGAGCCGATTGATGTGAATTAGTTGCACCGCAAGAGTTGCGCCAGCTGCGAGGTGGAAGGGAAGGTCTAGTCACACGCGATGACATATGTTTGTGCTCAGTTGCGTAGAACTGACCTTGTTGTCCATCCATCCTATTGCCTTCATTGGGATCCTTGGCTGTGAGCCAAGGGACGGTACTCCCTCGACAATCATGGAAACATGGTTCTGACGGTTACCCATCTATGAGATGTCTCAGGTGATACTGTGCATGCTTCGCAAGTGTCACTGATGGGGCTTGCTCTATCAGGCCTGTATCTCATATAGTTGTTGGATCGGCAAGCTACGTAGAAACTGGGTCGCACGAGTGGGAAAAAGTGGCCAACACCAAACCCTTCTATTGATAAAACTAAAGGTGATAGTCCATCATTATAAATATGAATAATATATATTTTCCTAACTAGAGCATCATGTTTAAATAGATAAAATAACCTAACCTCTGTTAGGGAACAATTCATTTAACATGTAAGTGAAGAAATAATGAATGCATAAAATAACCTAGTTATAGCACACATATACAAATTATCCATTCAGAATTTAATATCCTCATTTAATAAGAAAACTTGTGTATCTTGCAAGGGAAAAATCAAGAACCTCATACCTACAAGTTGAAGTTGTTTTAATGGTTGAAAATCTTGCACACTCGAATACCTAGCATTAATAAATTCATAGACATATTTGACCTATGTTCAGATAACCGAATAATTTGGAAACTACCATGTTCCACCCAACCTTGTCCTCGAACCGTTCTTGGTTTCAATCTGTATACCCCCTAAATGGTTCCAACATGCAAGTAGCTTAGAGCTCCTAAGGTAAGGCTTCCCTANATATATATATATATATATATATATATATATATATATATATATATATATATCCCCAAGCCTCTCTTTTGCTAGGGTATTTATAGACATACTTTTCAGGAAAAAAGGATAGTTAAATCAAGATTCATTTGATTTCTTGAAATAACTTCTATATAATTTAGGTAATTTTAATATTTAAATTAGGAACTTTTGACTATTTCCTAAGTTGACTCTTGTAGGTATTTTAATATTTAATTATCATTAGTAATAATAATAACATGTGGATCATTTCTTAATTACTTATAGTTACTAGTATTATTACTATGCTTTCTCTTTTATACATATCATGTATAAATTATATATTTATATATATACCAATTGTTAACATTTTAACTTTAGGTATCATATAGAATGATCCCTAATCATATGACACTTTTCTTTTAGCTTAGTCACTTTCATTCATAAGGCATTCGGGTAGGGGTTAGGTTAACTAGGTTAGGAAACTCTAAAACTCCTTGCATGTTGGATTCCCTCATATAACATGGTAGTTCTTCAGTACTTTGATGAGATACAAAGATTCAAAATTTCATTTAATCACTTAAAAATAAGTAATATGAGATCAATGTTTTATCAGAGTCATTTTCACTCAACATATTAATTTTCCAGTAACTCATAGCGCTTATCCAGAGCACATACTCAACGCTAAAAACAAGGAGTTACAAACTTAGTGCAATTCTAGAGCTCCATGGTTAACACTAATGTTAGGATGTATTTGTAGGATACACCTAGGGATACAATGGCCAAGGATCCGATGTTTCAGAGGTTATTCTCAACATCAACTTGGAAGGCTCCATGGCTTATGCCCAACACTTCCAATTTTATCTTTTCATGTGCTTCAATACTTCATGCTCAACACAAATGTTTAATAACTGATGTGTTCCAGAGCTTCTCGCTCCACAAAAATATAAATACTATGCACATCTAAAGATTGCATAAACTCCTTTCATTATATTTTATATACTCATGTTTGCAAAGGATTGCATGAGGAATATGATTATATTTCAAAGCATGCCTTTGCGAAGGAGGAAGGAGCTCTCTTCTATGAGGAACTAATAAATAACTCCTTTACTTTCAATGAAATTTACACGTATTTGGGTGATAGCTATTCTTTTTGATGATCCAAACTAAATGATGTAAGATTGTAATATTTTCAAATTTATTATTTCCTTTGATTTTTGAATAGATATAATAAATCTTTCATAATGTCCCATATGTTGATATGTCACAAAAGATGAACATGTCACAAAAGACAGTAAGACATTTTTTTGTTAAGTTCGAAAACGGTTTATATTTAGAAAGAAAAAAAGTAAGGCCCGTTTTTTAGTTTTGATAAGTATGTAAGTTTTTAAGAGTACTTCAACTTGAGTAACAAACCTAATAGCTAATGAATGGTCTCAAGACTTTTAATGACTTTTTTAATTCAAAATAGAAATACTTTTATGTAATATTTTATTCAAAATATGAATATCAAGTTACTTTTTTTAGATGATAAAAAATTGAGATAATTCATATTTATATGATGATGAAGATGATGGTTAACGTCTCGTGAGACCAAACTTTGGTCAATCGGACCTAAATAAACGAATTATTTAGTTTGTATTAAAATTGTATTCCTATGCTCAAAAAGCTTAGAGAGAAGTGTCCCGGGCTCAGTATAATTTTGACATGTTAAAAAGATAGGAAGGTTAGTATTGCAACAAAGATTATGAAACTGAGATCTAATGTGGGTGTATGCAAGGCATTCTAAGTGGAATTGATTTTCATCATCAATGTTCATATTCTAACATAGATGGCAAATCCTTTCCACCCATGGTTTTTTAGGAACTTTCCAATGACTTGTTTCACTATGGAGCTCATGAGAGTTCGTTCTTATCTTGGCTATATTAATTTTTTTCTTTGAGCTAGTTAAAACAGAGAGATACTTTTGATCTTCTAGATTAGGGTTGATGACCTCCTAATAATATCTTAATTTTTTTTTAGCCTCTAAATCTTTCTCACACCACATTTTCTCTTTAAACTTAGAAGCCACAATATTTTTAATGTTATTAATATTTTGCAATGCAACATTTTCATCAATCTCTCAATGGTACAACCAGGCCTTGGTATCTTTATACCAACCTCACTTGATCCTTAGGTGGTTTCAACTAGGATTTAAAGCTAGCTTAGGATGTCTATGGTCTCCCATGTTATTGATTTTGTGCTTGTATAACAAGAGCCCAGTCATAGCTAGGCTCTCGATAGCAGAAAGACCCACTTCTATAAGGAGAATGGGGTAGGGTGTATTTATTTTAATTTTGAGGTTATGTACGTTATAAAACATTTCTGGATTTGGTTAATATTTCTCCACGATTCTCTAGAGATGGTGCAACCCCAAACCTCACACCCATACAAGATAACAGGAGTGACTAAATTTTGAAAGAGGAGCTTCTTTTTATCCCACATCACCAGGTTTGCTTCTTTACAACTATTCTCAAGACCAAAATAAGATTTCTACCCTCGATTAATCCTTTTTTCAATGCTATAGTTCCAGTTGAGCTTGTGATGAATATAAATTCCTAGGTATTTGTAAGAAGACACTTCCTCCAAGTTGCTATTGTCATACACAAAATTAGCATACGTGTCCTTCTTAGATTTGATAATCGTAACTTTTTTTTTGTCAGTGTTAACAATCATACCCACCATGGTAGAGAAAAAATACTTAAGAAGTATTGGTTTCTTATCAATATCATATGGACACCTTGCGAGAAGAACAATATCATCAGTATAGAGAAGAAAGATGATGACTATTCCAGCTAAGATCGTGCCAGCACAACCTGCTTCCTCTAAAAAACCTTCTAACTTATCGATGTAAATTCCAAATAGGGTAGGGGAGAGGGGGAAACCTTGCTTAACTCCGATATTACATTTAATAACTTTAGACCACCCCGCGTTGCTCTTAAACTTGGAAATGACATTCTCGTATAACCTTATTGCAAAAGCTCTCAACTTGAAAGGAACCTTTAGCTCTTTTAATCTATTACATGGGTTATTTATAGGTACCGTATTGAAATCCTTTTTAAAGTCCACAAGGAAACAAAAGAGATTGGATTTATCATTACGACATTCCTCCACAATGATCCTATGCGTAACGAGGTGGTCTGTTGTTGAGTGTTTTCTTCTAAAATCCACTTTAGCTCTCTTACCTTCACTTTCAAGCCACATGCTCATCTTTTTTCCCAATAGAATACCATATAACTTGGCTAAGAGAGGGCTAATCATAATTATTTGATAATTAGAGGGGTTATTTGTATCCCCACTTTTAAAAATAGCGATTATGAGGTTCTGAGTCCATGGTTTAGGGAACCTTTGCTTGATCGCTTGATTAAATAGCTTGTGAATGTGAGGGATGAGGACATGTACTCTATTTTTTTAGATATCTACCTCGTAACCTTCAATGTCTTTAGCTTTTCCATTTTCCATATGCTTAACCCCTGGCATCTATGTCTTCTAATGAGAAAACTACTTCCTTTGTTAGCAGGGTTTCAAATTTATTTATGACATTTGGGGATTCATAAATCTTTTTAAGATAACAATTCGAGTTGTGTAAATCAATTATATTATTATCTTTATTTTTTCTAGTTAGAATCTGCCTCCATAATTTCTTAGGAGCCACCTTAGAGAGGTGTAAGAGTTTTTCTTCTCTTTTATGAATATATTGCAGTTTTTTCCTTTTAGTTATGGATTTGTATATTTTTATCTTGTCAATTTTAAGAGGCTCATCAAGATCTTCCTTGATTTCTCGCCTTGCACTTTTACAATCTTGATCATACTAAGGGTTGGTTTTGCTATTTCCTTTATTACTTGAAACTTCAATTGAGAAATTATTAATAGAATATGAGAGTGTTGTAGTAAAATTATGATAGAGTTCTTCTATGTTCTCTATACTTGATAAATGAAGAAAATGGTTTTTTAATTCATTTAGAAAAATATCATTTTTATTTGTATCAAAGATCAAGTTTTTTTTGGTAAGAGGATTATCTTCTATGAGATCTCTATGCATGACAAAATTGAGAGTTACAATTAAAGGTATATGATCTGAGTCAGGATTGTGGTCGTTTAAGATGTCAAAATTTATTATTTCTTTGTGTAAAGGGATATCAGAAATAACGTAGTCTACCACCTTGCTACTAAGCCCATGGATACAGGTCATCTCGCTAGAATTGGGCCACTTCTTTATACCGTTGCAAATTATGAGATCTTGAGCACTACAAAGCTTGACTAGCTCAGACCCAAACAAATTTTCCCCTAGATCTTGAGAGCTTCTTTTGTACCTGCTAGCTAGAGTAAGGTCTTCGTCTAACCAAAGAGGACTAGGGTTGGAATTATTTCTTAAAAGAATAGCTTGGTTTCTTTAAGTTCGAGCATTAAAGTTTCCCATTAGGAGGATATTACCTTCATTTCTTAGGCTAGAAATATAATTCTCTAAACCATTTTAAGGACAATTTTTATTTATATTGTTTTTCTTATATAAGTTAGAATTAATAGGGGAAAAATAACATATTTCTATGTAGGTTGTTTTTATCATTAATGTTAGTAATCTCTATCCAAATATATTGGCCATAAGGGTTTTTTTTGTAAATCCTGGCATGGGGGGTTATGTTCTTCCTAATGTAACAAGCTATACCCCCAATGCCTCTACGATAAGATCGTTTGTTCTAGGTTGACCATATTACAAAGCCATCTATGTTAGGGACCTTAGATTCTTTGTGCTCCGAGGTTTCAACTAACAATATAATATCAACTTCATTTGAGATCCAACTTTGCTTGGGGCCTTTGTTCCATGCAAAGCCCCAACAGTTCCAAGAAAGAATCAGGAGCATGTTGAGTTTCTATTCATTATTAGCTTTTTGGTTTATATATCGAATAACGACTTTTCTATTTCTAATTATTGCCCATTTTCCTTTCTTCCTAGATTCTTTTACCTTTTGAACCTCCTTCTTAATTTTGCTTGATCTTCTGGAATGAGATCTTCATTTATTAATATTCTCGTTCCTTTTAGACTTGAGGTTTTACTAATTATTCCATACTTATGGTCAATAGAGCTCACATTTATCCGGATCATCCTTCATTTATTATCACTTAATTTCCCTAACCTTCTTTCTTCTGTGAGACATGTTCTTTCAATTTGTAATTTATTGTGTAATTATGTCTGGACTATGGATAATGTATCTTCATCTACCTCCTCTTTCAAATCGACGATTATAAGGTTCAAGACCCTTTTGTTATGTTCGTGGTGTAATTCTATCAATTTTTTCATTTCCTCTTTAATGGATTTGATATCTAAGTCACTTGCCACACTATTTATGGTGAGATTGTTATTAACTTTTTCTTCTAGTTTTGTAATCATGTCCTTCATTTTAAGACTTTCTAAAGTATCAACATCTTGTTGGGATGTTTGGTTCCTATCTTGGCTTTGTTTTTCTATTACTTGTAATTGAATCTCCATTGTCTCCATTTTATTCTCTAATAGTTTTATTTTATTTTTTATTTGTTTTTGGATCTAGTCTTCAAGAGATGTAAATTTATTTTCGAGCATGGCTTCTATTATAAAATAAATTAATATTTCTAAATTTATAAGTTAAAAACTATAAACATAAGTAATATTTTTATATAAAATTTTAATGTTTCCTTTTCATATTTAATTAAACCTATCTTACTTTTTATATTTAGTTAAGTATTTTTAAAATGTATTAATAATTATTTATATGAAAATTTGATAATTTAATATTTATTAATATAAAGATATATAAATAATTAGTTTATATAAAATTTATTTTGTGTTTAATAATTTGTAAATATATAAATGTATGATAAAATTGATTTTTAAAATATAAAATGATTAAATATGATGATGGTGGTGATTATTAATGTTTAAAATAACCATTTATAATATTTTTATCATAAAATTGAGCTTTAAAATATAAAACAATTAAATATAATGATAGTAGTAATTATTAATGTTTAACAAAACTATTTATAAAATTTTAATAAACATAAAAATTTCTTTGATTTATAATTATTTATAAATGATTCAAAAAACATTCATAAAACATCATAATTTTAATAAGTTAAATTATTAATAAAATCACTTTTAAATAATTATTTTACCATTATGTTCAACTCTCTCAATTTCATACCAATAATATAAATCTACCATCATAATTTTTTCTTCCAACTTTTATAATAAGTAAATCACTTTTTATAATATATATATTAATTTTTTTTATTTAATAATTTAATTTTTAAATTTAAATGAATGTAATTATAAATATTTTAATATTTTTTTTCTCATTATAACAAGATAAAATTAAAAAATATATATAAATTATTTATTTATAAAATAGGAGATTTGCTGTAGATGAAATGAGTTGGAGATACTGAACTTTTCAAACCTGGTAGAAGAGTAGATGATATTCAAATTTTCAAACCCTCAAGCCACATTCATCACGAGGAGCAAGAGACTCACTATTTTAGCTATTGAAGATGTTTATTAATACAATGAAAGAGCTTCCAATACTAACCATGAATCATGTCAATATAGACTAAGGTTTCCAAAATTCTTTTAATT
Organism: Pseudotsuga menziesii; assembly: GCA_001517045.1. Taxonomy (NCBI): domain Eukaryota; kingdom Viridiplantae; phylum Streptophyta; class Pinopsida; order Pinales; family Pinaceae; genus Pseudotsuga; species Pseudotsuga menziesii. The sequence continues at coordinate 74,293 of LPNX010588839.1, read as the reverse complement.
TTAGACCATCATCCCACTTAAAATTATTGGAGCATTTCTCAATTTCCAGGGTTTGTTATGTTCTTCAGGGGTGGCTTAGCATTCTTTAACACGATAGCACATTCCTGCCCGATGTCCTCAGCACTGTTTTCTGGCAAATTTCCGACGGTGTTTTGGCAAATTTCCGACGGTGTTTTGGACACAACAGATAATATCCTCCAAGAGATAGTTTGTTTATCTCATATACAAATAAATTATTTTTTTCACATATACGGTGTGTAAAATATTATTTTCACACATATATTTTGTCATGTGCAATATTTTTTTTTCAGAGATATATATTGTGTGCGCAAAATAAAAAGTAATATAGGAGTCAGAGGTGTGCAAATATTTTTTTTGACGTTAAAGAGAAACAAATGTTTGTGCTTGAGGATTAGATGAGATCAAAAGTTAGAGGGATGGAGGTGAAATTGGGAGAGAAGATATGCAATTGAAGTTCACACAATGTAAAAGTAGATCATAGGATCCAACTTATTGCTTGAATTTTTAGAAAGGTAAACAAATTATGCAATTTAAAATCTTCATGAAAAATAATACAAGGTTAAAAACATGAATTTGGGTTAGTATTTTGTGATAGGTCTATGTTATTCAAACATATATTATGAGACTACAAGCATCCATGAATAATTTATGGAAAATAAGTAAAGCATTACTACAATCTATGAACTTGTGCATTGTAAAAAAAAACATGTCAAAATTGAATACTTAACAATAAAAAATAGAGTAGCTTCACAATAATGTTTTCTTTGTTTGAGAAGAAAAGGAAAAATTAAAGTTGAGAATCATTTATATTCTATGAAGTATGTAACATAATATAAATATTCCACTTCATTTTTTATGCATCTTTGAATAGCATAAAAATAGTCTTGAAATAATTTTCATTTAGTCTAGATCAACGAGTTTCAAGTGATTGGGTGAATTCTATCCTTTTGCCAAGGAAGAAATGGAAGAGAAAAATTGTATGTTATAGGAAAGAATAACGAAACTAGAAAATGAGAAGAGGTTGATTGTCGGGTTATATAGTTATTGGCTCCTCCTAGTATGTCTAAGGGAATATTTGGAATGGACCATTTGATGGCATTAGAGGAAGACACAATGTAACACAAACTCGGTCGAGAAAAAATGGGCTTTTATAATCTAGTTGTCCAAGGTTGATAGCAATGAGGAGGCCCTTAGTGGATGTGATCTCTTTTAGTTTTTAGATAATGTAGTGTTTTGTAAGGTTTTATTTCTATTATGTAATTTCTTTTGACAACATATTAGTTCAGGACATAATGACATCACTAAAACTATAAAGCTAGCACAACTAGTAAGTTTTGAAAAGTTTGTAAAAATAAAACTCATATAAATTTTGAATTATTAGATTTATATATATATATATATATATATATATATATATATTCCATATTATCTGGATTATATAGTATTTCTAAATTCTTTAAAAAAGTGTATTACTATGAATTTATGAAAGAGTTTTTTAATTTTTTTTAAACTTTTTTAAATTAAGAATTGATTTTGTTTATATATATTTGATTCATAAATATACGTATTATTTTTTATTATTTTATTTATATATTTTTTTTAAATATTATTTTACCATTAATTCAAATTTTAACACTTCATAATTAAATCAACACAATATTTATACAAATATTATGTATACAAATATTTATAATGCATAATACCTAAAAGTAAAGAAACATTGCAATGCATAATAACTAAAAATGAACGACCATTATATAATTTATTGTTATTGGATATGAATAGATGCTAAGTAAAAGATAATAACACGCATTATGCATCAAATGATGTGAGGAATCAACACTATATAATATTATTCTTTATTGCACATGAATTGAGGCTAAATAGAAGATAATCACCTACCTTCTCCATGAATAAAAATGATTGAAGAGATGCGAGAAACTAGCGATGGAACATGTGAAAGGATGACTATGGCATAGTTATAAATAAGAAAATGAACTAGGCGTATTTAAGATATTTTTTTTAAATAAGTGAGGTTATATAATTAAATTATATAAACGTTATAATAAATAATATATTTAAATTTATTATTTATAATGGCAGAGATTTAATTATATTGGTTTATTTTGAAAAAAAAACATTTAACACCATAATCTAAGTTGTTTAAGAGAGTATGTGATAGTAAGTTTGATTTACATATGTGTAGGGTATTGTTGATTATTTCACTTAAATATTTAATTATAATGTCTATACATGGAAATTTATATTCTCAAAATCAGGTGTGTTGAAATTTAATTATATATAAAATCAAAGATATTAAATCTCAATGCCAACACATGCATGGTTATGAAAATTTATTGGTAAAATTGATGATAGTACTATATATAAATTGTAAGGATGTTGCCAAATGTATTGTTATTGGAAGTTATCAAAAAGCTTTTTGATAGTATTATTTATTTATATATATATATTATTAAAAATAAGTTATAAAATTAATAACAGTATTATATATAAAAGTAAAGATGTTGATATCAATATCACATATATAAAAATAAGGAAATGCATCACATTTGAAAGAGTTATTTATTCATAAATAATTTTGATGTAAAAATCTATTTTACATTTTAAGTAAAAAATAATATTAATATGTAAAAAATGTAAATATATAAAAAATATTTTAATATAAAGAAAATATAGTATAGTTTATGAAAATATATAATGATATGTTTTATATAAATTATTAAAATGTTAAAATAATTAGAAGGTGTATATATGTTAGAATTTTGGGGTGGAGTATTATCTATGCTTTTTCATCTATGGGCGAGAGTGGGACAAGTGTACTGTCTAGATTGATTCTATGGGCATCGTCCAAGATTAAACGAAAATGAGACAAGTGTATTGTCTAGATTGATTCTATGGCTGTCCTTCAAAATTAATAATTAATAATTTCAAAAAAAAAATAGCTTAATTAACATGTGATAAGTACACTTAATGATAGTTGTAAAAATTAAAATTAATCATCAACTATTTGATTATTAGATACAACTATGAGCTTAACTCCATCGATTATTAGATACAATTATTAGCTTAACTCCAATGATTCTAGAACTATTAGCTTAACTTCAACTCTAGTCACAGTTATATTGGATAAATATTAGATACACTATTAGTTTAAAATCTATTTGGCATTTAGGAGTCTAGCTAATGTGAGTCATGTAAGAGGATGTGTGCAAGAAGTTGAGGGTTTCTTTTGGCGCATTAAATGCAATACAAAACTGAAAAAAATAGACATCCATCAACTTGCATGGATATTTTGAGACACTTACACAATGAATCTTGTGATCAGTTAAAAACAAGAAATGTAGGAAATTGAATGACCTTTCCAAATATATAATTTTTTTCTATTGAAAATGTTGTTAACTATATAAAGTTAGATATTTTTTAATGGGAACTTTTTATTTTTGGGACAAATTATAAGGTATATGTTTTTGTGGGTGCAACGTCTAAGTGTCTAAATGATGGAATAATCTTACGAAAACCGGTATACATATAGAAAACATATAGGACTAGTGCACGACTATTTTTCCAATAATAAAAATAATATTTTTAAATTTGTTTTTAATTATCTAAGAGATCAAACCTTGAAAATGGTACGTCAATTGTGGATGCAGCATTTGAATGTCTTAATGCAATTATTTGGAAGTGGGTTTTTTATAGCATTTAGAGGTTGGTGTTATTTAGTGCACCATATAATTTTTTTTTTAAATGGTTGAGAAACGAAAGAGATATGGAAAAAACACTAACGGTGTGTTTCTTGAGTTGAGGAGTGATGACAGAAGATAAATAAGAAAAAAATAGAAAAAATTATGTATTCTTGTTAAAATTTACATATTTAGAATCTGCAAAAAAAAACATATATGTTTCTAAAATCTCATAAAAAATGGAGGTGTGTAGCATAATCAGATGAACTGCTAAACATGAGCATATTGGAAATTTGGATATAATGCTGAATTAGCCATGGTTTATCATACTCCAAGGCATAGGCATGTTGAATCCGAAGCAAAGTACAAAGCAGACACATAGGCATAGGAATTCCATGAAAGCATGGGTGGAGGCTTGGCCTTGTCATTTGGTGGGATTTTTTTTTTGAATTTAACCAATACGCGAGTGCAATTTAGTAAAGCCAAATGCGTGCGCGATTTAGTAAAGCCAAACACATGCACGATTTATAAAATTGAAATGTGTGCGCGTTGTAGTAAACATCATTTCATCATTATCATCAACACCATCGTCATCATCATCATCATCATCACCTTCATCATCACCTTCATCATCATCATCATCATCACCATCCTCATCCTCATCATCGCCATGATCATTGGTAATCGCTCATCCTCATCATCACCATGATCATTGGTCATCACTCATCCTCGTCATCACCATGATCATTGGTCATTGATCATCATCACCATCCTCATCCTCATCGTCACCATGATCATTGATAATCGATTATCATCACCATCCTCATCCTCATCATCACCATGATCATTGATCATCAATCATCATCACCATCTGTATCCTCATCATCAGCATCACCTTCCTCGTCCTCATCATCATCATCATGAACATCATCATCATAATCGACGTCATCATGATCAACATCATCATCATCGTCGTCATCATCATCATCATCTTCATCATCCTCCTCCTCCTCCTCCTCCTCCTCCTCCTCCTCATCATCATCAACATGATCATCATAATCACCATCGACATCATGAAAATTATCATCACCATCATCGTCATCATCATCAACATCAACATCATCATCATCATCGTCGTCGTCATCCTCATCATCATCATCACCTTCATCGCCATCATCATCACCATCCTCATCCTCATCATCACCATGATCATTGGTCATCGATCATCATCACCACCCTCATCCTCATCATCACCACCCTCATCCTCATCATCACCATGATCATCGATCATCGATCATCATCACCATCCTCATCCTCATCATCACCATGATCATTGATCATTGATCATCATCACCATCCTCATCCTCATCATCAGCATCACCTTCCTCATCATCATAATCATCATCACGAGCATCATCGTGACCATCATCATGATCATGATCAACATCATCATCACCATCGTCATCATCATCATCATCTTCATCTTCATCCTCCTCCTCCTCCTCCTCCTCCTCCTCATCATCATCATCATCAACATGATCATCATCATCACCATCGACATCATGAACATCATCATCACCATTGTCGTCATCATCATCAACATCATCATCATCATCCTCAGCATCATCACCACCTTCATCATCATCATCATCACCCTCCTCATCCTCATCATCACCATGATCATTGGTCATTGATCATCATCACCATCCTCATCCTCATCATCACCATGATCATTAATCATCGATCATCATCACCATCCTCATCCTCATCATCAGCATCACCTTCCTCATCATCATCATCATCATCACGAACGTCATCGTCACCATCGTCATGATCATGATCAACATCATCATCACCATCGCCATCATCATCATCATCTTCATCCTCCTCCTCCTCCTCCTCCTCCTCCTCCTCATCATCATGATCATCAACATGATCATCATCATCACCATCAACATCATGAACATCATCATCAATATCGTGATCATCATCATCAACATCAACATCACCATCGTCATCATCATCATCCTCATCATCATCATCACCTTCATCATCATCATCATCACCATCCTCATCCTCATCATCACCATGGTCAATGGTCATCGATCATCATCTCCATCCTCTTCCTCATCATCACCATGATCATTGATCATCGATCATCATCACCATCCTCATCCTCATCATCACCATGATCATTGATCATCGATCATCATCATCATCCTCATTCTCATCATCACCATGATCATTGATCATCAATCATCATCACCATCCTCATCCTCGTCATCAGCATCACCTTCCTCATCATCATCATCATCATCATAAACATTATCATCACCATCGTCATCATCATGATCAACATCATCATTACCATCGTCATCATCATCATCATCTTCCTCCTCCTCCTCCTCCTCCTCCTCCTCCTCCTCCTCCTCCTCATCATCAACGTGATCATCATCATCACCATCAACATCATGAACATCATCATCACCATCGTCGTCATCATCATCAATATCACATTAGAGGAAATTTCTACTCAAAATGGGCCTTTTAACTTTTATTCAAATTCCATGTCATCATGTGTTAGCCAATGAAATTGCTTTAAATTTGAAATACCGTATAGGTCTTAAATACTTTTTTAATATAAATTTAAGGATAGGTATCATAAACAAAACTACTTTTTTTGTTTGTATTTTTGACATATCTCCCTATGTTTTTACTCAAATTTTGATCAGGAGAGCTCGTTGGATGCAGAATTAAATTCTGCATCCAACGAGTACCCACTCGGCATACTTTTCATGGACCCTGCTACCCCAAAAACAAGAAATACC